>CM047428.1:2465231-2904842 GCA_026168455.1 Theocolax elegans | reverse complement strand
TACTTGGATGGGTGACCGCTTGGGAACCCCGCGTGCTGTTGGTATTATTTTTTTTATAAATTTAATTTGCTCTTTGATTAAATAAAGTAAAGATCTACATTTTTTTGGTTCTCCAAAATATTTTAATTATATCGTGTAACGTATTTAGTGTCAAATGAATAGTAAGAGAAACGCATGCAGATGGTACTTTTTAGGCACGACCGCTACGCGGGAGAGCCTTATATTTTCATCATCGCGAAATGTGTGATGCGTCAAAATATACCTGATAATAGTTTGTAAGAGAAATTTATGTGTATTAGAATTCATTTAAGGCCCTCCCTAAAATGTATGTATGGATGTATGTATGTATGTAATCATGTATCAAAGATAACTCAGTCAATTTTTTACCGATTTAGCTGAAATTCACAGGGTAACTTTGTCATAATGTAATTAGATAATAGTCCTATTTTCAGATATATAGCACTGAAACAGTTTAAGTTATGGCATTATTTTTAATTCCTTAGAAACGGTTTTGTAGCATTATCTTGAAATGTATTAATCCTACATAAAAACTTTTTACGGACGAATGTTCGTCTCAAAATAACAAAACTTTTTCCTATTGTACACTTAACGCTCAAAACAATATTTTCGAAGATAAACATAGAAAAACGGTCAAAATAACGAAAAGAGCACAAAAAACACGTTTTTTCGCAATAAAACGAAATGTATTGTTTTTAGTGAAAAACTTTTAATGAACAAAATGTTCGTATTAAAATAATAAACCTTTTTTCTATAATACACTTAACGCTCAAAACAATATTTTCGAAGGTTCATCATTTTCGTCATCTGATAAATTGCTACCATCTTGTAAATCTGGTCCAACTATTTCAGAAATATAGTCAAGTGACGCCTTAACCGCCAATTTTTCAGTCTTTCTTGAAGTGTCAAATTTTGTACACCATTCTAAAATTATTTATATTTATGTAAAAAATGAAAAATAAAATATTGAAATTATTATTATTGTTACTAAAAATGATTCCTATCTAACATTTTTGTTTTGAAGGCGTATTTTTTTGAAATTCAGGTACCCAACTAATGTGACTTCATCATTTAAATGCACTACACGTTCATACTCATCTTTAAAATAAATTAATTATTTTACAATTATTTTACAAAAAGTAAAAAATTATTTTCTTTTATGCTATAATAAAAACTTACATTACAATACTTTTGATGTACAAAGGACAATTTAAACAAATGTTTTATACTCTCCTTCTCCTTCTCTAAAAATGTTTAAGCCGTACTTTTCTTTCTAAAAAAATAATATATGTATAAAATAATATACCTGTTAATAGATAATTACATTGTAATCTATCTTAAAATTTTTTAATAATATATTTTAATATAACAATTTCAAAGTATAAATTTTATTTGTACCGTAAAATACAATTTCTATCTAAAAATTCTGAATATATATTTTATGTAGATAAATGCACTTACCACTTTTATAATTTTTCACACTGAGAGAAGTAAATCTTTGATTCAAATCCAGTGTATTTAATATAAAGACACAGGGATTTGAATTACGGCAAATGAATATTTCTTTGAGACAAAGAAATATTTATTTAAGTAGCGCGACTTAACTGAAAATGAATATTTCTTTATATTTAAGACATGGATTGTTTGTTTACAAGCAGTATTCTTTTAAATAATACTAGGGCACTTGGGTTCAAGTGGTACCAAATTATTATTAAACAGTTAATACTGCGTAATTTTAAGATTAAAATTATCGTCTTACTCACAAATGAATTGTAACAAATATTCGAATCTCATTAATTTGTGAAAGCTCATAAATGAAACCTCTTAATTAATTAAACTAGTAATTTGTTAATGAAACCTTTAAAATAATTACCTACTGGAATTAAAAATTGATTATCAAAATAATAGTAATAAATAGTATTAATATATGTACATATATATTTATAAAGTATACAATAAAAAACACATAATTTTCAATTTATTACAACTTTATTAGTACAAATCTCGTTTAGCACATACATACTGACCCTTTCCATTAATGTGGATCTTAAATGGTCTTACGTATTCATAGATGTTTAATTTAATAAATTTATGCACATCCAAGTGACGCGGTAACGATACTAAATATCCCTTCATATTATTATCGTATCCAATTGTATTACATTCCTTGTATATGCAATAAATTTCATTTGTATTTGTTTTTACGATACTGTAAATTACTCCAATAATTGGATCATTTTCGGAATTATTACCCAAACAGATCGAGTTTAACAATTTATAGACAGTTCCGTTAATTTTCGCATAAGATACTTCATACATTTCAGAGTTATTGCTAGCTTTCAATCCATATTTTTCTGGTATAAAATTCTTTAGTACTGGGCCAAATTCAGTCGTATTTTCTAAGCCTCGACCCATCATAAACCTAAATGCCAGTGCTAGTTGATTCTTTACAACAAGTGTTCTGAGAATGTTTATACGAGAGTTTACAAGTTTTGCATAATTTTTAAAAGTTTTGTGATATGACTCGTACTTTTCACAAGAATAGTATTTAGGCGGACCCATAGTTCTAATGCTTCTGATGTAGTGAATTAGTATGTGGTACTTTGGCTTCAAAGGTTTTTTAAATAATTCTATAAAAAGTTCATTATGCGATTTTATAAGGCTTGAAAGATATACTAGATCTTGCTCAGAAATACATGAACTAGTAATTTGATCAACAATATCGTAAAGAATGGAATAAAATTCCCATACGAGATCATCGTGAGGGATTAAATCCCCTATGATTATTCCAAAATAAGTAATCAAGGCAGACATTTGCGATGCTGTTGTAATTAAATAACCACTTTTAAGATGATTTTCTTTAATAGGAGCTACTTTATTACCTCTGTCTATTTCGGTATGATCAAAATATTTTAATCTATCATTTAAGTGACGTAAAGTAAAATATTTTTTTTAATGAAATAATTAATAATTTCTGACATGTCATATCGACATACGCCCAAGTACAAATCATGCATTAAATCACATGTCCAGTTTACAGCAATATGAAATTGAGGCAATTCATTAAATATAGATTCACACTTTACCCCATGATCAAGAGAATTCAAGTCTTCATCATAATTTTTAACATTTCTAACAAGAGAATGTATTTCTACGCCGAGTTTTTGAGCATCAGTTTTAGAAGCACGACAGAATCTACAGTAATATTCACTAATAAAACTCTCATTGTAGCCGAAAAGACTGTTCACCCCTAAATTATCTCCTAAAATACCAATTACAACAAAATAAATCTTGTAGTTTTTATTGTTAACGTTAATAGTTATTCCTTCTGAATATAAAAATCTTAATTCATCGATTACGTTTTTAAAACATTTTGTATTTCCAAAATGCTTCTGATCTTCTGTATGTATAAGTTGAAGCAAAAAGACACTGTCTAATAACGACGAAAATCGTGGAGGCAATGCGGCAATAGAAAAATACATTCCACCGATCTTGTAAACACCCGCAGATGTAGATAGCGGATTATTAATCTCAAAGTCGTCGTAATAAAGATACATAGGTAAAACTATTTTACTGCCGAATTCTTTCGCAATTTCTTGCCATAATTCACTATTAAAGATGCTTGAAACTATTTTAATATCACCTGTTTGTATCTCAGATTTTATAAATTTAATTATCTCCATAAAGACATTTGGCAGTTCTAAAATAAGTTTTAAAACAACACGCAATGACACAATGTAACCATAACATTTTTTTTGAGTACGGATTATTCCATTCGCAACTTTTTTACTATCGCTCATTTCTCCAATTTTAAATGAAATTGGATCAATTAGGCATCTTTCTTTTTTAAAGTAATGGAATCGTTTGAACTCGGAACTAGAATTTGCAAAAAAAATCCATTCGCAAAGAGTTAGTAATATGTGCATGAAACTCGACAGGAATTTTAGATTTTAAATTTTGTTCCAAAGAATAAGTTAATGATTCTGTAAATTTTTCAAAATGTATTACAATTTCGTTGATAACTGAATTTGTTATACTATTATTCGCATAAAGTTTTGCAATAAATTCCATAATAAAACATTCAATTGAATTCTCATCAGTAGAAAATGAAGTATTATCTACGGTCGAAATACTTTTTACATTTTGGTTAATTGTAATTGCGTTTAAATTAGATGTTTTTATTTCAGGAACCACACGAGATAGATTTTTTGTAACATATTCTTTAACATCCACATCTTTTTCGTTGCAATTAAGAGTATGCTTCTTAAGTTTAAAAATAGAACTAAATTGCAGTTGACAATTATCATATACGCAAACATACTTATTTAACATGGAATGAAAAACTTTTAAATGGCGTAATAAAACATTAACATTGAAAAATGATTTTTCATTACATATTTTACACTTCATTGCAATCAACTTATTGACACATTTTTCCTAGCAATTAAATTAAATACTAAACTTTTAGCGTATTTAGCTACCTATTACACACTTTCAATTTGTTTAATATGTTATAGACAAAAGGTATTTTTTCATCTTCATTAGTCTGTACGCCATATAAACCCCACTGAATAAAATAACAAACGCTCTTACTCTCTATCGGGTAACAAACGCTATAAGTTATATATAACTTAAACAAAATGTCGAGCGCTTTCAAAAGCGATGGAACTTCATATGATATCGAATCCACCCGCACGTAAAAATTCTTCAAGTTCGATATATGTTCACCTACAGCGATGACAAATGGTTGAGTCGATTGTTTATAAGAATATAACTTTTTTACTTTTGCTTCTACTGCATTTTCTATGTCTCCAGGTATCTGCAAAAAAAACATTTATTTACAATAAAATATATAGTTTCAAATTTTAATTTAATCGATTTGTTCCGAAGCCCAATACAATACAATATACAGTTTTGTTGAATAAATCTAAGGAAATAAATAAGTATCAAAAGTTTGATTAAAATAATTAAATTAGTTGCGAATAAATTATAAATTAAATAAATTAAAATAAACTTAGTATTCCACTTATTAAGCGTTTATAATATAATATAGTTTTAAATATCTAGATTACAAACTCATAGTTTTTTGTAAGTTAAAATTTGTTACATACTTTCACATGAAGAACTAATCCTTCTCTTGAATCGCCAGATGTAGGCTTCCAATACTTATTTCGTTTGCCTGCATTCAAATTTGTGCAGATTTTACCTGATTTTGGAGGTAATAAAGTCGATAATAGTTGTAATTGCATGAACGTTTTACAATCTGAAGTTGAATAAATGTAATAATTACAAATAATATACTATACTTGAAAAAAAAATAAAACAATTTGCTTGAACACAAATTTACCTTCTTCTAACTCTTCGACAGTATCTCCATTTAACAAATTAGCAAACACTCGATCCTCTGGTGTCAATATTTTTTTTTTAAACTCTTCTAATGCTAAAAGTTTTTGAATCACCTGATTCCATTTTACTACAAAATCATCACTGCAATTCGAGAACTTCTTAAAAAAATCTTTTTCAATCTACAAATAAAAATAATATTACAGCACCTATTACATTTAATAATGATTAATTAATTTTTGGTTTTTCAGTACCAGTTTATATCCGTCCAATTCCTTTAAAACAGGCCAAGATTCAAAAATGTTTGCAACGGTTTTATTTTCTTTATTTGCAGCATCGTTTTGTCGTAATTCGTACGTCGAATTCCAATGATTGTCAAAATCTTCTGAATCCCTATCATGAATCAACCAATTTTTACTGATTAGAAGAGGATCTGTAATTTTTAATAATACATTATTTCAATAATTTACATTAAGGGGGTTCCATACTCAATTTTTGATGTTTAATTAATAAAAAAATAGAACAGTATGTGAAGAAATAAGAGAAGAGGCGCCTTCGTTTATTGACAATCTAACTGTGTGCTGAATTTTAGATTAAAATATTATTGCGTTTTCGAGAAAAGTCTTACCAAAAATATGAAATTTTTTCACCTCGTTGAGGTTAGGTTCACATTTTTGGTAAGACTTTTCTCAAAAACGCAATATAATTTTAATCTGAAATTCAGCACAGAGTTAGATTATTAATAAACGAAGGCGCCTCTTCTCTTATTTTTTCACATACTGTTTTATTTACAAATTTATTACTAATAATCGCGATTGTCGGTAAGGTAGCGAGGATAAATATTGACTATGGCACCCCGTTAAAAAAGTATATTATATTTACAGATAAAAAACTAACCTTTGGTGTCTTGTGTTGTTTTTACGTTATCAGCTGTCAATAATTGGCTACTGTTAACAAATAAATTATTTGCTTCTCTGATAAAGGTACAAGTGTTGCGATATTTATCTACTAACTTTCCTTTGGACCTTTCAGACTTGTTGTTAGCGGAGTGTTTCTTTTTTATAGGTGATACGTAATATGTTTGAAGGCACTCGTTTGGAAATAGTTGTAAAATTTTATTTGCTAATTCTTCCAAATCTTCATTAGCAATTGTCCTGAAAAGTCAATAAATAATATAAAAGATTATTTTACATATAATTATACACATTATGTTTTATATGTGTGTATATTAATACTTACAAGCCGAACAGTTTTATGACATGCAAAACTACTATTTCGCATAAATAGGATTGACATTGTGCATCCAAAAATTGCTTATATCGATAAGAAAAAATAATACTTTGTCCCAGTGGATGTTCTTTTAAAATTTCTTCCAAATCGCACTGAATCACTTTTGAAATTTTCAGTTTCTTTCGCTCCGGTTGCTTATTTGTCTCTTGTACTTCAAATTCAGCACTGGTATTGATTTCTTCAATATTTACTACCGTTGCAGGTAAAGTACATTCTTCAAAACTAGAATTGTAAGGTTCCTGATATAGAATTTCTATAGAAGTTGTACTATCTGAATGAGTCGTAATCTCTTTCTCTGCAATTTTCTTCTCTTCCCTACTCTTGAGCTACAAAAGTAACAATTCATCGTATGAATTGAAATGTACATAATTAATTGAATAATTGTTAGATTAAGAATAGTTAAGCTCATCTACATTAAATGCTACACACATAAAGTTTAAATTTATTTTGCAACTTAATGCGAACTCCAGGTAGTGGAATTAAATTCTCGAAATCAGTGCGGCAATGAAATATTAGTTCCTCTAAAGTTGGAAGGTCTTCTATGGCATTTTCTACCAGGAAGGAGAAGGTTCGTGATAAAAAGTGTAACGTTAATGATAAAGGAGTAGTGAGAAAAGTGAGGTTAGAAACGTACACGTATAATATATGTATATATAAAATACAAATTTTGCTTACCTTTAAATACTGCAATCAGGTTTGGTAATTCCCACACTTTTAATAAATCATCCATGGTGGAACCGATATAATGGGACGACACATAAAGCAATTTTTGATGTACGAGGTACGCGCTCTTAATATACTTTATTACCGATATTCGCCGGCACGCTAAGCTAACCTTGCTTACGCATGCGCACACGCGCGTCGCGCACACGTGGATATGCCCGTTGGTTTTACCTGATCGGTAGATTAATACTTTTTTGAATATATTATTTAGATGTTAATTAATACAAAACAAATATATTTTTTCAATTAACTACATGCATGTTAACTATAAATACAATATCATTCGGTGCAAGGACATCAATGTACTTAATCCAAAAAAATGATTTATTAGAATTAAAAGCTGATTTCTTAACTATGAAGAAATATGCATTTCAAACAAAGAAGTGAATACATTTGATTCAACTTACACGTTTATTTGTTACTATCGACAGTGTATTTGGAATAAATATTTGTGTCTTTGATTCAAAGACTTCTTTTTTTAATTTTTCAAATGAATCGGAGTATTTAACTTAAAGAATTACTTCTCTCAGTGCACTGTTTCCACTTGAAAATCTTTATAAAGTTGTGGTCTGAATTTTTGTTCTATACCGTAATTATAAAATCAAAACAGACACTTAACATAGTGCAATTGAAATTCTCCTTTAAGAAAAATGACCAAAATTGGAAGAGTGTGTTCACCTCTTGTAACTTCTCTATACCAAGTTGTTTACGCTCTGAAATAAAAAGAGATTCCATGAATTCTAAATAAAAGTGAATGACTTTATGTAAATTTTATGAATGATGAATATAACAACATGATTAATATCAACATGATTTCTTTAGCTAAGAAAAAAAACATATTATAACAATCATCATCACATTAAGAATTTATAACTTAGTTACAAAAAGTAAATTCAAGATTTTTTAATATCTTACCTTTTAAACAACGTGAATGATATTTATGATACACTTGTTGAGTGAAACCGTTTTCTTTCAAAAACGAATGACTAGGATGTTCGAACGTTGGCAATGATTGCGGAGCACCACCGTAACTATACTAGCTAAGAAACCTTCGTATGAACTTGTATCAGCACTACTTCTGTAAATATAAAATAAAAATAAATACCTATTATTATTGTAATAGAAAATAAAGCTAAATATTCAAAAACGTAAAAAATATCACATTAAGTAATAAAAGTTGTTAGAAGATAACACATTAAACATCAGTTAATGGATTGAAAATCTTAATGATCTTCGCAAAACAATATAATTAATATTGCATAATTACATAATTTAACAATTGTTATATATGTTAAATAAAAATTATACTGTGCTTAAATTATAAATTTTATAAGCTTATTTCAAAATTAACATCTATTTAATTTATATATTTGCACTGAATATGTTCTCGGTCTTAATAATTATAAGTGCCATTCCTTTAAATTATTGTATTTATTATTACATAATAAGAACTTTAATAGTAAAATAATAAATACAACATTAAATGCAAACTTAATGTAATTTAAAATAAATTAAAAAATGTAATAATAAAATGTCACAAACCGTTAATGTATAACAGATCAACCTTGAGAAAGATTAAACATCGCCAAAACTATCCCAATACAAAACAAGAGGCTCGTGGTTATTGTTGAATTGAACCATTATTGTTCGACTCACTACCATTGTTACTCTTGTATTAAAATTGACTAGTAGTGAATTCCCAAGTAAAAAAAAATTATAAAGTTTTTATAAAAATTGTATAAAATGAATTGTATACAATTTTTATAAAAAAGATTGGCTTTTATAAAAAAAAATATTTTTTTTAAACTTTTAAATACATAACATACTTTAAATAGAAAAAGATAAATAAGAGTAATTAAGAACGTTCGAGACAAGTTATAAAATTTTTTTTACTGTATTTTATAGATTGGAATAAGTTTTCGTGGTGGCGATTGGTGACTTGTACCGACGCTTCTACGCACGGAAAAGCTGTTGATGGTCCTTTTAAAATCGACTAACCTGCAACAAAAATATTACAAAAACACAAAGTATTTATTTTTGTAATTTAATCGATACCGAAAAATGTACTAAATAGCTAAGTTTTTAAAAACCTAAAGAAAGGAGGACTTATCTGATCAAAAGTGCAGTTGGAGTTGAATCTTCAGGTCTCGATATTCCACATCCAGTATGACTATCAAATTCTCAAAAGTGATGATGTTTCACGCTGGTCCATTCACGCACCGCATTTATGAAGGTTAAAAGTACGACTTCCGCAACGAATTTAGTGGTAAACTGCTTGATTAAGTAAAATACGACGGCGAACGTTTCGCGCTGCACGAAGCTCAGGAGAATAAGATATCAAACTGAAGTTGATTAGATGTCAAACTAAAGTTGGTTTGTTTGGAAAAAAATAACTTTAAGATGATCACTTTTTCTTGACGATAGAGAAAAAAGCCAACTTCAGTTTGACATCTAACCAACTTCAGTTTGATGTCTTATTCCCGTGAGCTTTGTCAGCACGAAACGTTTGTCGTACTTTACTTAATCAAGCAGTTTACCACTAAATTCATCGCGGAAGTTGTACTTTTAACCTAGATATATGTGTTGCGTGAATCGACCAGCATGAAATATTATCGATTTTGAGAATTTTATAACTTGTCTCGAACGTTCTTAATTACTCTTATTTATCTTTATCTATTTAAAATCTTATAACTTTAAAATTTTATAACTTGTCTCGAACGTTCTTAATTACTCTTATTTATCTTTTTCTATTTAAAGTATGTTATGTATTTAAAAGTTTAATAAAAATATTTTTTTTTATAAAAGCCAATCTTTTTTATAAAAATTTTATACAGTTTTTATAAGACCAATTTTTTATACAAATTGTATACAATTCATTTTTACAATTTTTATAAAAACTTTATAATTTTTTTTTACGTGAGTTACTCCTACAATTCATAATTATCTTGTATAAATTATCTTTAAATTTAATTATAAAGTATTCTACAATTTAAAACATAAATAAAGTGTAAAAAAATAAATATTACTTATAGTTATTGACAACTTACGGCAACTTAATATTTTCAAAAATAAATAAAATATAAATCTTATACAATAAATAAATTCACGAGATAATAAATAAAAATTATTTACCATCCAAAAATAGTTATTATTCTATTATTTTCGAACACTGCCAACATTGGACAAATACTGAACAAGAGCTTCTGCTATTTTGTAATGCTCACTTAACTTTATATTAGAATAACTAATATCATACAGTAAAACTTCATGAAAATCATATAAAAACTATGTGTATACGTAACATATATATACATAATGTATATACATAATTTTATGTACACAATAAAATAAATAAACTAATAGTAACTATCCGTTATATTTATATTGTCCGTTTAAATAGTGCCATCAGCGCCATCATATACACATAAGTATAATGTATATCGCATTTTATGTAACCCGCGTCCCGTATCCCAATTTGAATTTCAAATTTTTTTTATTTTTTTACAAAAATATTTATTTATAATAATTCTCTTTTTTTATTTATTTTTTAACACAAAAAATCGAATAAAAAAAAAGAATTATAATATAAAATTTTATTTATTAAAAAAAACTAATATTTTTATAACATAATTTGATATAAAAAATATAAAACAGTAAAAAATATTTACCACACACAAAAATAAAATTTTTAAAATAATCTAAATCCTGTAAAGCATGTTTTCAATATGTCCAAATTATTCTAAAATTTTAAATTAAAATTTAATTAAAATTTTTAAATAAAATTAAACAAAAAACTTTGTTCTTAAACTTGAAAAATTTGGACTTGAACGTTAAATAAACATAACGAATTTATTGTGTCCGCGAATTCTAAGAATATATTGATTTTATATTACTTAAATATATTTGTCTTTTCAAATGTTATAATTACTTATTTCTTAATTTTTCTTAATTTATTTAATTAATAAAAAAAAGAAATCATTAACGTTTACATGTTATTACTAACATTGTAATTTAAAATAGAAGTTAATAATTCACTCTTCATGTACATATTTCAATTTATGACTTTGTTCACTGAGTTTTTCACTTGACAAATTCATCAATTTAAACATAAAGTACATATAGGTAAGTACATACACTACTCTAAATATACTACCAAAGAAGGCACCCGATAATACATCTTTGGGACCTAAATTAAATTTATATAATTCTCAAGTAACCATTTCACCAGCTGCATAATAAAAAAAAACAAAGCTTCATACAAATGAATTTCTTCAAGAATTAACAAATTTAAACAATATACATGAATGCTGCTCTATATCGAATAAATAAATTAATTATATTGTTTTATATAGACTAATTTAAATTGCACAATATTTTATCACATTTACTTACCTTTACTGTCCAAAATATACGTCCCATTAATATTGTTTTACCAAATATTCTTTAGAAGGAACATTAATGTAAAAAAAAAAAAAACTATACGGTTTTATATGAACATATGTAAATTATGTACATATGTATTTTTTTTAACGTTACCTCTTCTTTCAAAAATGTGTTTCCTTTTACTTCTTTTTTGCCAAATATTTTTTTTTGTAATCTATTTTATGAATGGTCGACATTACAATCGTGTTATGCAATATCTTCAAAGAAGAAAAAAATGTTTATCACACAGGGGGAAAATATGAGCTTCATAACTATTGCAGAATTTTTATGTTCATCCCGAACTCTAACTTATGTATCTATAACATTCTTGCGTACAATAGAAGAAAAAGGATTACTCTACCAAGTTTGTGGACGAAACGAGCACTAAGAAAATAAAAAAAGAGACGCTGTTTCTTCGTAAACGAATGTCTCTCTTTTATTCATTCATTCTTCAACTAAAGTCTCGTTTTTTCCCTCTACTTCGTATAATAATCTGTCAAGAACTTGTACGTCTCGCGAAAAGTTTCACTTCGAATCATATAAAACGTTAGTTTCGTTACTCCGATTGGCTATCAATAAACTGTTGTAAATCACCTTTAATTTCTTATTGACCGACTAGCATATAAATGGCTTGATCGATAACCCTCGTATACCGTTCTCATAATGTTAGTACTTACAATGAGTAACGTTAAAGTTACTTTGCGATTTTAATATCATTGATTTGTCATTATCAAACTTCTCGATTGGTAAGTAATATGACAAAAATATTCTTTTCATCAAAATTTTTCAATATTATTTCATACGACTTTGAGACGTTTCAAAAGTTTTCTATTTGATTTATTTTATGGATGTGTCTCAATTTTTGTTGATTATTAAGCAAGAGGATCTTTGATTTATCCATAATTTAACTATGTGCTGACTTTTCAGATTAAAATATTATTGTGTATTTGAGAACAATCCCTTACCAACAAATATCAAGTCAATGTGCACCTTTTCGAGGTTAGGTTCGCATTTATTGGGAAGACTTTATATTTTAGTTTGAAATCCAGCACCCAGTTTAAGAATTGGTAATTTTTGAAATTATAAAATTATATATATGAAAACCATTTTATACCAATGTACCGGCATTATCAATTTTTCGTTTAATACACTCACAAAAATGTATTCTTGTGATTAGCGGATTCTCGTCTCAAATATAATTCAAAAGGAAATCCACTCGATGTTAGACGATTTTGCTATTACCAAGTAGATTCTATTAAAATCAAGATATCACTGTACTTAATAAAAATTGAATTTTCTGGGTTATAGAGGGCTCGTTTAATATCGAGTGGATTTCCTATTGAGCCCTACTTGAGACGCGACAATCTTCTAATCATAAGAATACATTTTTGTAAGCGCTATGCAGTCAATTTTTATTTAAGGGGATGTCGGACTCAGAAATTTTTAGTCATTTTTAATATTTTTTTATAAACAAGAGAATAAATTTTTGAAAAAATCCTGAACGCCATGCCCTTAGGTATGTTTTAAACAATATACTCAAATTTTTTCAGATTTTTAAATCTTTAATTTAATTATGATTTTTGCGTTGAAAATTCATGTATTTTTAGACCAATAATTACCGACCGAAAATTATTTATTCAATTATTGTTAACAAATTTATTTATTCTTAAAAAATCAAAACGCCATGTCCTGGCTTTTGTTTTAAACTACCCATATGAATTTTGTTCAGATTTTTATTTCAATATTTCCAACATAATTCTTATGTTGAAAGGTGTAGATCCCTGTAACTCTGTAACCATTCTATGTATAGATTGTTGATACTTTATCAAAATTTGATAACTTAAAGTATTCATTGAAGAAAACAAAAAAATGTATTGCCGGTAATACGGCAAAAGAAACAATTCCTTTCATTAAAATTTCGAAATTGTAATGATCTGAAAAAACCCAATGCGCCGATAATTTAAATAACAGGCGACCAGTGGTGAAATCGAGCAAAATCTAACGTCAGCTTGTTAAAAGTAGTTGATCATTGAAAGTTAATGAGTCCGCTGGTTAAGAAACTGGAAGGCCGCCTGACAAAAATCAAGGATAATTATGAAATTTTTCTCTTTTTTCATTTACCAATGCGCTAGAGTTGATATATCAGAATGAGAATGAGCGCGAATGAGTGTATCCATACAATTATTTTATTAATTATATAGTGTTTTGTAACTATATATCGGTAATAAACAAATAAATGCATAAATTTTTCGTATACTTATTTATTTGTAACTCAATTAGTGCTTTAAAAAACATTAATTCCACATATATATGTATATCTTTATTAAAGTAAGGTAAATAATAATAAAAAAAATACAGAATAATAATTTAACCAAAATGAATGATATGTGCAAAAGGTAATGTCATAAGAGTGAGAATCATAGCATAAAGTATACAGCTACATTATAATAATCAGTGCGTTGGAACCGGAGTTCATAATAGACCAGCCGTTCGCGCGTTTTCAGACTATTAGATTCGCTCGGTGCGTCCTCATTTAGCCTTTCGTTCGGGAGTTGGTCTAATGGCCCACGTATACCGCTATATATCTATCGCTCTCTCCCTCTCTATATTAGCGTTCTCGAGCAAGGCTATTGCTAGACCGGGACAAAGGATCGATGCACGCGCGTATCATTATTGCGTGGGCGGTGCTCCGAGATTCGGTGGAATTATTGCCGAATAAATAGCGTCGAGTGACCCCTACACTTATATAACGGATATTAAATTAAGACATTTCTTCAACTGTATAATAATCTTTGAAATTTCGTTTATTTTTACATTTTCGTACATTTTATTAAAAAAGTTCAAAATTATTATATAATTAATATACTTTTCTAATTGATTCGGGTGATAATAAAGAACCGATAATGAAGTTGCTTTGACTATACTTGAAACGTTCAAATACTTTTTTTTGACAAACCAGCGTTTGGCTTTGAGCCAATGCAATTAATCGAATTTTAATGAATACTCGGTAACGTCACTATCTCAAGATATTTTTCCACGTTTATGTGTATATGTAAATGTATACATGAAACTGCGTTATTCGAATTTGTTTCTCTCCTTCAAAATTCTTAACTAGAAAGAGAACGTCGTTAAATTTAATTATTAACACGTTGAGCTGTCCTACCCTGAAAAACCATTGCATAATTATTCTCCCTCGTTTCGATACAAAAACGTTCTTGGCTTTTTTTTTCATTCTCCTACGTCTAAAAAGTCAGCCATTCGTACAATTTCTACTTGGCAAGTTTTCTTTAACGAACTTAGCAACCGACAATGTTTCCAGGCGCGATCTTACGGCGAAGAAGGCCTCGTGAAATCCGCGAAAAGCGAGAAGAAAAATTTCGAGGACGCGTGGGGATACTGAAGCTTGAGGGGAAAAAAATGTGGTCACGGAACAATGCAGCCCGAAACAAAAAAAAAAGCGAAGAAAAAAGAGAGCAGTCGAAGAGAAGCCGCGAGACGGAAACTAACTACAGATTTCAAACGTTAAAGACACCGAAGAGCGAAAGGTTCAGACTCATAATCTCGGTTACGGTCGATGCAGTCGCCGGTGAAAATTCTTGAGCATCATCATTACGTGACTGTTGCGTGGGAGACTCCTTTATTCTTGGATTCGAGAGTCGCACTTAAAAACCGCACCCTTTTCTCTTTTCCTTGGCCCTGTATTATATTTCGCTTTTCATTTTCCTCGTTTAAATGGACCAAACTTTTTTTTCCTCGCGATGACTTGCGATCATTCCTCGACTTTTAAAGCTATAGGAATATTATTAAAATTTTTAAACTATTATAAAACTCTTTATCGTTTGAAAATCTAATATCCTTTCGTTTCGTTTCGTTTCAAAATATAAAATGTATATTTGAGTTTTTATCGTTATCTTATTATATCTCTAATTTCATTATTATTTTATGTATTAATTATTGTTTATTTTAGTTTTATTGGGTAAACAAATAGTGATAACTGTTATTTACACAACAAAGAAACAGAACGTAACGTTATTAGATTATTTACAAATATTCTAAATTCTGATGATATGTGGGATATAAGTATATTCATATTTTTGATAACAAGAATTTAGTTATTTACAAAAGCATTCGTTTCTGAAATGACGAAAACTTTTTCCACTCTACTTTCTGCTGAATTTTCTAGGTGCATGGGTAGAAATGCTTTCTGGGTGGAAATCAAAGTATTGGAAAAAGTCATTCACTACTTTTTGTATTCCTGCGTACTGTTACGTAAAAAAAATCAAGTTAAATATGAAAAATGAATAAGAGTAGTATTATTAGCATCTCTCATGGTTGTAAAATCATTATTTTTCATACCGAAACTGATTAACAATAAAGTGCAATTAATTTCTACTCCGCACGAGTTATAAATCAAAGTAAGTATGAAAGAAGTAAAACAACAAGGAAAATCGTGGATTAGAAAAGTGAAGAGTAGAGAAAAAGAGAGGGGTGGGAAGAAAGAAAAAAAACAAATTAAGACAAAACAGAAAATTAAGTTTAGAAGCTACTGAGAAAAGGGAAACCGAGGTGAGAAAGGCAGAGAAAAGAAGATGGAAAGACAAAGTGAGAAAGATATAAAGAGAGAAAGGGGGATGAAGAAAGTAGAGAGAGAGAGAGAGAGAGCAATCACGAATTCTGTGAGCTTGCGTCTGTGCTCAGGATGCCACGCTCACCGGAATCAGAAATGGGCTGAATTGAATTAAAGGGAGCTCCTTGTTCGTTCAGCAGTGACGATACGGTTGCACAGTTACCAAGCGAGTGCGAGCGAGCCAACGACATTTGTTGCTTTTCTAAGGTTCTCGCGTCGTGTCCCAAGACACGTTGCAGTTTCTCGCCGGAGAATGAGCTACTGACTTTCCTCCTCGAAAAGAAAAACTTGAATTCTTTCGGCGAGTTGTTACTTTCCTTCTTATTAGAGAGGAGTAGCAAGATTTTCATTTGAGGCAGAGCGAATAGTCATCACTGGTTTTAGACCAAAATCTTTCTAATAGTTGTATAGATACATACCCGATTTGATCGTTGAATTTTCTTCAAACGGTATATTGATGGAAAAAAAGCGTCCAATTCAAACTGTGGCATTTCAAATTACAATTCGCAAAGTGAACGTGTATTTTTGATAAAAAGCAATATATGTTATATATTTTAATCGTCATTCATTACTTCTGTCACGGTTTCTTGTGTAATCAATTTTACAAATGTCATCAAATTACGTTGTGCGATAAATGAAGAATGTATCACTCGAACCGTGAGGACGCATATGACTGATTCGAATTTTCAGTTTGTCGACAAATATTGGCCACTCGCCATATGTACTGCTCTATCTATGTATTTCAACTCCTCCGAAACCCTTTTCCCATTCTTCATTTCGGTTTCATCTAATCTCTTTTTGTCATTTTCTCGCTTCCCTTCACTTATTATTATTATTATCTTTTCTTTTTTCCCTACTCCAGCTGATTAACCGGTCTATTTTTCTATATATATCTAAACAAAAAAGTAAGCAATATTTATCGATTGGAAACGCTAACCCCCGTTTATGCCTTTCCATCTTAAAGACAGACTTGTCCGTGTATACTACGCGTATCGGTCAGTATTTTGCTATATGCCGCAGCAAAGCAGTACGAAACGATACGCATACATCGCTCCCGGCGATAAATTCATTTTTATCGCCGGAACAAGATCGAGCCAAATACTTTACAGCCATCATTACGAGGCGAAGGGTTCCGAGTTACGTAGTTCACGAGAAAGCTGGAGAAAAAAAAGGCAAAGGCAAGTAGTTGAGAGGATTTGGGATTGAAAATGTTCTCCCTTGATCTCGAAAAAAAAAAAATAAAATAAAAATTCATATAGTTTCTTACGTCGTAAAAATGGATTAAGAGCTATACATGAACCGTGTAATTCTTTCCGTCTGAAAGCTCTATACTCTACTTTATTATGTATATAAATAGAAATATCTAATTACGTGTGTTCACATTAACCTTTTCTATTAAAAAATGTGAAGAAGCAACGTTTAAACAACTTTATCGTGTAAACTTCATCTTCTGCGTGTGCGCATTCGACTCCGAAACACCGGCATTTGTGGAAACTGGTGTGTATCCGACTAATTATTGACACGCGGATTGTGCGTCGTAAAATAACGGAAGTTCTGAACGGAAATTAAATGCGTGCACTGTGCCATAAAATGAACGCACGAATAAGTGACGCATAATCTCGATATCTGGGTACTTATATACTTATCACTCGAATGCAGTTTTACGATTGAATAAATCATAAATTAACCCTCGTAAATGAAAATATAAACATATTATTTACACGAATATATATATATATTTTGGTATTCGATTAACCACACCGACTGTAATATAATGTAAGTAACAAATTAAACAATAAGGTATATTATTAAAAATATAATTTTTTCTCGCCCAGGCAAAAGTTTTTAAATTGAATTTTGTTGGTCTTGCTGAGCTAACGTCTAACGACTCTAAGAACTCCAAGTTGCTCGCTCGAAAAGGCACGACAATTCGCCGCGTATCAATCCCGAGGATAACATTATGAAGGCCACAAGCCGCCAGACATAAACCAAAAGAAGAAGCAAATAAATACTAAGTAATAAATTGAAAATATTTTAATAAGAAAGAAAGAAATTTTAAGTCTATGTGTTTCGTCAACAAAATTCAATTTAAAAACTTTTGCCTGGGCGAGAAAAAATTATATTTTTAATAATAACAGGACTTTGGTTTAAGATTATGTCCATAGTACATACTCTGATGTTAGGGGGCACTTTTCCATCCACAATCAGATTTTCCATCTTATGTGTACTTATATAGGCTCCGTTCATTCGTTCTTACGATACCAAAATTTTAAGTTTATCATTATTTTGATTCAATAATACTGTCTTGTGTGTCTGGGGCAGGGACCGTCTGCGCCCCACTGATGAGTTCTGGCAGACGGTCCCAAGACGAAACACATAGACTTAAAATTTCTTTCTTTCTTATTAAAATATTTTCAATTTTATTACTTAGTATTTATTTGCTTCTTCTTTTGGTTTATGTCTGGCGGCTTGTGGCCTTCATAATGTTGTCCTCGGGATTGATACGCGGCGAATTGTCGTGCCTTTTCGAGCGAGCAACTTGGAGTTCTTAGAGTCGTTAGACGTTAGCTCAGCAAGACCAACAAAATTCAATTTAAAAAAAAAAAAAAAAAAAAAATAAGGTATATTAATATTTCGTTATTTTAAATTAGCTATTAACGGTAAGTGGTTGGTATTTACTATTTCATTTATTTTGAGTACAGTATTAATTTAAATGGATTGAATTTTTTTTGTATAGCTCTTTTATATCGTAATATGTGTATGCCGTAATAGGATGGTTGCGACCACACTATAGTTACGATCTATTCCGAATTGGTTGTTTTTGTTTACTCGAGACCCGCCAAAATGAAAACTCATCCTATTTTATTTGTACTTCTTAGTTTTTAAAAGCATAATTGCGCTGTAGTTTCTATATACCTGGAAATCACGCGTGTTGTAAGTATTCATACTAGCCTTCTTTTGATCGTCATTACGTTGAAAAATACTAATTTACTGCTGTGCACTGTGTATCTAAAGTTTTTTTTATATTTTGGGGTAATTTTCAACACGAACCCTAGGATAAATTTGAACGTGTTAATTAAATGGGTGCTCGGTGATTTTATAGCATATTCATCGGGTGTCAAATCTAGAAGAAACGAAATCTAAAAAGATTATAAAAATATTGTTAAACAAAAACATTCAAAAGGAGAGAAGAGTAATTACAAAAACAAAAAGTAATGCAGTTGATTTTTTACACCCTCCATTATGTGTATGTAGATAATTTTTTAACGTTCTTGAGGGTCAGTGATTAGATAAATAAAACACTTTAATAAACAGAATAACATAAATAAAGTTACCAGTTTTGCAGCACGTATTTAACGTAAGCACAACTTTATTTTATTTAACGAAATAATCACTAACCCTGAAGATCGTTAAACAATTTATCTACAAAAAGTAATGCATGTTAATATATTGATATCTCTGAAAGAAGATCAAGTAGAATTTATGAACCCGGTACAAAATTATTAAATAATATCTTTCAACAAATTTACTTTTTATAAAAATGTTTATTGTTTTATAAATTTTATGTAAATTTTATTGTAATTTTAATACTGCATTTTACTTAATAACTAGTAAATTTTGTATTTAAAAATCAAAGTTATTTATCATCAAGCAGAGAAACTTTAACAATTATTTTTTCCCTATTTAAAATTACACGTACAAATTTTCCATACGAAGAAGTTAAGATTTACAAAAGTAATTTTTTTTTAGCGTGAAAGTGAAATGTTATATTGATAAATTTGGTGCCTACAAAAACTCTACAAGTTGCTAGAAAGTATGGATTTGAAGTTCCGTTATTTTTTTTAGATTGTAAAATAGTAATGTTTGCATCGAAAACAAAAATAAATCGCAAATAAGTTCAATAGTACCCCAGGGTTGGGGCATTTTGAACAAAATGCCTTTCTTTCAACCGTGAAATAAATCGTCCTATCGATAAATATCGTGGATAAAAAAATTTGATTTAATAGTTAGATGCAAGTACTTGAATTTGCCATGGCAAGTAGAAAATTATATCGTTTACGATAAGACAAAAAATAAATAAAAAAAAAGTTAAAAAATGTCCCAGCCTCCCCTAATTATATATACGAAAATTAATGTATATATATATTTATATATAATAATTAAATTGAACGATACAATAAAGAAATGTCTTGCTATTTCTTTACCACGAGGCTCTTTTCTCGATCCTTTGACTTCTTCCTTTTTTCTCTCGGTCGAGTAGCGCGATAAAAAAGCTTTTATGGTTCTCCGAGCCCGAGCAGCTTTTAACTTATTCTTGTAAATTCATCACCTTCTTTCTTCTAACCGCTATTATATATATATACGGAGGGCACCCCCGGAAGGTTTAAGTGAAATTTTAGTCAATGCGCAACTTTATGAGCACTCACATCGTAAATCACCTCTTGATCTTAATTATAATTTCTCTTCAATTTTGTATTTACTGTCCGCCGCACACTTTCGGCATTACGATTGTACCGAGGGAGCGTCGAGTAAAATTCAAGAGGTACCAAACATAATTTTTTAAAATTACTTAATGGAGTCTCTTAACATACGTATACGTCGTAAAATTTATTTGATTTAGCCGTTTAACTTTTATTTCCCTTGCGAGTTTAAAATTAAGTTAATGCGTCTTTAAGCTTACCCTCTTTCTATCCACTTGCTTACCCACTATGTTTACAACGAATTAGTTTTCGTGACGTCACATTAAAAAATTAACAAGGCGAACTTTGTCTGTAAAAGCAATTCATTGTACAGCGCAAAGTAAAAAAAAAGAAAAGGTATAAAGTGTATATACTAAACAGTACTTCTCGTTGATGAAAAACAGAAATAATTGTTATTTAAATTGAATCCGTTGGAACGAAGTGACAATTAAATTTTACAAAAGAATCTTGAGTCCTAACGAAGTTAAATTGAACAATCCTTTGGTCAGGGCGCGGCGAGCATTGTTAAACACAATTAACAACACTCAGAATGGGTGATACAAAAGTTGAGAAAACGCAATGAAAGCTTTTACGATTTTGAAAGGTAGGATTGGGGGAGGGGAGGGGCAAAAAAATAAGTAAAGCGATAAAGCCGAATGCAGAAACAGAAACATGAGGATGGAAGCTAAGCGAAGATTCTGTTTGTTTTCCTATTCTTCCACTTTCTCCAGGTATGAAAAGAGAGGGAGAGAGAGAGGGAGAGGGAGAGGGAGAGAGAAAAGGGATGCAAAGATATCACGCTTGAGCTATTCAGAGGTATATTCAACCTGGCTACCAGAGAAACGACGACGATCTTTTCATGCGAAGTACCGTGCTAATTAGTTTCCTGCGTCTCCTCGTCTTCATTCTTCTTTACCACTTTTTCTCCTTAACCTTCTTAAGACACACCTCCTGACCGCGCGTCCGCTTTCTCGTCGAAAAACTTGAATGACAGGGGCGACGCTTCAACTTCCTTTTCTTTTTTTCACATCCCGAAGTATTTTCGTTAAGCCAGACTTCTCTTTTGTATGGGAATAATTTTTTCATCTCGTTACCTCGGCATTATGCTCAATTGAATTTTATGTTTCTCGTATACGCAAACGCGAACGCGAACAACTTTTCGACGTACCGTATGTACGAAAACATATTAGATAAAATCCGCTCTCGAGTGTACTACAAATATATGGTTACTTTTCGCTAGATGGATGATATTTTTTCAGTATTTATAAACTATATAATTGTGTAAAATTTTACGTGAAACAACGGTTGAAAGAATAAATCAATATATCGGTATATACATTACAAGAATTTTCCTTCTCATTACCATAACGTCATGTTCGATTATAGCCTTCAAAATATCTTGAAGAGTTACGCAACACGATTTTCATGCATAAGGAAACACAGTGGTTTTAAGCTATCTCCATTTACATAGCCGCGTGTAAAATTATCGTATGCTAAGTAGAATTAAAAAAAAGAAGAGAGCTTTCGGATAATCTTTATCTAACAACGAATAGCATTAGCGACTAAACTTACATTCCAAGTATATTTCCAAACATCATCATTCGGATAAATGAATTTTCAACAAGCTCTTCGCGTATTAAAATGTCGACTATACTCTTTTTGTCCAAAAAAAAAATAAAGAGTTCTTATTCTCTATACACGTACGCCGTCATTACACACTAAAAAGCAATCCGGAAAATTCAAAAAATTTATCTTCCTTTGTCGACGAACTTTGTCGGGTCACCGATAAAACCTGTTCCGGTCTTCCCTTTATTCTGTTATTTATTCTTTCAATTTATCTCTCTCCCTACACTTCCTTCTGTATAATAATAATCCTCGAGTCCCAGGATTACACGATTAAACCCAG
Organism: Theocolax elegans; assembly: GCA_026168455.1. Classification (NCBI taxonomy): domain Eukaryota; kingdom Metazoa; phylum Arthropoda; class Insecta; order Hymenoptera; family Cerocephalidae; genus Theocolax; species Theocolax elegans. The sequence goes on along the minus strand of CM047428.1, from coordinate 2,882,053 downwards.
GTATTTTTGCTCTTTAAAAAGAAAAAAAGAGAAAAGAAAGGAATAGGCCGTTATCGCCTTGAAATTTGCATTGGACGATACGTTCGATACCCGGAGTTGCAATGGACACGCGGATACGTTGTAAATGAGGGCGTCCAAGGGGTCAATTGTTTTTCCACTGCAAACAGGTCAGGAATAAATCCGAGCTTAACGCTAGGCTTAAAAGCTCCTAAAGTGGTCATTCTCTCGTCTCTCTCTCTCTCTCTCTCTCTTTTTTCCCTTTCGTTCTTTCGTATTCTCGGCCGAGTATATACGCATGAGCAGTTACGCGCCAAAAACTCAAGGGTTGATGTACCCATCCGCATTTGTCATTGTGCTCTGCTATTGTAAAAATTACTTTCTCTCGGTTTAGTTTTATTTTTATTCCCTAAAAATAGTTTCGATCCCATCTGTATCTAAATTTCTAATCTTCCAATTACGGGAATTAGTTGTATTAGTTCGATTTATATTTACATTGTCTCTATATACGCAACATTTTTTTATTACACGGATAAGAGAAATGAAATGTGCATCTTAATTTTAAATAATCTACACTGAGAAAAAGTTTAGATTAAAAATTACAATAGTGTCTAGCAAATTAATCACATACTGACAAATTAGGGAAATTACTATAGTTTCCAGTAAAAATTACTGTAGATTATAATAAAATTTACTATAATTCTTGTAATATTTACTGTAACTTTTGTAAATTTCAATAGAAACTATAGTAATTTTTGCAAAATATTTTGTAATTTTCAATTTTTAATTTCTCTCCATGTACGTAAAATCGAGTATCTTTAAAATTAATTTCATTAACAAAAATATGAAAATAATGTTATTTGGTTTTAATGACAGAAAACGTATAATATATTTTTCTTTTTATTAAAAGTGTATAATGATTTTTACTTCGCGACGAAAAAAAAAGCTCTCGCGGAGTAGAAGTGAAAAATTTTCCGAGCATTTGAGTATTCGAGCGAAAAATGTATACACTAAGATATGTCTCTTATTGTGCAGGTGTATGCAATCTAGGTTAAACTTGCTTCATCGGCATTGTCTCTTTCATTTCATTGTTCGCAGTGATTTCCTTCTTTTCTTTCGCGATCGTTTCATTCACCAAAATCGTTGCCAATATCTGAATATCAAAGAAAAATAATTGATTGCACTTTATTTACATCCAAGCAAAGTCAAGCAAACTTTAATTATTATATTTGTAAATGAAAATTCTGTAAGTATATGTCTTTAGACGTCTTATATATTATGTAAAATCAAGCATTCGATGTCATTTATAAATTTTAAAAAAGTTATTAAATTATATCACAACTAATGACGAATTTGGTACAAATTTTTATTTCAAAAAAATTCATGTATTATATTTAAAAACATAGAAATAAAATTGTGTCAAAGTGATTGAAGTAATAATTGTCTAGTAGAAACGTTCCTGTAGTTCAGTCAGACAAAAATAAAATTTGCATCTCCTCGGAAGATGAACGAAATAAAAGAAATAATTCGGGTCAAAAGTAAAAGTATCGCAAACCTCTATTTGATTTATATTTAGTCTAAATTGTAGTATGTTAAAAGGTCTTGCAAAAAAGAAACAAGCAAAAAGGTAATGGAACGGTCAGCTGCACGAAGAAAAAGTCATGCATGAAAATTCGTTAACGTATATATATATACAAGGAAAAAGTAATGGTACTTTATTATCAACGATGTAACGAGACACCGTCCGAAAACTAGAGTAAAAGATGTTTGTTTTAAGGGGCTTCAAAGTCCAGGGTTCTTCAGTTATTCGGTATGCGGAAATTTAAAGAAAAGTGCTCTTCATCGTTCTTTTTGTATATTGAAAGCTCAGTATACGGTTCACTTTGATGAGTTATACGCAAGTTTCCCTTCCGATTTTAAATTACTACTTGTCACGATGGAACTTTTGGGGCACTTGCTTTGCTTAGGTATCTTTTTTTTTTTTTTCGTTTATCTGTCACCGTGCGCTTTGCATGAAACCGCATCCTCGAACTTTTCCTTCTTCCATCGATGCAGCTGGAATGCCTTTTGTCCTCGGTTTGTTGCATCTCTCTTTTACTCTCTCATCTTCTATGGTTTCTGTACTTTGTCTCCACATAAAATGTTTACCACGAAAACCGCTACTTCTGAGCTTCGCTTATTTTTTTTTATTCCGCTGCGTCGCTTTTTTCAAATTTAAACTTTCGAATCGACGGAATTTCGTTTTTATGTACCAACTGGAAAACTCTGGAATACACGAATTTACGAAGGAACAAAAAAAAGGAAGAAGAAGGATTTAAAATTAGATTTGATATTTTGTCAATTAATTTTTTAACGTAATTTTGTTTAATTTTTTTCGTCGTACGTATATTATAAACGAATTATTTATTTCATTGCGCTTAACCGTTTTAAACGAATCTTCAATAACGGCAACAAAATGTGTTGCGTAAAATTACAACGACGGTAAGCTGAATACATTATTAACACCGCTGTCAATCATAAATGTAAAGAAAATAAATTAAAAGAATATAAAATGAGAATATAAACGTTAACTACAACGGTAAGTGGAGGAAAAAAGCTCGACATCTGTCCTGTCCCATTTGCAAATACGATTAATGTTGAGTAGCGGATTGTATTATGTATTTAGCAACCTCGATGTACGAAAAGCGTCGTAATTAATCAAAAGGGCGCAAAAGAAAAATATGAATGTCGAAGAAAAAAAAATACCTGTAAAATTTTACTACCTATTACCGAACAATCGGCGTAATACAACCAAATATTGCTCGAAGAATTCTTTTCGAGTGAATTCCTACTTAAAAATTTACGGAGCGCTTATGACTGGTTAGCTTTTTCCTTTTTCTCCAGTAACGAAGACTATATTTCCCAAACTAGCACGTACATATATATATACACATATACGTATACGTACACGTAGCTACAATTTTATAGTGTCGCTGTCAAAGAGAAACTTTGAAAACTACCTTTTTTACTTTTATGACGTTTTAAGAATTTCTCCCTCCCCCAGTATATCTTTTACTCTTTTCACATAAATATACGTAGCGATTTTTATTTTCGAAGCTGCTACGACGATACAGCGAAATATTGAGGGCATTCGGTGCGTACAGTAGCGGAAAGGATTTTATATAAATATTTAATAACGCTTTGATGAAACTGCGCTTTGTACTTCACCTGATTTGTACTTGATTCAACACTTTGAAGGAAGGAGATACAGGGAAATTATACGAAATTGCAGCGAAATTAAATTTACCGCAGTTATTAGAATAATCGGGACGAAATAAATGAACTTTTAATAAAACTTGGTAAATGCGCCAATCGAAACGTAAGATTAACAATGAAACTGTGTTTCTAGTTTGTTCGAACGTTTCAATTTGTATACACGTATTACAACGAAACTGTTTATTAAATATTTGCATTCTATTGGCTATTTCAATGAATAATATTGCTTTCGTTTAAATCGACCTATAACTTTGTTGAAAAGTAAGCACTTTTGTCGGCGGACAAAGTATTATTGTGACTATTGAGCGAAATAATAGTAATCGATCGTGAAAGTTTAAGTAAATCAAATAATATTCCATTTATATAAATAAATCGATAGAAAATATTAGTCGACAAGAAAGTTATGGTAATTAAATAAAATTTTTTGAATACCAAATGTAATAAAAGAAAAAAAAATTGCACTATATTTTCACTTTGGTAGAAATTGTTAAATTAACCGATTCTTATAGGTCGGATGATGAATCGTACGTGCAAGTATCTTCATTAAAATATAGCGTTCCGGTAAAGTCGATAAAAATGATAACCGTAGCTCCAATATTTACAGTTCATTGATTTCGAACAACCTACAGCGCCGTGAGCAATCCCATCGAAAAACTCAGACGTGCTTGAAAAAGGACCCTAGCATTCATCCACGTGATACAATTTCATATACGGTGATCACGAGTAATTTCTGTACTCGCAATAAGCGCTTCGGGATCGTCATCTTTAGAGACATTTTCGTACCCGGCTGGAACTTTCATCGACCCAGTTCCCAGGGTTCTCATTTGCCCAATGACTTTGCAGGCTTTGATCACTTTTTTTTTTCTTTTTTCGCCTATATTTGTTGTACAGATTATTAATGAGGAAATCTTCGGATTACTGGACGGTGTCGCGTCGTATTTTCTGGTAACTGTACGTTACCAGTTTTCCCATCGATTTTACAAACGATTTAGTATTGATAAGATTATAATTTAATATAAGAAGGGTTTCTTAGGCTATTCCAGTCACGACGAATAATAATAATGAGTATAACGTATAATCCCACGGAAAAATGTAGTAGTCGTCTAGACGATTTTTTTTTAAATCTAGTTGAACGCTATAAAGATTGTATATATTACGAAAAAAATATAAATCTAAAAAATATATTTTTTTTCATAAGAACTGAGAAGTAGATATTTAATTAACAAAATTTTAATTAAAGCTTTCAATAAATACAATGTGCAATAAAAATATAAGATTTTAATTTATAAAGTTTAAATTTTAATTATAATTATTCAAAGTTTCTTAGAAATATTCTAGGGCGCGTGTAACATATTTTTTAAAACGAAGACACCACTGGATCTTTAAAAATTCTAATGTTACAAGATTTAAAAAAATTTTAAAAAAATGTTGGAGATTACTTACAAAGATTATAAGATTTTTTTTGTTCCCCGGTGAAATTACTATTTACATACTTATTAAATTTTAAAATTGAATTGAAACAATATATTAATTTTGAAGTTTAAAATTTTAATACTTATTTTTCTTCTTGTACTTATGTTTCGCAGAGGAATTTGTAGGCATTAAAGCGCGAAAGCGACACGTTTCCGTAATGCCTTTCTGTTCCTTTGAAAAATCTTGTAATCGCCTTACCTCGGCGGGCTCTTGTACCGAACGTAGCACATTTCATCGTCTCTCGTTTCCTACTTAACTACCTAACCCATGTAGTCGAGTTTTATAAGATAACTAGATACTTTTACTGTGTTTTTTTTTAATCTCAAAGTTATTAGGGCCGGGCGCATTTAAATGAAATTTCTAGTACATTACATTTTCTTATCGAATGAGTTTGGCGTTAGTTGCGCGGTAACGCAAAAAAGTTAAATATTAATATAGTGGATTATATCTGTTGTTACGATATTACTGTACGATGATCACTTGAAACGAAAGAAAAGTGGTATTAATTTACTAGTTTCGAGTACCTTAAACTACACGAGCTTACAAGTTATATTTGTAGCAAAATTCGATAAGTTACTTACCTCGATTTTCCTTTGAATTTAATAGCAGATATATACATGAATTTTAATATTTTTATTTGATTTCAGGTGCACGATTTAGATAAATGTATACTAAAAGTGAATTATTATTTTATACGTTTTATTATTTTGTTACATATTATATACGTGACTTAAGTGCAAATATTAAAATTTTCACAAGTTATTTTATTTATGAGGAAGTTTTTATCAATATTGATGAACAAATATATAATTGTTAATTACCTGTTGCTGCGTTCATTTCTCTTTATCCGTAACCAACATGATCAATATACAAACCAATGAATTAAAAACTAAATAAACAAATAAGCAAAGAAATAATTATACAAATAAATAAGAAGAAATAAATTATACACTGGTACGTGTAAAAAGGATAGAATCGAGCGAAAAAAAACGGAAGAGAGGACGGGAATTCACATTATAGTCGCGCGCAAGCTTTAGTTCCACGAGTCCACCTGCAAGGTTTTCTAAACGTATTTTGACCTTTTAATCCGGAGAAAGTTTCGTTATACAAAACTTGTTTATTAATAATTTTTATTAATTATTATTACAGTGAAATTATTTTTTTTAATCATCTGTTTTCTGTTGTCAATGTTTATAAAAATTTGTATGCAAGGATTATTTAGATCTCTGATTAATAATTTGTTATTTGAATTTTAATATTCGAAATAGCGGACTCATAGAAACTTATATATTTTTACAAAAGTAAATCTAGGGAACCAAAATACTCCTAGAAAAATACCAAAGTACGTCTAAAAAACTTTGGTGGATACGGGGAAGGAACGCATAAGGTTACACCCGGAACTATATATTGCAACGCACCGATGGATTCCGAAACTCGTGGCTTGACCACCAGACTAACGTCCGACGATGCCTCAACATCGCTTGCATTCGTCTGCACTTTGTTTCGGTCAGCCGACTCCTTCTCACACACTTAGTCGCGTCGATGTACGTGACAACCCAAAATAAAACTTATTAAGCGAATATACCTGAGCAAAATAGTAATGTCCAAGGAGGATGGATGAAATCGCCGCCGAAACGTTGTCAGCCAATGAACAACCGTACTTTTGTCAATCAATATCGATAAAAAAAATTCCTCGAGAAAATTCAATGTATAATTAAGAATTCTTTGTTGAACGGTGATGAGCCTTCATTCTGATCGGGAAATATGTCGAGAGAAGAGACAGGTTGATAAAAAAGTGGTCACGCAACTCCGCAGCAACACCTGAGCCCAATCGAATCTAAGCAATAAAGCCGCGAGACCGATATAACTCGGTACGTGAGAATCGGGACGACTCGAGATTGCGAGAAAGAGAGAAGAAGGTCGCGCGCGTCTCACGGGAGTATAGAGAGAGAGAGAGAGAGAGAGAGAGAGAGAGAGAAGTCCTCGACTCGGCAGTGAGCCATCCGAGTATTTTAGAGGTAGAAGAGGGTGCCTCGTCTTAATTGCCGTCCTAAAGTGCGACGATTTAAGTCGGCCTGAAATATGACTCGGTTGTTCCTGCTTCTTCCTCCAATCTCGACCTTACGTTTAACGGACGCTCGAGATGCATGCGCGGTAAGCGAGTTACGTCCTAGGCTTCATACCTTGGTAATTTCCGTTTTGATATGACACTTTATTCCACTTTACACACTTTATTTTCTTTTTAAGTATACCAAGTAAACCCTCGTGCTTTCAACTCCTATACCAATATTCAATTTATATCCCACGTTCTATAAGACATTCGCTTTTTTAGTTTTTCTTTACTTCTTTTTTTTCCAAGATTTATCCTGTTACTTTATTTCGACACTCCACGTATATAACTGTCCAATGGTCATTATTTTCATTTGATTTGTCTCTACGAAATACACCGAATTATTATATTACATTTTCAAACTTTGGATTAGGAGGGTGTATATAAATTTTCTTTGATTTGACGTTATTATTAAAAGCAATATTCTTCATTATATCAAATAGAACCTTTTTTTCTATCGAAAAAGCAATTATATCGATAAATTCAAATATCGCGAGGTCAAACATTTATTATTGAAGGAGAAAACGAGAAACGGTTATCAAATGTATTTAATTGAACTAAAAATATACGGAGGTACGAGTCGAGTTATTAAGCGCGATTAAACATTGTAGTTTCAAATGCTTTTGAACGATTGTAAACCGACTACATGTAATATATATGTATATGTATATAATATTAATTAAAATTGGGAAATTCATTTAAAAATATAACCCTGCCAGAGAGAGAAAAAGGAATGTATAATATATTAGAAAACGTATTTAAAATCGCGCGATAAAATAGGTAGAAATACAAATTCCCAGTATAGCCACATTTTCTTTTATATTTCTAAATTTATACATCACGACGAAAAATGAAAACTAAAGTCCTTAAAATCCTTCCGACATAATTTCTGGGTATGCATACAATTAAAAAGAACCGACGTAACCGGAAAACAACGAACCTTTCCTAAGATTAACGCGACAGAACAAAAAGTCGACGCATTTATCTTAAAAATACCCTTTTATCTCCTCTCCAATCTCTCTCTCTCTCTCTCTCTCTCTCTCGCACACACACACACACATTTTACATCTCTCTCTCAAGTCTAATGCATAAAAATTTTTTACATTTTTCAACTCCATTTGCTCTCCGGTACACTCCATAATTTCCCACCGTCGCATATCCATATATACATATATATACACAAAGGAAAAACCTTGAGCTCATACATGCGTAATAATGGCGAGCCGAATCGCTACGGAATCTCGGCGAAATCGAGGACGCTCTAGTCATTACTTCTCTATACGTACAACCCCATGTACATATACTTTGTAAAGTGGTCACGCACGTATATGCCTAGAATGGTATGTACATGTGTGTGGGTGTGTGTGTGGGTGTGTGTGTGCGAGCGCGTATAATGAATGGCGAGCGACCAATATATTATCTGTGACTTAATCGTCCGGGCTTGCAAACTTTTTATGGGCCCATAATTCAAACTTTTCGCAGGATCTTCTTCAGTAGGTACGAGGCTCGCGACTTCCGAGCTCCGTATAATACCAAGTACGGTAGAATAGCCGGATTGGCTCGGATTTCATTTGTACGGGTACGACTAGGAGATTCTTCATGACGCGTTCCAGTTGTCGAGTGATTGTTCAAGGAGGTTTTACTATTTGGTGACACGTGGCTTACAACATCTTTAATCTTTTTTTTCCGTTCAGTTTATATATCAACCCCTGGTAGAAATTAAAAAAAATTAAAAATGTTTTAACTGGTAGTATACATGTACTGAAAATACACAAAATAAAAGTATCTGCAACTGAGGCATTAAAAATATGTTTGAGACATATTTTTGTGCGAGAACGTAGGTTATGATCGACGCATCGATTAATAGAATTCGTACACTGTAAAATATTTGGCACGAAAGTTATCTTTATCGGTAAATACGATGTGCTGAATACGAGACGTATTTCATCCTTTCTATTCGGCGCGAAGTTTGTCCCTCTATAGTACGAATTTTCGTTTCACAGCGGCGCCTGTTACACCCCATAGCTTAGGTAGAGTATAATACACATTTTTCAAATCAAAATTTCTATTAGAACCAAGAGCATATTTGATCTTTAATTGTGCGAGTTATGGAAACATTTCTACAGAGATATAAGGTTGAGGTCCTTATACCAGTTTTTGAAGGTAAGACTATTAACTACAAAGATTGTAAAGTATTTAATATATATATATATATATATATATTATATATATATATATAATATATATATATATAATATATATATATATAATATATATATATATATTATATATATATATATACACAAAGGAAAAACCTTGAGCTCATACATGCGTAATAATGGCGAGCCGAATCGCTACGGAATCTCGGCGAAATCGAGGACGCTCTAGTCATTACTTCTCTATACGTACAACCCCATGTACATATACTTTGTAAAGTGGTCACGCACGTATATGCCTAGAATGGTATGTACATGTGTGTGTGTGTGTGCGAGCGCGTATAATGAATGGCGAGCGACCAATATATTATCTGTGACTTAATCGTCCGGGCTTGCAAACTTTTTATGGGCCCATAATTCAAACTTTTCGCAGGATCTTCTTCAGTAGGTACGAGGCTCGCGACTTCCGAGCTCCGTATAATACCAAGTACGGTAGAATAGCCGGATTGGCTCGGATTTCATTTGTACGGGTACGACTAGGAGATTCTTCATGACGCGTTCCAGTTGTCGAGTGATTGTTCAAGGAGGTTTTACTATTTGGTGACACGTGGCTTACAACATCTTTAATCTTTTTTTTCCGTTCAGTTTATATATCAACCCCTGGTAGAAATTAAAAAAATTAAAAATGTTTTAACTGGTAGTATACATGTACTGAAAATACACAAAATAAAAGTACTGCAACTGAGGCATTAAAATGTTTGAGACATATTTTTGTGCGAAACGTAGGTTATGATCGACGCATCGATTAATAGAATTCGTACACTGTAAAATATTTGGCACGAAAGTTATCTTTATCGGTAAATACGATGTGCTGAATACGAGACGTATTTCACCTTTCTATTCGGCGCGAAGTTTGTCCCTCTATAGTACGAATTTTCGTTTCACAGCGGCGCCTGTTACACCCCATAGTTAGGTAGAGTATAATACACATTTTTCAAATCAAAATTTCTATTAGAACCAAGAGCATATTTGATCTTTAATTGTGCGAGTTATGGAAACATTTCTACAGAGATATAAGGTTGAGGTCTTTGAAGTAAGACTATTAACTACAAAGATTGTAAAGTATTAATATATATATATATACACAAAGGAAAAACCTTGAGCTCATACATGCGTAATAATGGCGAGCCGAATCGCTACGGAATCTCGGCGAAATCGAGGACGCTCTAGTCATTACTTCTCTATACGTACAACCCCATGTACATATACTTTGTAAAGTGGTCACGCACGTATATGCCTAGAATGGTATGTACATGTGTGTGTGTGTGTGCGAGCGCGTATAATGAATGGCGAGCGACCAATATATTATCTGTGACTTAATCGTCCGGGCTTGCAAACTTTTTATGGGCCCATAATTCAAACTTTTCGCAGGATCTTCTTCAGTAGGTACGAGGCTCGCGACTTCCGAGCTCCGTATAATACCAAGTACGGTAGAATAGCCGGATTGGCTCGGATTTCATTTGTACGGGTACGACTAGGAGATTCTTCATGACGCGTTCCAGTTGTCGAGTGATTGTTCAAGGAGGTTTTACTATTTGGTGACACGTGGCTTACAACATCTTTAATCTTTTTTTTCCGTTCAGTTTATATATCAACCCCTGGTAGAAATTAAAAAAATTAAAAATGTTTTAACTGGTAGTATACATGTACTGAAAATACACAAAATAAAAGTAACTGCAACTGAGGCATTAAAATGTTTGAGACATATTTTTGTGCGAAACGTAGGTTATGATCGACGCATCGATTAATAGAATTCGTACACTGTAAAATATTTGGCACGAAAGTTATCTTTATCGGTAAATACGATGTGCTGAATACGAGACGTATTTCAACCTTTCTATTCGGCGTGAAGTTTGTCCTCTATAGTACGAATTTTCGTTTCACAGCGGCGCCTGTTACACCCCATAGCTTAGGTAGAGTATAATACACATTTTTCAAATCAAAATTTCTATTAGAACCAAGAGCATATTTGATCTTTAATTGTGCGAGTTATGGAAACATTTCTACAGAGATATAAGGTTGAGGTCCTTATACCAGTTTTTGAAGGTAAGACTATTAACTACAAAGATTGTAAAGTATTAATATATATATATATATACACAAAGGAAAAACCTTGAGCTCATACATGCGTAATAATGGCGAGCCGAATCGCTACGGAATCTCGGCGAAATCGAGGACGCTCTAGTCATTACTTCTCTATACGTACAACCCCATGTACATATACTTTGTAAAGTGGTCACGCACGTATATGCCTAGAATGGTATGTACATGTGTGTGTGTGTGTGCGAGCGCGTATAATGAATGGCGAGCGACCAATATTTATCTGTGACTTAATCGTCCGGGCTTGCAAACTTTTTATGGGCCCATAATTCAAACTTTTCGCAGGATCTTCTTCAGTAGGTACGAGGCTCGCGACTTCCGAGCTCCGTATAATACCAAGTACGGTAGAATAGCCGGATTGGCTCGGATTTCATTTGTACGGGTACGACTAGGAGATTCTTCATGACGCGTTCCAGTTGTCGAGTGATTGTTCAAGGAGGTTTTACTATTTGGTGACACGTGGCTTACAACATCTTTAATCTTTTTTTTCCGTTCAGTTTATATATCAACCCCTGGTAGAAATTAAAAAAATTAAAAATGTTTTAACTGGTAGTATACATGTACTGAAAATACACAAAATAAAAGTATCTGCAACTGAGGCATTAAAATATGTTTGAGACATATTTTTGTGCGAAACGTAGGTTATGATCGACGCATCGATTAATAGAATTCGTACACTGTAAAATATTTGGCACGAAAGTTATCTTTATCGGTAAATACGATGTGCTGAATACGAGACGTATTTCAACCTTTCTATTCGGCGCGAAGTTTGTCCCTCTATAGTACGAATTTTCGTTTCACAGCGGCGCCTGTTACACCCCATAGTTAGGTAGAGTATAATACACATTTTTCAAATCAAAATTTCTATTAGAACCAAGAGCATATTTGATCTTTAATTGTGCGAGTTATGGAAACATTTCTACAGAGATATAAGGTTGAGGTCTTTGAAGTAAGACTATTAACTACAAAGATTGTAAGTATTTAATATATATATATATAATATATATATATATACACAAAGGAAAAACCTTGAGCTCATACATGCGTAATAATGGCGAGCCGAATCGCTACGGAATCTCGGCGAAATCGAGGACGCTCTAGTCATTACTTCTCTATACGTACAACCCCATGTACATATACTTTGTAAAGTGGTCACGCACGTATATGCCTAGAATGGTATGTACATGTGTGTGTGTGTGTGCGAGCGCGTATAATGAATGGCGAGCGACCAATATATTATCTGTGACTTAATCGTCCGGGCTTGCAAACTTTTTATGGGCCCATAATTCAAACTTTTCGCAGGATCTTCTTCAGTAGGTACGAGGCTCGCGACTTCCGAGCTCCGTATAATACCAAGTACGGTAGAATAGCCGGATTGGCTCGGATTTCATTTGTACGGGTACGACTAGGAGATTCTTCATGACGCGTTCCAGTTGTCGAGTGATTGTTCAAGGAGGTTTTACTATTTGGTGACACGTGGCTTACAACATCTTTAATCTTTTTTTTCCGTTCAGTTTATATATCAACCCCTGGTAGAAATTAAAAAAATTAAAAATGTTTTAACTGGTAGTATACATGTACTGAAAATACACAAAATAAAAGTATCTGCAACTGAGGCATTAAAATGTTTGAGACATATTTTTGTGCGAGAACGTAGGTTATGATCGACGCATCGATTAATAGAATTCGTACACTGTAAAATATTTGGCACGAAAGTTATCTTTATCGGTAAATACGATGTGCTGAATACGAGACGTATTTCAACCTTTCTATTCGGCGTGAAGTTTGTCCTCTATAGTACGAATTTTCGTTTCACAGCGGCGCCTGTTACACCCCATAGGTTAGGTAGAGTATAATACACATTTTTCAAATCAAAATTTCTATTAGAACCAAGAGCATATTTGATCTTTAATTGTGCGAGTTATGGAAACATTTCTACAGAGATATAAGGTTGAGGTCTTTGAAGTAAGACTATTAACTACAAAGATTGTAAAGTATTTAATATATATATATATATATATAATATATATATATATACACAAAGGAAAAACCTTGAGCTCATACATGCGTAATAATGGCGAGCCGAATCGCTACGGAATCTCGGCGAAATCGAGGACGCTCTAGTCATTACTTCTCTATACGTACAACCCCATGTACATATACTTTGTAAAGTGGTCACGCACGTATATGCCTAGAATGGTATGTACATGTGTGTGTGTGTGTGCGAGCGCGTATAATGAATGGCGAGCGACCAATATTTATCTGTGACTTAATCGTCCGGGCTTGCAAACTTTTTATGGGCCCATAATTCAAACTTTTCGCAGGATCTTCTTCAGTAGGTACGAGGCTCGCGACTTCCGAGCTCCGTATAATACCAAGTACGGTAGAATAGCCGGATTGGCTCGGATTTCATTTGTACGGGTACGACTAGGAGATTCTTCATGACGCGTTCCAGTTGTCGAGTGATTGTTCAAGGAGGTTTTACTATTTGGTGACACGTGGCTTACAACATCTTTAATCTTTTTTTTCCGTTCAGTTTATATATCAACCCCTGGTAGAAATTAAAAAAATTAAAAATGTTTTAACTGGTAGTATACATGTACTGAAAATACACAAAATAAAAGTATCTGCAACTGAGGCATTAAAAATATGTTTGAGACATATTTTTGTGCGAAACGTAGGTTATGATCGACGCATCGATTAATAGAATTCGTACACTGTAAAATATTTGGCACGAAAGTTATCTTTATCGGTAAATACGATGTGCTGAATACGAGACGTATTTCACCTTTCTATTCGGCGTGAAGTTTGTCCTCTATAGTACGAATTTTCGTTTCACAGCGGCGCCTGTTACACCCCATAGCTTAGGTAGAGTATAATACACATTTTTCAAATCAAAATTTCTATTAGAACCAAGAGCATATTTGATCTTTAATTGAGCGAGTTATGGAAACATTTCTACAGAGATATAAGGTTGAGGTCCTTATACCAGTTTTTGAAGGTAAGACTATTAACTACAAAGATTGTAAAGTATTAATATATATATATATATATATAATATATATATATATATTATATATATATATATTATATATATATATATAATATATATATATATATATTATATATATATATATAATATATATATATATATTATATATATATATATAATATATATATATATATAATATATATATATATATTATATATATATATATATATACACAAAGGAAAAACCTTGAGCTCATACATGCGTAATAATGGCGAGCCGAATCGCTACGGAATCTCGGCGAAATCGAGGACGCTCTAGTCATACTTCTCTATACGTACAACCCCATGTACATATACTTTGTAAAGTTGTCACGCACGTATATGCTAGAATGGTATGTACATGTGTGTGTGTGTGTGTGTGTGTGGGTGTGTGTGTGCGAGCGCGTATAATGAATGGCGAGCGACCAATATTATCTGTGACTTAATCGTCCGGGCTTGCAAACTTTTTATGGGCCCATAATTCAAACTTTTTCGCAGGATCTTCTTCAGTAGGTACGAGGCTCGCGACTCCGAGCTCCGTTATAATACCAAGTACGGTAGAATAGCCGGATTGGCTCGGATTTCATTTGTACGGGTACGACTAGGAGATTCTTCATGACGCGTTCCAGTTGTCGAGTGGAATTGTTCAAGGAGGTTTTACTATTTGGTGACACGTGGCTTACAACATCTTTAATCTTTTTTTTCCGTTCAGTTTTATATATCAACCCCTGGTAGAAATTAAAAAAATTAAAAATGTTTTAACTGGTAGTATACATGTACTGAAAATACACAAAATAAAAGTAACTGCAACTGAGGCATTAAAGATGTTTGAGACATATTTTTGTGCGAGAACGTAGGTTATGATCGACGCATCGATTAATAGAATTCGTACACTGTAAAATATTTGGCACGAAAGTTATCTTTATCGGTAAATACGATGTGCTGAATACGAGACGTATTTCAACCTTTCTATTCGGCGCGAAGTTTGTCCCTCTATAGTACGAATTTTCGTTTCACAGCGGCGCCTGTTACACCCCATAGGTTAGGTAGAGTATAATACACATTTTTCAAATCAAAATTTCTATTAGAACCAAGAGCATATTTGATCTTTAATTGTGCGAGTTATGGAAACATTTCTACAGAGATATAAGGTTGAGGTCTTTGAAGTAAGACTATTAACTACAAAGATTGTAAGTATTTAATATATATATATATATTATATATATATATATTATATATATATATATATTATATATATATATATTATATATATATATATAATATATATATATATATGTTACCTGTAATAATAATAGTACACAGCGGCGTCTGTTACACCCCATAGGTTAGGTAGAGTATAATACACATTTTTCAAATCAAAATTTCTATTAGAACCAAGAGCATATTTGATCTTTAATTGTGCGAGTTATGGAAACATTTCTACAGAGATATAAGGTTGAGGTCCTTATACCAGTTTTTGAAGGTAAGACTATTAACTACAAAGATTGTAAAGTATTTAATATATATATATATATATTATATATATATATATATACAAATCGTACTAGCAATAATTAATAATATAAATAATAGCATGTATAATCACAAAAATTTATTTTATTCGCTTCAAAGTAGAAGTCTCATATGTTAATTTCAAATCAGAATTAAGAATTTTATACGCAATTATTTCGATCGAATTATGTAGTCCAAATAAATTTATAGTACACTAAACTCGCTTCTATTTTATCTATTTACGCTTCTTATTCTCTAATAAACATACCAATGAATTATATAAAAAAGTCACAAATTGCCGTCAATTATACTGTCAATTAAATCAAAATATTTAAGCATCTTTTTTTTAAATCCAATATATTCGATTTGGCTTTCTTTTGAATTTAGGTTTAAGTATTTATCTTTATTTGTTTTCGAGTTACAAGCGATCAAATCAAAGGTTTTTTGACGAAAATTTCGATATTTGCTTATATCTATCATAAAAAAACGTTAGAGTCTAAAAATCTGGGTTTCTTTATATTTTTACAGTAGGAAAGATATCCTATAGAATTTGGTAAAGATGCGTTTCCCAAAGATGTTAAACTCTCCTTGTAAGTTAGGATGAAATTCAGTTTTCAACAATAGAATACTGTTCTTAATGGAACAAAAAAAATATTTTTCATTCATAATTAAATAAAATATGTTTGAAACAATAAATTTACATTTGTTACTTTGATTGATTTGGATTGTCCAAATAATAGTAAGCGCGCAGTTAAAATAATAAAAAAAAATCAGTTGAAAGTATTCAACAGCAAAAATCAGGTAAATCAACCAGATTTTTTCTCAGTGATATAGTGCTTATATATGTTTATGTGTCAAAATTTTTTAAGTTTATACAAACCGACGAAAAATAAAAAAAAAATAATTGATAAATGAAAGAGAACAGCTCTAACACATATAAAATGAAAAAGAATACGGTGAAAAGACATATGACAATGACCGCGAAATACAAAACTCATAAAATATCATAACATTATTTATTAGGTTATGCAGTTTTACTAACAAATTTAAACTTTTCAATAGCTTTCTTAAACGTACAAAATGTTTGTTAAATTTTATCGAATTCTATCAGGGAAAATGTGTCATAAATTAACAAATATACTCACTTATTCAAATTATACGTATATTTTTTTTATTTTTTTATTAATATTTGTATACTAACTATTATCTACCCGCAATCTCCCTTGGGAGGGAGAAGTATGTAAAAACAAAATCTATAAAATTATGACATAAATACTTAAAAATATTAATAATGTTATTTGATACGTATTTTTGGACTACTATAGGATAACATCTATACACTTCAGATAGAGTAATGTAGCTAAAGTGTAATGTGTCAGAAAATACAAAAATTCATAATGAATTCCGCTAAGAAAAAGTTAAATTATTTATGTTATCACCAAATATCATATTTAAAACCAGTTCCCTTTTCTCAATAATAAATATCTATAGACACCGCGCGATTATAAATTCAACGTAATTTTTTGTGGAAAAAGTAACATTTAGTTTGCGATGATTTATATACCGATATACACACTTTAACGCATTGATCTTCGCGTCAGGATGAATAAAAGTGTGGAAAATTGATTAACGGATTAAAAAGATATACCAGTTGTCGATACAGTTTACAATGGCACCGCGATCGAGTATATTTTATCTGGTGTTAACTGTGTTAAAAATAAAAACGGCTGGAAGTGCACTGCTTCATCTACGAAATCAAGCGGGATTACAAATGCATTTTCACGTTGTAAGGGCGCATAAAACGCGGTAGAATGTAGAGGTGAAAAAAAAACACTCGATAGAACCGAGGGAGATACACGGAGAAGGAGAGAAATATGGACAGAAAGGATTCGTTCAAAAAGCGTAAATTCTACTGGGCGACTTTATGCGATATTGCAAAGAATCCCCTGCCGATCTCACATTCTTCTCTGTTTATGAAATACACCCAGTCTATATATGTGTGTGTGTGTGTTTGTGTATCGGTTAACGCGTAAAAGTTGGCCTTCCACACTGCCATTTAACTTTTATACGATTGACGTGCTTACGAACCCTATGCGTTCGAGAGCCGCATTGACGTGCTACTCGTAAAACGCGTTTAATGCAACCACGAATCGACCTTCGCCTAGCAAATG
The DNA here is from genome assembly GCA_026168455.1 of Theocolax elegans. Taxonomy (NCBI): domain Eukaryota; kingdom Metazoa; phylum Arthropoda; class Insecta; order Hymenoptera; family Cerocephalidae; genus Theocolax; species Theocolax elegans. The sequence goes on along the minus strand of CM047428.1, from coordinate 2,864,189 downwards.
TAAACTTCTCACTCAAAGGATGAAGGAGAAAGGTGTGTGTGGAAAAAAAGGTAAATTTTTACCAGATACTTTTTCTCTTTAAATTTATTGAATTACGCGAATTAGTTATGTATGTGCACATTTATACGAATTACGTATATATATATATATATATATATAACAATGTTCTACAATATACAAAAGAAATCCATTATCGTTTATGTAAATAAGTTGTATTGTTAAAGAAAAAAACAATAAATATTCGAGATAATAATGGGTTGGAATGAAAATGTTAATAATAATTAATATACAATGGAATTCCTTTAGCGGATTAAAGGAAAGAGAGAAGGACGATACTATAGTTGGATAGTTACCGAGAAATAAAGTATCAATTAGCCTCGACGAGTCGGCAACCGATGGTTTTACGTAACTCTAACAGAACTCCCGTCCACCGAGAAATTTAATTAACATTCCAAGCTCGTTTATAGAATGCTAATGCAGACAGAGGGAAGAGATGGTATATTCTCGCGCGAAGAAGCGGACAAACAAGCTGTCGGCGCGAAAGGGTGGGGGGACGTCTGCGTCTGCTTTACCTACGAACTTGGTTATGGATTCTCGGGTAGAATTGTAAATTATCTTATCTACGGATGAATGTTGACGACGTGATAAACTAATTGATAAAATGGTTGCGTCAACCTTTCCTTTTTATTCCTTACTAAGCGCATTTAACATCCTTTTCTTTTTTTTTAATTACGAGTGTTGTTTATTTCTTGCGTAATCAATCTTATGTTCTCGTATAACGGGTGCATTTGTACAATTTAATTTTACGTGACGCTTGATAATTAAATCGTTGTTTATTATAAAATATATGTTGCGAATTCACGGTAATTAAGAATTATACTTACGTTGTAACGTTTCACATTTCGAATCTTGAATTGTTACCAATTCTTTTCACAACACGCACGAGCAGATCGTTAAATTAAACGCACACATAATGTATTTATAAACGAAATAAAGTGTACGTGTATATTTAAAACCGACAAATTTGTTATCGATTTTGTCATTATTTTTTCATTGCCATAAGGTGTATTATTCGTGTGTCAAAGGAACAATTTTATAAAGTGAATTTTATAAAATGTTCAAAGTAAAATGAATATTTTTGAAAGATATAATATTTGTCTGTAATTTAATAAAGAAAAAAAAAAGAAATGAAACACGCAAAGCGAAAACGGAAAATAAAACTTTGGTGAAAAAAATATGCATGCATTCAAATTTTGGGAATAAAGTTATGTGAAAAAAAAGAAAGAAAATTGATAAATGTAATTTAAATATTTTAATTTGTTCGTAAAATTTAGAAAAATGTTTGACGAAGTGCGCGGTAAAATAATTAAAAGAGGTTCGCTTCTCAAACACCGTATAGGGAATATACGTGTTTACGAGTGTTCGGAAATTATAAACATGTGTCCTAGTCTTCGGACATCTACAATTTCAAGTATCATCTAAGAAATTCGCTAAAATCATTGACGCAGTTGAAGGAGTCAGTGTTATTCAATTAAGTATAAGGTTATTGCGTTTCGATACCATGAATATTCGTTTTCGCTAAATCCAAAGCACTGATTCTTCTCGAATAATAAAATAACTATATAATTTCCATCCGAATAAAATTCTCCGAACGTACAAATTTATAAAACGAATGCACTTATGCTCATTAACAATTTGAATCGCGTAAACTGCTTATCAAGAATATTATAAACTTAATAAACATTAGTATGGACAATACCGAATAGCACACAAAAATTTTAATATTAATAACGACGACTGGTAAAACCCTCATAATATCTCTTCCATTCGACGTAAAACTTGAAAACGAAAGTACTCGTAAAATGTGAAAAAAAATTTATAAAAAGGTAACGCAATAGCTCTTTACACAGATGACAGCAAAACTCAAACCGGTATGAGTTAAGCCTGCATTTCATATGTATTAAATATTTACATTACACGTCATCTAAATGATAATGCATATGTTTTTACGGCTGAGTGTATTGCCTTATTGCGCTTGGCAACACAGAGAAAAATATTCTCATTTTTACAGATTTACTCAGCACCCTCCTAGTATTTAAATCGACTATAAAATAAACGTGAAAGTAAACTCTTATATTTTAGTTGTCAAACGTAAATAAAATTTATTCTTGATCTTTTGGATATTACCAGCGTGTAGTGGAATCTGGAGAAATGATCTGGTAGATGCTACTTTATCAGAATTCCGAGACATTCGATTAAATTTTCAAAGAACATGCAAATCGTAAACACATAAAATTATTACACTCACAATATAAATATTTTTGTTGTACGGATCGAATTAACATTAATTTGCATTAATAAATTAAAAGGTTAAAATAAAGGAAATATTAAGGGAATGTCATGTTAAGGTTACTTAACTGTAAGTTTCTGGCGATAGAATTGTCATAGAATATTTTAGTTAATTTTTAAAATAAACTCTAATCCCGACAAGCGATAAGAAAGTACATTATATATATAAACAAATTAAATTCAATACAATTTATTAAAAGTGGTGTTTCTCTTAATTTAGTAACAAATCAGTTGTAACGGATTAAAAAGGCGAGGAGCGAAAAAAGGCGGACGACGGGATTCGAACACACGGACCTTGGATTACGAATCTCGTACTCTGACCATCGAGCTAACGTCCGCGCTGCAATGCAACGCTTACATTAGCCGAAACACCTTATCGCTCACTCTATCCTTCTCATACACCTAAGTCGCGCGGAGACGCCCGTGACACAGTTAAATATTTAAAGGTAGTACATAATTAAAATCGATCCAAATCTAAAAAGTAAAAATCCGAAATTCGATATAATTTTACGTTGTTGTAACTACTAACATTTGATAAACAAGCAATTTGTTAATTAGAACGATTACCGCCGAGTCAATCACATGTTAAGTAATTATAACTTTATAAATAATTGCATCTATATTTGTTGTTTTTTCGCTAATTATCTTCAGCACGTAGTAAGGAATTTCCTCAACGACGCCAAACATTTAATAAAATAATACATCAATAGAAATTCGGATTGAAACGAATCGATTTCTTCGCGAACGAAAGAAAAAGAGAAGAAAAAAGGATAAAAAGTAAGATAATTCGGTTTCTAGCCGAAACGACCCAGTGACTCAAATTCAATCGAGCGTTCGATCGGAAAGAGCAAAAGTTCCCGAGTAAAGTATCCCCTCCGGAATTCGTAGGGTCCCAGTGCCTCGAGAACCCGAAGAGTGGCAATTGCCGGTACAATCGGACGAATTACAAGGGTTCGGCGGTGCAGTCGACCGGTCTATCGGGTCTGCAGCCCCGTAGAATTCGTCAGTATCCACCCGCGTAATCGATCTATTCAGTTTGCTTATTGTACCGGGGACTACGCCCCTGCGGTTTCCCCTCACCTTCACCGTAACTCGAGGCTAGAACCTTACTACAAGGTAAACGCGCATAGGGTTACTTGCGAGCGTTGTGGTTTCGCGAGCTATTCAACGGGGATGTGCGCATTAATTATGCGCATTTTCGTATAACAGTTATAATTTACAACGTGCAATTTATACGCTCTCTCCCTACATGATATTATCTCGCTTATTACTATTATTATTACCTTTTCATTTAAGAATTGTAAAACTCGTTCGAACGCACGACGATTATCTAATTTTCGTTCGATCGTTATTAGTGACATTATCCTAGATATATTGACACTAACAAGCAACACTCTACATGTCGTAAAGCTCTATTAAACGACTCAAAATTACAGATGGTCCGTGATAAGTTATAAATTCTTGAACATTCTAACCCAGTAACTGAGATTTAACTAGAACGATTGCAAATTTTAGAAATTCAATTAAATGTAGTTGGAAACGGGTTCTTCCAATATTTCAACGAAATTCGTTTTGTCAATGTTGATTAATTCTAACTTAGTAATAAAAGTTACAATATTCATTCACAGATTGAAATATTACGGTTGTAACTGCATTGAATCACAAATGAAATTGTTTATTTAATAAGTTTTCAGGAATTTTATTACATAACCCTTACAAGTAGTACAATAGTATATGTCGTGTTCAGTAGTTTATGTCAACGATACGTCAGACGAAATAATAAGAAACATTTTTTACTGTACAAAATTATTGCTTAAGCAATAAACTGTAAAACTATTATTTTATTTAGAAAATCCTAGATATACGTGAACCGTTTTCAAATAATACATGTAACAAATAAATTGGCTTCACTATTCGTTACTGACAAAAAAGTGCCATTAAAAGAGAACCATCAAAAATATTTTTTTTTTCAATCGTTCTTTATCTACTGAATGGAACTGACCAATATGCGAGATATCAGTTGCATAGTCAGTGTGTAAAAAAGTTTTCGTAAAAAAAGGGCCGATCATATTCTATAGGTAAAAATACTTCTGACTGCAAGTTATTTCGAAAGGTATTTTAAAATTAAACTGACTACAGTAATCTGTAAATGTGAAAAAATTTTATAAATGCATTTTTATAAGTAAGTAGATATTATTAGAATTTGCTTTAATTATTCTATATTTGCACTTCTTTTTTTGCAAATGCTTAATGAATATATTCTTCAAATTTTTATTAACGTATAGTGCTTATGATAAATAAATTCTGTAAATATATGTTTTATAATATGTTATTACCTCGAGAAAAAAAGGTACTCCTCTCTTCTTTTGTCTCGTTTTTCACCTAGGACCGGCAACTGTTGCACTACCGTATAAAAGTAAACAGACCTTGAGAACTCGAATCTCGTACTCTGACCATCGAGCTAACGTCCGCGCTGCAATGCAACGCTTACATTAGCCGAAACACCTTATCGCTCACTCTATCCTTCTCATACACCTAAGTCGCGCGGAGACGCCCGTGACACAGTTAAATATTTAAAGGTAGTACATAATTAAAATCGATCCAAATCTAAAAAGTAAAAATCCGAAATTCGATATAATTTTACGTTGTTGTAACTACTAACATTTGATAAACAAGCAATTTGTTAATTAGAACGATTACCGCCGAGTCAATCACATGTTAAGTAATTATAACTTTATAAATAATTGCCTCTATATTTGTTGTTTTTTCGCTAATTACTTCAGCACGTATAAGGAATTTCCTCAACGACGCCAACTTTAATAAAATAATACATCAATAGAATTCGGATTGAAACGAATCGATTTCTTCGCGAACGAAAGAAAAAGAGAAGAAAAAAGGATAAAAAGTAATAATTCGGTTTTCTAGCCGAAACGACACCGTGACTCAATTCATCGCGCGTTCGATCGGAAAGAGGAAAAGTTCCGAGTAAAGTATCCCCTCCGGAATTCGTAGGGTCCCAGTGCCTCGAGAACCGAAGAGTGGCAATTGCCGGTACAATCGGACGAATTACAAGGGTCGGCGGTGCAGTCGACCGGTCTAATCGGGTCTGCAGCCCCGGTAGAATTCGTCAGTATCCACCCGCGTAATCGATCTATTCAGTTTGCTTATTGTACCGGGGACTACGCCCCTGCGGTTTCCCCTCACCTTCACCGTACTCGAGGCTAGAACCTTACTACAAGGTAAACGCGCATAGGGTACTTGCGAGCGTTGTGGTTTCGCGAGCTATTCAACGGGGATGTGCGCATTAATTATGCGCATTTTCGTATAACAGTTATAATTTACAACGTGCAATTTATACGCTCTCTCCCTACATGATATTATCTCGCTTATTACTATTATTATTACCTTTTCATTTAAGAAATTGTAAAACTCATTCGAACGCACGACGATTAATCTAATTTTCGTTCGATCGTTATTAGTGACATTATCCTAGATATATTTGCACTAACAAGCAAACTCTACATGTCGTAAAGCTCTATTAAACGACTCAAAATTACAGATGGTACGTGATAAGTTATAAATTCTTGAACATTCTAACCCAGTAACTGAGATTTAAACTAGAACGATTTGCAAAATTTTAGAAATTCAATTAAATGTAGCTGAAAACGGGTTCTTCCAATATTTCAACGAAATTCGTTTTGTCAATGTTGATTATTCTACTTAGTAATAAGTTACAATATTCATTCCAGTTGAAATATTACGTTGTAACTCATTTATCACAAATGAATTGTTTATTTATAATTTTTCAGAATTTTATTACATAACTCTTACAAGTAGTACAATAGTATATGTCGTGTTCAGTAGTTTATGTCAACGATACGTCAGACGAAATAATAAGAAACATTTTTTACAGTACAAAATTATTGCTTAAGCAATAAACTTTAAAACTATTATTTTATTTAGAAAATCCTAGATACGTGAACCGTTTTCAAATAATACATGTAACAAATAAATTGGCTTCACTATTCGTTACTGACAAAAAAGTGCCATTAAAAGAGAACCATCAAAAATATTTTTTTTTTCAATCGTTCTTTATCTACTGAATGGAACTGACCAATATGCGAGATATCAGTTGCATAGTCAGTGTGTAAAAAAGTTTTCGTAAAAAAAGGGCCGATCATATTCTATAGGTAAAAATACTTCTGACTGCAAGTTATTTCGAAAGGTATTTTAAAATTAAACTGACTACAGTAATCTGTAAATGTGAAAAAATTTTATAAATTCATTTTTATAAGTAAGTAGATATTATTAGAATTTGCTTTAATTATTCTATATTTGCACTTCTTTTTTTGCAAATGCTTAATGAATATATTCTTCAAATTTTTATTAACGTATAGTGCTTATGATAATAAATTCTGTAAATATATGTTTTATAATATGTTATTACCTCGAGAAAAAAAGGTACTCCTCTCTTCTTTTGTCTCGTTTTTCACCTAGGACCGGCAACTGTTGCACTACCGTATAAAAGTAAACAGACCTTGAGAACTCGAAGCTCTTACACCGTGACTCGAGAGGATCGCTTAAGTAGCAGAAACGATTTCTTCTCTCTTTCTCTCTGGCAGTAGCTCGTAATACTCTCCTCTTTTCCATCCAACTAAAATCTCCACGTGCTTAGCCATTCGTTTTTTTTTTGCCTCTTCTATATCAGACAGATTTTGGCGCTGGTCGTAAATTCGTCCTCTTGATGCTCGTTGCTTCTTCGTTTTTTTTCTTTTAAAGTGATTTTAACGAAGGTACGTACTACTTGGTGAAAATTCTTTTCCATTTCTCAATCTGTGATAGCAACTGTAATCAAGAGATTCTCTTGAACATTTTGAACTATATTATAACACGATGAAATCGCGTAAAGTATTTTCCTCGAAAAATGGAATAAAATGTTAGAGTGAATAATGTATAAATAATCCTTCTCATAAATGATATAATAATTATTCCACAATAATACGATAGTTATTATTTTTAATAAAATAAAGTATATGATACAAATGATAATAATTATTTCTTTTATGTGTTGCAGGTACGGTGATATTCAATTATTCAACACTGGATAAGTGAGTTCAAAATAAATTCGTTCTCATTTAATAACGCAGTAGCCTAACACTGTACAAGTGCATAACAAAATTTTCTAGAATCACGCCTGACGTAGTTTTTTATAATTTTACAGTAAATCCTCGAAGATGGTATAGTGTAACGAACGTTGTACGTTGATGTGTATTACAACACCTCGTCGGCATTCCTTTGAAATGCACCTGACCGCAAAAGCGCGTCTAAGCAAACTCATAACCCGTAAAAAAAAAAACGAGAAAAAAAAAAACGCCAGGGGTGATTTTGTAATTTCATACCACGTATAAAAAATGACCATCAACACCTGTACTGGCCTTGTTAATTTGTCGTCGTACACTCTCCCTCAGACCACATATTTACACCACCGAGGGTGAAATTACGAGACTGATGATGCGGTCACCCGCTGCCTACGGAAAAGTACAACCTTTAATTTCGCGTTGCACGCACGGCGAGTAATTTTCATGGAAACGCGATGTCGTGTGACACTCACTTTTTTTTTCGTTTCGTTTCGTTGCGGAAAAATTACATTTAAAGAATCGAACGACGAACAAAAATAAAAAAAGAGAAATAAAATCACCTGGACGAAATAAAACAAACGGAGGAAATAGGTTATTACAAGCACGATTCCGTTTGTTGTCGAGCAAACGAGTAAATTCGATGCGCCGACGTATATTTTGAGGTCTGAACATGAATCTTTTGAATTTTCAAAGCGTTAATTTACCCTCAAAAACGCTTGCAGTGTTATTGTGTGTTCGGAGAGCATGTTAAAGAAAGTCGAAAGGGAGGAGTAAAACGAAAGAATTGAAGCGGGAAGTAGCTTTATTTACACCTTATATCTATTGAAAGGAGAGTAATTAATCCACATACAGTGTAATAAGGGTTGCTTACATTTGTTGTTGTTCTTGTTTCAACAATAAAAGAACGAAAGTGAGTCGTATATGCTTATATTAGATAGCGCTTGTGCTGGGGGGGAGATTACGTAACATGTTATAAAGATTAAATTATAATTAAAATGAATGGCTTTAATTAATTTCGCTTGATGTTATCGGTCTTACGAGAAAATGTGCATACATAAGAGTGTATATTAGCAGCAGAAGAATTGTTTAAACAGCACTTAATTGCTTATGGCACTTAAAGTGCTCTTACAGTACTTGGAATCTCAAAGAGAACGTAAAACGTGAATTTTAAATACATTCTTAATGACGATATTGTAACTAAATGCTAAAACGCATTTAATGTGCTCAAAATGGTTTAAATATCCTCAGTTTTCATGGATAATCTGCGATATGGTAACCAAGTTTTTATGCATAAATAACGTGGTTTCACGTTAAATATCATCAACGTAAAATCTCAAAAATTTTATAAATTCATTTTTATAAGTAAGTAGATATTATTAGAATTTGCTTTAATTATTCTATATTTGCTCTTCTTTTTTTGCAAATACTTAATGAATATATTCTTCAAATTTTTATTAACGTATAGTGCTTATGATAAATAAATTCTGTAAATATATGTTTTATAATATGTTATTTCCTCGAGAAAAAAAGGTACTCCTCTCTTCTTTTGTCTCGTTTTTCACCTAGGACCGGCAACTGTTGCACTACCGTATAAAAGTAAACAGACCTTGAGAACTCGAAGCTCTTACACCGTGACTCGAGAGGATCGCTTAAGTAGCAGAAACGATTTCTTCTCTCTTTCTCTCTGGCAGTAGCTCGTAATACTCTCCTCTTTTCCATCCAACTAAAATCTCCACGTGCTTAGCCATTCTTTTTTTTTTTGCCTCTTCTATATCAGACAGATTTTGGCGCTGGTCGTAAATTCGTCCTCTTGATGCTCGTTGCTTCTTCGTTTTTTTTCTTTTTAAAGTGATTTTAACGAAGGTACGTACTACTTGGTGAAAATTCTTTTCCATTTCTCAATCTGTGATAGCAACTGTAATCAAGAGATTCTCTTTGAACATTTTGAACTATATTATACACGATGAAATCGCGTAAAGTATTTTCCTCGAAAAATGGAATAAAATGTTAGAGTGAATAATGTATAAATAATCCTTCTCATAAAATGATATAATAATTATTCCACAATAATACGATAGTTATTATTTTTAATAAAATAAAGTATATGATACAAATGATAATAATTATTTCTTTTATGTGTTGCAGGTACGGTGATATTCAATTATTCAACACTGGATAAGTGAGTTCAAATAAATCGTTCTCATTTTAATAACGCAGTAGCCTAACACTGTACAAGTGCAACAAAATTTTCTAGAATCACGCCTGACGTAGTTTTTTATAATTTTACAGTAAATCCTCGAAGATGGTATAGTGTAACGAACGTTGTACGTTTGATGTGTATTACAACACCTCGTCGGCATTCCTTTGAAATGCACCTGACCGCAAAAGCGCGTCTAAGCAAACTCATAACCCGTAAAAAAAAAACGAGAAAAAAAAACGCCAGGGGTGATTTTGTAATTTCATACCACGTATAAAAATGACCATCAACACCTGTACTGGCCTTGTTAATTTGTCGTCGTACACTCTCCCTCAGACCACATATTTACACCACCGAGGGTGAAATTACGAGACTGATGATGCGGTCACCCGCTGCCTACGGAAAAGTACAACCTTTAATTTCGCGTTGCACGCACGGCGAGTAATTTTCATGGAAACGCGATGTCGTGTGACACTCACATTTTTTTTTTCGTTTCGTTTCGTTGCGGAAAATTACATTTAAAGAATCGAACGACGAACAAAAATAAAAAAAGATAAATAAATCACCTGGACGAAATAAAACAAACGGAGGAAATGGTTATTACAAAGCCGTTCCGTTTGTTGCGAGCAAACGAGTAAATGCGATGCGCCGACTTATATTATTGGTCGAAATGATCTTTTTTTTCAAAAGCGTTAATTTACTTCAAACGCTTGCAGTGTTTGTGTGTTCGGAAGCATGTTAAAGAATTCAAGGGTGAGGTAACGAAAGAATTTGAACGGGATGCTTTATTTACACCTTTATTCTATTTGAAAGGAGATTAATTAATCCACATACAGTGAATAAGGTTGCTTACATTTTTTTTGTTCTTGTTTCAACGATAAGAAAGTGATTCGTATATGCTTTATATTAATCCTTTGCTTAGTTACGTAACTGTTTAAAGATTAAATTATAATTAAAATGAATGGCTTTAATTAATTTCCTTTGTTACCGTTCTTACGAGAAAATTGCATACAGAGAGTGTATATTGCAGCAAAGAATTTTTAAACGTTAATGCTTTGCACTTAATTCTCTTACAGTACTTAATCTCAAAGAGAACGTAAAACGTGAATTTTAAATACATTCTTAATGACGATATTGTAACTAAATGCTAAAACGCATTTAATGTGCTCAAAATGGTTTAAATATCCTCAGTTTTCATGGATAATCTGCGATATGGTAACCAAGTTTTTATGCATAAATAACGTGGTTTCACGTTAAATATCATCAACGTAAAATCTCAAAAGTTATATAACGTTTTTATAAGAATTAATTATATTTTATTATGTATATATATATAAGATTGAAGCAATCGCGATGAAAGTGAAGTAATTGCAATTGATATTCCACGTGCATTTTATATAACTGATTCTACACTTCAGATATGAAAAATACAATAATTTATAATCTACCTTTGTTTTTAAAGTTTATTACGAAGAAAGTAAAAGATATATTTATCTTAGAAATTGAGTAGATATAAAGGAAATTTTCGTCGTGTAAACAGCTGACAGTGACGTGTCTTTATTATACAATGAGGAGAAAGCGGCATTAACCTATCGATTTGCGGCGTAAAAATTGTTAATAACGTTTAAACTAGGGAAATATAACACTTGTTAATTGTTTTTAATGATAGTTTATGACATAATAACAAAATTTATTTAAGAGTTTTTTTGAATTTTGTCTGTACTTCTGTAAAGTACAATAACCATTATTACTCAATTGGGATAATAGAATACTATTTTTTGACTACCTTTAAGGGTAGAGTATGGTCGAAAAAATCATTTTTTTTTATTTTAGAAACATGTTCTATATGTTATGTAGAATGCGTGTAAACGAATTTTTTAAGATGAAAATGTAATTTTTGTAAAATTTTATTCAATAATGTTTAACATAAGGGATTGGAACGAGATACTTATTTTAAACTTTAAAGTTAAATATATTAAAAACTATTTCTTATACCTTTTAAAAACTCATCGTGAGATATGTATTAGTTATAAAGTTACACAGTCATTTTTGTTTAAAATTAAATGTGACATGTTTATTACAATTTTTTAATGAAAAATATTACAATTGTTGCAACATTGATGTTGCAACAAAAATGTCACATTTAATTTTAAACAAAAATGGCTGTGTAACTTAATAACTAATACATATCTCAGGATGTATGCAAAATTTTAGGAGTCTGCGATACAAATTGTCCAGCAAGGTTTTTTTAAAAGGTATAAAAATAGTTTTTAAGATATTTAACTTTAAAATTAAAGTTTAAAATATGTATCTCGTTTCAATACTGTATGTTAAAAATTATTCAATAAAATTTTATAAAAATTACATTTTCATCTTAAAAATTGTTTGCACACATTCTATATAACATATAGAACATGTTTTTAAAATAAAAAAAAATTGATTTTTTCATTATTTTCGGCAATACTCTACCCTTAAACACACCACAATATAACTCGAAATAGTTAAAATAGTACGTTTCGCTACTGAAAAAAAAATTAACATTTAACAATAAAAGTATCAAAATCAAACCTCAAAAAAAAAAATTTTTCAATTTTAATAACTGTACGTATTATTTCGTACCCGAATGTAAAAACTGAACGATATTTCACCATGGAATAGTGATTATTTCTGTTCCTCAAAATCGTTGAAAAAGAAAATCTTATTGTTAAGCTGCAGGTTACCTAAATAAATAATAAAAAGATCACTTTGATGCAAGAATTTATAATAATACAAAACAAATTTAATTAAGGTTATATTATCAAGCTTTTATACTTATTTTCAGAAATATCTATATATATATAGAAACAATTAAGATTATATTATATTTACCAGTTATTAAAAAATCATTAAATTTATATTATTGGTAAAACATTTTTAATAATTTGTATCTAGCGCGTGCTATGTCTCCACCTTGACTTGGGCAGATTGATACAATATGAATAAAATAATACAATTTTAGAAACATTTAATGAAAAAAGGAATTTACTTTCAACTTTTATCGGAAGAAAATAATTATTCTGAAAAATAACGTAGATTTCGGAGAGAATACTTTTACATCTCGAACAAAACCCATTTTTACTGGTCATCACTCTACAAACAGAATTACACTTTTCACTCAACTAACTCGAAGCATCAAAAATCTTTAACGCCTGTTACGAGGCGCAAATTGAATGCGGCACATAAAATACGATAGAGAGAGAGAGAGGCCTAATTCCCTCTCTAATAACTCTATCGTCCCAGTCAATTTTGTCGCGTTGAAACAGCTCACTTCTTAGACTATTTTTAAAACCATTTAGTTTGCTAATATCAAAAACAATGTCATTTAGAGAATTAATAATTTTAGAGGAAGAAATCAGAAATGAACTGTTCCACGCCTCAGTTCTGGGAGGTGCATATAACAAAAATTGTGGTTTCAGTCTGCTGATCGGCGCACGCTGCTCAAGTCTACTTCCCTAAGCGAATTATTACATAGCTCGGGTTTTGAAAGACAGTACACTTAAACGCAATGTGCCAATAACGTACTCGCGAGCGCGTCTAACAGAAAGCCAAACCAAGCTCCAAACGGTGAGGAGTAACGTGACCGCGAAATGGTATATTACCTACAACAAATCTGACACAAGCGTTCAGTAACCTCTGTAGTTTGAGATCACGCGTTGCATCAACATCGTGATATACTGCGCACATATAGCTAAAGTGAGGGAAAATAAGGGTTTCAACAAGAAGTTTCCGCATCTCTCGCGTGAGTCTACCTTTATTAAATTTGAGAATTCTCAGGGTGTTGTGGACGCGCATAGAGATTTGTCTGACTTGCTTTGTCCCAATCTAGGGTGGGAGAAAGCCAAATGCCCAAGTTGAGAACCTCAGTGGAATACTGGATGGGTATATCATCGATAATAATATTAGGAAGTTGACTTAAATTTAGCGAACTAGTGTATCTGCGACTACCCAGCAGAATAACTTTGGTTTTTTGAGCATTGAGTAGTAGCCCGTTTGTGGATGCCCAATTGCAGACCGCTTCAATGTCCCGTTGAACCGACTCAATGCCGCGCGTAATTCATTCGGTGCAAAATGGGCGTAGATCTGAGTGTCTCATCAGCGAAGATCATGTATTTACATGAGGTCAGGACGTTGGCAAGTCATTAATAAAGATTGAAAAAAGTAGTGGGCCTAGAACACTACCTTGAGGAACTCCAGAGAGGGTTTTCCTCCATTCAGAGAGAGAGAGAGAGAGAGAGAGAGAGAGAGAGATATTCCTACCCTGTCAACCCGAAAATTTCACGTCATCCGTCAAAACGTAACACTTTGACCACGCGCTACTAATTACCATAACGTACCGACTTTAATTCGTCGGTGCGACGCGAAAACGAACAAAAAAAAAATCACCACGAGGAAAAGCGCGTGTGTACGAACGACATCGGTATATTCTAATTTTTTTCGGCGCGTCGGCCGAGCTGTCGCCGTAGCGCTGAAAAATCGCTCGCACAAATTGTCAGGTGGACCAAGCAAAAAAATTGCTACGCGTTGCGAAAAATTTCTGGTTGACTCTTCTCACTTTCGCCGACTTATTCTTCTGTTTGCGAGCTATTTTTTTTCTTCGTGTCCTACTCTCTTTCCTCGTGCCGGATTACTGCACCGAGCCGAGTATTCGATCGTTCTTCCGTAGTTGTCCGAGATTTTCCGAATTTTAAGCTGAGGACGATGCAGACAGGAAAGAGGATAATGAGGAGCTTTAGTAACGCGGGGAGAGTTGAATTCGTTGCGCAACTCTAATCGGGAGGTGGGTGAAATTAGTTTTTTCGAGCCACCGGGTGCTCGTAGTTGACGCCTCTCTCTCTCTCTCTCTCTCTCTCTCTCTGTACCTCTTTTTTCTTTACCTATATTTAGCTTTAATTAAACACATTATTCTCATTAGCGAATTTTCATATTGAGTAAAAAGTTGGGAGATTTTCTGAATTTTAATCTTTTTCGGGCGGTCGCAATTTTAAAATGAGTAATTGCTATTTCTTTTTGGATTTTTTATTTTTTTTTTCGTATTTCCACAATCGTATCTGTAACAAATTTTCATTCTATCATGCATATTGCATGATACAAGATTTATTAACAAAAATATAAATATCGCGATGAAGAAAAATACACGATTTTATTCGGCATCTATTGTTCCTCCTGGTAAATAATCAAGTGCACCATATTTTTATGTTACAAAAAATGATATTAATCTCAACGTAAATTATTATTACAGTCGACATATATTTTAAATCCTTTTAATTCTTTCAAAGATAAATACATATTTATAATATTACGTCCTGACATTAGCGCTCTTTGTAATTTTCATCGTAATATCGCGTAATACATTAAAATCGAAAAGAAAAGCAACGCGCAATTTACGATTATATAATTACGAAAATGCGAAGTAAAATAATAATTAACAAATATATAATTGAAATAATTTAAATAATTGAATAAATCGAATGGTATGTACGGATTATGCTGTACTTTTCACGCAAGTTGACATTTTTCATAATCTTTATGACGATATCTCCTAATTAGTAAGAGTTGTAAAAAAATGTTAAACATTGTCGAAAGTAATGCTGTTATACTTTATTACGCTTAATATAAAATATGATTGTTGTAAATAAATAACTTGATATAATCTAAGCTCCTTTGTGAAGAAAAAAAAAGAAAGAAAAATTTGTAATTTTATAAAAGAAAAAAAATCAGAGAAGTTTAAACGACTTTTCTACTTAAATCCGTAGCCTCGGTAATAACCAAAAGGTAATCTTCTCATAATCGAAGGTATTAGCTTCTCGGCGAATTTTCTTCCGAAGAAAAATCCTGAAATATCCGGAGAAATGCACGAGCGAATTTATGGCAATCGAGATCTCGTGGAACCCATAATACTGAATTTACGAAAAAAAAACGTAAAGGGTAAGGATAACCACAGATCTAACTTCGGACCAAAAGTCGGAAGAAAGCAAAGAGAGAGAGAAAGGGAGAACAGCATCCAGGAATAGCATGCATATTGGTCCTGCATACAAAGAGGATTCTAATATGATCCTCCTCGTGCAGGACGCGAAATGTTTGCACCCATTCTCAATGCGGGCAGGTGTCGGACGCAGAAAATGTACCTTCTTATTTTACCTACTTTAACCCCCCACACACACATAGACATACCCATATGTACCTTACGCGATAAATCGCAATGCGCGGCAGTTTTATATTCCCGAATAAACCAAAGCTCGCGAGTACGTGGAAAGAAAAGCGGGTTGAGGAATTGAACGAGAATGTTGTGAGTGTTTGGGTTTGATTAAATTACGAGGTGATTCGCTAATGGGTAAGATAACCCAAGGTAAATTATAAAGCATCCTAGTGTATTGTATAACGGTGAAAGGGGTAGACGAGGGGATGATGACGTATTGAAAAGGACGTGACTCGTACGTGCGTCGACCGGACACGTTAATTTTAATAACAAGGTAACGACGTTACGATGCTTTCCCTTCTATCCTATATAGGTATAACGTGTGTCGCGTTTGCTACTTAGAGTCCACGTAAAAGCATCCCGGTCCTCGGTTCAATTATCTCAATTCGTTTATCACCTTGAATCGCGGTTTATCGTATATTAAAGCTAACTTATTTACTCAAATCGCGCTAAATGCACTCACAATCAGAGGTTCATCATGGATTTCGTCGCATCTTCGGCAACTGTTTCCTGGTGCACAAATATCAAAGAATCCATATGAAATTCAATCTCTTACGCGATGTTTGACGAAAGTTATACAAAGTTAATCAAAAATTGTCAAGAGAATATTCTTCAGTTTAATCGCCGATAACTCGGAAACAATAAGTGATATATAGACGCATCTAAGGACCTAAATTTTTATATATATAAGGAAAAAGACAAACTGTGTTGATTTATTGATTATTAATTTTCTCGGGTTAACATGGATTTGAACTTAGGATACAATACAATTCTCTTATGAATGTGAAGTTTAGATAATGATACATACACACACACACACACACACACATACAACCTACAGATTCATACGTCGCTTTCTTCGTCCTTCTTTCTTCTCTCTTCCTTTGAGCTCCTTAACAAGTGATTTTCATCCAATCTCCAATGTGTGAAAATCTTCGAAAATCTTCCTCCAGGAGATATGTTCATCGGCGATGAACTCAACAAATTATCGGGAAGATTTTCAAAATTCTACTTTCGATGATATGGTAATGGCGACTTTAACGATGTTTAATAAACTATTGGAAACCGGTCGGTAAATATTATTTTTGCGAGGCGTAGAATCTGAGGAAATATGAGCAAATTTGGCTGAATAACCCACCGCTTTCCACGGCTAAGCAGCAAGTATTTCCTTATTGGAACTTGATTAAAACTGACTGTTAATTTTTTTATTCCCATGAATATAGCTTTGTTCGCAATAGAAATATTTAAATTTACTCTCTTATTATATTTAGTAAATTCCGACCTTTGCTTTCTTGATAGTTCATACCATTGCACACTTAAATTCAAATCTAATAAAAATAGATCAAATAGATATAATTTTAAAAAATGTAGCTCAAATATCTCAATTTGGTCAAAAGTTATGGAAGAAATAACAAAAATGTCCATAAATTTAAATAATAAATTTTCAATAAAATTTTGTCGAATTTTTATAAATTTCGATCGAATTTAAATATTATTTACCTATCCCTAATTCCCTCCTTATGAGAACACGTAAGAAGTATTCGAAAGGTAACGATCGTCTGTAACTTTTTTTCTAATAAAACAACGCTACGTCGAAAATTTGACACTGTGTAAAGTTATACTTTTATTGTAACACGAGTAGTTAATTTAATCAATAAACCAACGCGTTTTAACAATGCAAGGAAGCGCGCACTCAACTTATAAACAGTAGTTCAAGTTATTTAAACCTGCGGTGGTTAACCAACACATTACATTCATTGACCTATTTGTAAAGGCTATTCGAAAGCAGCTCTTCTAATTTTAAAGTAAACATTATTGCATCTTAATTCCAACGAAACAATCGTCCAAATGCACTCAATTGTTTGAAACAATGTAACATTAACCGCAATGTGCCAGGATATATCGAAACATACCCAATTTCTGATTAGTTGAGTCCAATTCTAATTACACTTATTATACATACAAAAATATTAATAATTAATATATTTCAAAATAATATATGCTTCTTTCACTTGATCTATTACTTATTAAGGTTATAATCCAAATGATTTTTTATATATCAAAAAATAGTTCATTATTATTATTTATTTTGAATATTGACTCTAAATCGTCCGTGCATGTGTTTATTACAAATGTATATATGAATTTAATCGGTATTTACCAACTAATTTGCGTTATTTAATATTTTTTCAAATATTGTGCAAAACCCTCTTTCAGCAACTTACTTGCATATCGCTAAGTTTTAAATGTTGTCAGAGGTATTAGAAAATTAATTAAAAGTATAGATCGAGAAAGAAAAAAATCAACATCCCCAGGTGATGATAGAACCGACGGTCTCCTGTTTACCGGAAACCCGACGATTCTATAAACCTCGTACCCAAAATCTTTATTTGTATTAAAGTTGGTCGAAAATTGGATACTGATCAGGTATTGGATATGATACGGTACTATTAATATAAATTTCCGACTGTAAAACTAAAATCTCCAAATTTTTATTTACTATTGAGGAATATATATATATATACATACTCGATATACCGATTGAAAAGAGCTGTACTCTTGAAAGATGCAACCAGAAGAAAAAAAAAAGAAGAAAATCTCGCTGACGCGCATTTACCCTGAGATTTTGCGAACGATGGTGGTTGTAGGGAATATAGAGTACACGCAACACGAGGGTACACTCGAGGGTAGTAACAGAGAAGGAGAGAGAAGGCTTTTGAATGTTCTAAGCGCGTTGAGGTATCTTAGAAGCGACACGGGTAGAAAACGAAGAAAGTACATTTGGGCTTCAGATGCTGGTGTACGCTACTCGGGCTATGTATCGGGTAAAAAGTTTCGGAACTGATCGATAGCGCGATTTCGAGGGAATAGATGAAGCCTTTTTTAATTCGATTTTTTTTTACGCAATGAGAGAAAAGTTGTACTAAAAATTACAATACTGGCTAGTGATGAAATTACAGACTGTTAAAATTAAAAAAATTACTACATTCTATATTAAAATTTACGCAACTTGTGGTAAATATTACAAAAACTGTAGTTAAAATAATAATAAACTATTAGTAAATATAGTAATATAGTAATACAGTATAGTAATTTTTTGAATTTTGATAGTCTGTAATTTCATTGCTTATTAGAGAGTATTCTCATTTTTACTATTTTTTTCTCAGTGTATGTATATAAATTGAATGAAATGCATAGGTTATAGATAAAACATATATAGTACATATTTATTATAAATAAACCAATTTTTAAAACGAATTCTGTTTAATAGATTATAATATACAGTAATTAAATTAAATTAATGTTAATTTTAAATTATTACGTGCAAATAAAAAACAGAGTGAAAAGAAAAAACATGCATAAAAAATTGTAACGTATTTGACGATTAAAAGAACAGTTAGTTTAATATTTATAATTATTATTTCTTATTTATGTGAATATTTACTTAACATATTTATAGTAATAGTATTATTAATTTATAATAAAGTGGTAGGAAGTGTCAATGGTTCGATTTTCGGTATCTGCCGATTGATGTACAACCATCACTATGGAATGTATTATCAACGAGTGCTTTCTTCACAAAATCATCGTATAACCTCCATCGCTAATTAGCATCGATTTGGAAGTATAAAAAGAGCGACATTAAAATTAAAAACGAAAAACATTTAACATCATTGATACCAAATTCTATTAAGTTGTCTAATAGAATTAAGTCTATTGAGTAACATTATTTAAGGTTAAGTTAAGTATCATGCAATTACTCTCACAAACAAGTTTCCTAATTAGAAATTAGGTAAAGTTATTGTTCGTCCAATATATTATTTAAGAAAATCAGATTTTATAGTTCGCTACGAACTATATTTACAATTTGTTTGTAACAAATCTGTCGACGTTTCGGACGTTATTGTACCGTTCCTTTCAAGCCTGGAATAAGTAAGAAACATACTAATTGACATTTTTGGTGGCGCAGAATTTAATATTAACAATTAATCATTTCTTTCATAATGATTACAGACATTTCTTAATTTTTTTAACAAATTGTATTATTGCTAACTTTTATTTAAAAAAATTTAGCTAATTTATTTGAAAAGTAATTTATTTTTATTAAATATGACAGTCCATTCTCTCATTTTTTTCTATATAATAAACTTACTGCGGGATGTTTTAGGAACCAGTTCGTCGAATAGGTTAAAATTTTAACAGTAACTTTTAAATATGATTCTAAATGACTTGAATGAAACAGAATTTCAATAAGAGTCTAAATGTTTATTTAAAAATATTAATTTCTCAATTTTTACATAAAAACAATGAAAATCATTAAAAATCTACAAAAAAGCACGTTTTTTCGTTATAAATTGAAATGTATCATTTTTATATAAAAAGCGTAAATAGACAAAATATTCGTCACAAAATTACAAAACTTTTTCCTTTTGTACACTTAACGCTCAAAACAATATTTTCGAAGATAAACATAGAAAAACGGTCAAAATAATGAAAAAAGCACAAAAAACACGTTTTTTCGCAATAAAACGAAATGTATTGTTTTTACTGAAAAACTTTTAATGAGCGAAATGTTCGTCACAAAATAACAAAACTTTTTCCTATTGTACACTTAACGCTCAAAACAATATTTTCGAAGATAAACATAGAAAAACGATCAAAATAATGAAAAAAGCACAAAAAACACGTATTTTCGCAATAAAACGAAATGTATTGTTTTTACTGAAAAACATTTAATGAACAAAATGTTCCTATTAAAATAATAAACCTTTTTTCTATTATACGCTTAACGCTCAAAACAATATTTTCGAAGATAAACATAGAAAATCGGTTCAAGTAATCAAAAAAATATGAAAAAACGTTAAAAAGTTGACTTCTATTGTATAATTATTGTTGATGTAATATCATTTTCTTTTATCAGTATTTGTTGTATGTAAGTCTTTAATATCTTTCTCCGGTTCATCATTTTCGTCATCAGATAAATTGCTACCATCTTGTAAATCTGGTCCAACTATTTCAGAAATATAGTCAAGTAACGCCTTAACCGCCAATTTTTCAGTCTTTCTTGAAGTGTCAAATTTTGTACACCATTCTAAAATTAATTATATTTATGTAAAAAATGAAAAATAAATATTGAAATTATTATCATTGTTACTAAAAATGATTCCTAACATTTTTGTTTTGAAGGCGTACTTTTTTGAAATTCAGGTACCCAACTAGTATGACTTCATCATTTAAATGCACTACACTTTCATACTCATCTTTAAAATAATTATTTTACAATTATTTTACAAAAAGTAAAAAATTATTTTCTTTTATGCTATAATAAAAACTTACATTACAGTACTTTTGATGTACAAAGGACAATTTAAACAAATGTTTTATACTCTCCTTCTCCTTCTCCAAAAATGTTTAAGCCATACTTTTCTTTCTAAAAAAATAATATATGTATGTATAAAATAATATACCTGTTAATAGACAATTACATTGTAATCTATCTTAAGATTTTTTAATAATATTTTAATATAACAATTTCAAATTATAAATTTTATTTGTACCGTAAAATGCAATTTCTATCTAAAAATTCTGAATATATATCTTATGTAGATAAATGCACTTACCACTTTTATAATTTTTCACTGTTTCCACTTGAAAATCTTTATAAAGTTGTGGTCTGAATTTTTGTTCTATACCGTAATTATAAAATCAAAACAGACACTTAAACCCATAACAATATCCTTCACATACATCTTCATAAGCTATTGTCCTAAACTCTTCGTACATAGTGCAATTGATAAATAATTTGGTAATAATCATTTTTTTATTACAATGTTAACGCAGTTTGTTCCGCTCAACTAGGTTAAAATCATATTTGAAAGTTACTGTTAAAATTTCAACCTATTCGATGAAGTGGTACCTAAAACATCCTGCAGTAAGTCAATTATGGAAAATAATCAGACTATGCGGAGTCTCATAATTAATTAAAATAGTTTTGTTACAAATAAATTAGACAAAAAATTTAAAATAAAAGTAAATAATAATATAATTTGTTTCAAAAGTCAAGAAATTATTTTAACTTTATGAAAAAATGATTAATTGTTAATATCGAATAGTAATTTTTTAATTTTAAATCGGGGGGAATCCAAACTAACAATTAAGTTTCTTAATTACATACATATTTTCAATATATAGAGAAACCATCTTCATGATTGTTATTCGAAAGTAAAGTTTCCATTTCTCAATTAATAAAAAAATACACCAGTACATGCTCGCGAACAATCACGAATTGCTGTTAAGTATACCAACGTGCCACCAACCGTGAACCCGTTTAATTCAACTGTTGTTTTACAACTATTACACTAACAATATTTTATATCACATTATATATTTATTAGTAAAAAATATGCATACGATAAATGTAACCTTATCTTATTATATAATTAAAGTAAATAAATTTTCTTGAAAATGATTAAGCAATAGGTGTAGTGGTTTTGTTTACAAGTAGCGTTATCTTACATCAACGCGTTATGGTAATATTTCCTTAATTATCAGGCGAGAAAGCCTGAGCAATAGAATATATGAGAGTGTTTGTATGTAAATTACAATTATAATATTGTGTCAGGTTTGCATATTATGGCGGACTCGACTCGAAAGGAATACGCGTATATATCACTTAAGTAAACCACTCGAGTCTTATGTATATTTGAAGATTTAATAAAATCCGTCTCCAGCGGTGACTCGATATACTGACTGATGCTTTCAAGAACCTACGTACGAAAAATATGTGCACTCCCGAAGTATTAGACGATTTTTTATTTCCGAAAAATTCGTAGCTACATCTTCGTATAACTAAAAGTTACACCGCTACACGTAAGCAATAATAACGACGTTGATAAAGTCTATATTTTATTATTTAAAATAATTTTTACAAAATTATAATAATATACGCGTTAGTCAAGTATTTATATATTAAATCGATTGAAATTGCAAAAATTTTGATTTACTGTTTTTTTCGAAATATCGAAAATTATTTTTAAAATTATCAGAGGATTTTCGCATTATTTATCGTCACTTTACAGACAGGTTATTTGCAAATTCTAGACTATTTTATATTTTCAACCGAGACTTACAAATATGGAGCGCAATGCGTGTCAATTTAGAAAAATAAAAGTAACATTTTTCACGAAATTCTACTTTACTTTAGCGTAATAATTGTTAATCGATTCACTAGATTTTCAAATGTAACTATAGGAAAATAAAAATACATTTTATTTTATATTTTGTAATACAATTTATCTTTAGATTATAGAAATCGTAGTGTCGTAGGTGTCGGAGATGACGTGTTTAACAATACGGTCCTGAGGCAACTTCTTGTCGACAAGGATGTCTTCAACGTGTCCGGTTATCAAACGCCACATGTGCACCCCGTTGTGCTTTCGCAACAAGTATTACACTTGCTTCGATAAAATTCTAAATGTACGATGTTTCGACCGAAAACGACATGTGTAATCTTGATCAATATTTTTGACTTTTACATAGTACCTATTATATTTAATACATATAACGAATTACAATTTGCGGATATAATAATAAAGTATAAAATACTTGAATTTAATTATACTGAATTTATTTAAATAATAAAGCAAACTCTATAACTTAGAAGAGCAATCGAGAAAAGAACCTCGTTACAAGTACGCACATTTTTTTATATGCGCGTAAGTTATGCCTTTCGACACGTCATTATATTTTCGGCGATTTTTCCCCTTTTAGTAATCAATATAAATAATATCAGAGCGCGAATTTCGCGATTATTTCCACATTCTGACCATCATTGTATAGATTTCTATATCTACAGATGTAGTACCTCTTTGGAAAATCTGAAAACAGGTTTCCCTGGTGAAATCATGGCATAAGGTAATATGATGCGATGATGTACCTGCGTTAAAATGTGCAAAAGTATCTTCATAACAAAATGAATTTCTTTTATCAGTTTTCTCGTTGATTTCCTCTCAGTTGCTCTTCTTTACATTTAGAATTATATAACGCCGATTTTGTTTTCCATCTTGATGATCTAAAACTTTCGTAATATATTTGTAGTGAATATATAAACTTTTCTGGAAATTGTCAACAAGACGGAATCATTTTAACCAAAGTTATGTAGAACAAATCTGTCAACAATTAGTGTTCGGAGCCAAATGTTCCTTGTTTCACATCAATTTTTGAATATATTCGAAATTTTTCGTGAAAATTCTTTCAAATAATTGTTTACGCATTACCTAGGCTTTTGATATTTAAACTGTTATTGGTTTATTAGAAAAAATAATTTATTAGAAAATAAAAATTGCATACAAAATTAATTTTTTAATAATATATATATATTTTTCGATAAAGAGAAAACCGTTAAAATAAAAAAGTATGCGTAAATTTTAAACAATTACTTGGGAGAATAATTACAAAAAATTTCACATAAATTCAAAAGCTGATGTGCCGTAAGGATCATTTGGCAACGAACACTAGTTTTCATACATTTTTCTGCATAACTATGGTTACAATAATTCCATCCTATTGAAATTTTCCAGAAAAAATTATATTTTTATAACAAATAGAGAAGAAAAACAAAAAATAATTTTTTTGACCTAATTCTACCGCGCCGCCACCGCGTCGATCTAGTATAACTAACAAGAACATCATATGTTTAGGAAACAGATCGTGCCCAGTTAGAATATATTTTAATATATTCTAGAATATATTTTTTAATATAAAAATATAAAAAATCCAAAGCCGCAGACCCTAATAATTGTTTTTTTAAAAGTTATATTCTATTAAAGCAAAATTTTCAAAAAAGAGGCTTTACTTCAAACGCTTGTAACTTCTAAATTATCAAATATTAACATTCAGACCAAAGTTTGATGAAAAGTTGAGATAAAATAGATATCATTTTAAAAAAATGTTCAAATCCGTTAGAGTGGAGCAAAGTTACAGCCGAATTAAGAATTTAAAGAAATTTAGCTTTAAACATCAATAAGATTTGTACTTCATGTTCTTAATTCGGCTGCAACTCTGCTCCATTTTAACGGATTTGAGCGTATTTTTTTAAAAATTATATCTATTTCATCTCAGCTATTGACCAAATTTTGATTTGAATGTTAATATTTGATAGTTTAGAACTTACTAGCGTTTAAAGTAAAACCGAAATTCGAAAAATGAAAACAAAAGTATCCAAAAACGTATTTTTAAATAGAAATTTTATTTGTACATACTCGATTTTATGCAAGAATAATTTAAATAAAGTTGAGTTAATTTATTAAATCTTTTAAATTCGTAGACATCACGAAAAGATTTCCTTGTCAGTTTCCGTTCCATCTGTGACTCGCATTCATTTGTGGTTTACTGCACATAATGCAACGTTAACGCGCGACGCTTTTCCTCCCCAAGTATTACACTTATTCTTTTAAGGACCCTCGGAGTTAGGCGCGACACAAGTCTTAACACGGGGATTTTCGTATTTGCGAATGGCTAATGAGCTACTAAAACCAAGAGGTGAAAAGCTACGCTTACGGGGTACTCTTTATTCAAGATATCCCGTCGTCGACGCTTTTGTCTAAAAACGTACGAAAAATTATTCTTTCCTCGGTTGAATATCTCGCTAGAGATAGACGCGTGATGTACACATATAAACTAAAAGAAATGTCTTTCGCGTGTACTTTTTCGTTGAAAGGTATATACGAATAGTTACGTATGTTCCGATGCGCCCGGTCATTTTTATCGGGATATACGAAAATTCGACGTGGCGAAATCGTTTACCGCTAGGAATTCGAAATATCGGTGGATATATATAGAAACGATCGTATTCCTAGTCGAATACTCGAAATATGGAAAATTGGACGCTCGAAAGTAGTTGGCTTACGACGGGTGTCCGAATGCGCGAAAGAAATGTTTTGAAACGATCTGCATATGCGAGCACCAAGATGAGTTGCAAACATTTCCAGTTTCGTTTAAAATAATTTTTAATCGTTGCGCGTAGTCCAGGAAAAATCATAATATTGGTAAAAACGAAGTATAAATAGTGAAGATTCCAAGAAAAGGATAATGGTGAAAGATCGGAAGATTAGGAAGAAAACAATGTGGTGTGTACCGCATCAGAGCGTGAAATAAACAGAAATTTAAATGAACCGCAAATCTAAAGCATACTCCAACAGACAAGAGGAACAAAGCCAAATGGATTGTATAACCATTGAAATTAGCATGTTCTCTAGGTAGATTCTGTAGAAGCTTCGCGTCCTTTGCTACCCACCAAACTCGGCAGGTACATCCCTCAAGACAGTAGTATAGCAACAACAACAGGTGAGTACGTACAAGAACGACGAGAGTACGACAATGAAACTTGCGAGCGTTGAATTGTATGCTTAATGAATTACGCGAGCGTGGTTTCTCACTCTGATATAATTTCCTCTTGCTGGGTCATCTCTTTCTTTTACACTTCTTCTTCATCTCTCTCTCTCTCTCTCTCTCTCTCCTTGGTGGTAATTTCACGCGAGAGATTGCGGAAAGTTAAAAAATAATCGTTCCTTTTTATCGTTAAAGATTATTGCAACGTTTATCAATTGGTGTTGGACGTTATTTCGTTACGAGGTATGAACGAGTAAAACCGACCATCTCTCTCTCTCTCTCTCTCTCTCTCTCTCTCTTTCTCTACACCTTTGTCGGTTTATATACTTTTTATTTCGTTATTGAGTTTTCTTTTCGATTCTTCTGTAATCCGTGGCCTACTTTTTTTTTCTTTTCTCGTTTTATCAACCTGTGCTCATTCTTCGTTTTTCTTTTGGGTTTTGCGTATTTTTTTCACACAGAACGCTTTAAATTTCGCTTCGTTGATTTTTGTTTTCATATTGTTTTTTTTTCTACATCGATAAGTGGTTTTCCGTTACCGTTGTTAGAATTTTTTAGTGTGGAAGTTTGGTCATTTTTTTTTGGCGGGGGCTATGTGTACGCACTGAATAACGAAACACGGAAAGATACATATTTACAAGTTGGTTTGATGAATTTTTTAATTTGTTTCCAAAGTGTGCAAGTTTAAGTTTTTGTTCGAGTAAACAAATAGAAAAAGTAATAACCAGTAGATACGTGAAAATGAAATTGCGTACACGTTCGTTGCGTATACGTGCATGTAAGATAAACGTACTGAATTTAAAAATTATTTTTAATCATGCAAAATACGTATTCGAATGGAAAAAATAACATTTTTATATAATACGTCGAAGAGTTTGCCAAATAAGTGGAATTAAACAGTGAGTTAAAATGAGTTGAAATTTTGGTCGTATGCGTATATATATATATATATATATATCCCTATATCTAACCAGCAAGAATTACATCCAAAGTGTAAAAAATCTATTTTTCATCATTCCGCGTACTCGGAGTAATTAGTCCGTAGTATCGCGTTCATTCGTCTTTGAAATTTCATCTTCTCGTCATTCCTCGTATTCTTTCTTATGGGTGTGTATACATGTATGTAGGTGTATAGGTGTGTGTGTGGGTGTGTAGGTATGCACAATACAGAAGAAGTATATAGTAGTGAGGAATGGGCAAGGAACGTTAAACTCGCAGTACATACGCGCTTTAATACTAAACTCGAGTGAGCGAGTAGAGTAGAGACGCCAGTGTGGGAGTGATAAGCTATCATTTACCCGGGGCGCGCTAACCCGTTTCCTTAGCGACTTGCACGAGAGAGAACCGAGACAAGTGTACGAGTAGATAAAAACGATGGTTGGGTAGATTGTTAAGGAAGGATAGAGACTTGAAACATGCATGAAATAAAGATTAAGAAACTGAGTTTCCGAGACGTAATTGTTTTTACCTTACGATCCGTCTTCCGTAATATTACTTTCTTTATGTTTGCGTAACAACAACAATAATAACAATTTCTTTCTTTCTTTCTTTCTTTCTTTCTTCTTTATACGGCTGCGCGTTACATTATTTATGTGCTAAGGGGAATTGGTATATGAAGGTACGGTGTGGAGTATAATTGAAATATCTTTTTTTTCTCTTTACCATGCGTATTATATTTTTGAAAGTTTATTTTATATTCGTCTGTATGAGCATTCATGTCTTTCATTGTCGGATTATATTTACGAATGTAAAAGAGACAGTAATCTATTAGCCGAAATCAGGGATAAGTAACAAGTATTTTTGGAGGAAGGCGATTCATTCCAGTTCATTAAATTTTATTGAATTTTAGTACTTTTCTTTTCGAATAGAATGATATTTCTCACATACATAAATTACTAGTGTTTATAAGTATAATAATTATGTAATTATACTAAATTAAGATTCATTTATAGTAAGTGTTGACCATTCAGTGGTACAAAATTTCCAACAGCGAACGTTTTAATTATTAGTAAGGAAGGAATTTGATATTGACGAATAAATCAAATAGTTTTATTATTTCGCTAGGGGTTGCAATGTCTTAAGAATAATTTTTATCACATTAAATTTAACAGTTTTTATTTTTTTTTTACCAAAATAATTTTATTATTAATTTTAAAAATTATTATTATTAATATATTTTTTAAAATACATTTCGTAAAAAATAGAATAATATTGATTAGTATATTGTCTATATGGTTTCAAACGATAATTAATGTTTAAATAAACTAAAATTGGCTATTATTAAAATAAAATAATTATACAAAATTTGAATTGAGTAGGGGTGTCATTATGCGCATAGAAACAGCCACTTTTGACAATGGCACTTAATTTTATTGTGACTTTGTTTTACTTGTTTGCGTTGGTATTATATATTTATTTGTTTAGTTAGTTGTTGATTATTATTATACATTTTTTTAATGTTAATTATTAACACAAAATAGGAAAATGAGGTGAACTTCTCTAACCTTTGTGTAAAAATGTAATAATTGTTCTTATTATCGTTATTATTTAGAAAAAAATGTAAGTAAATTGAATTTTAATATATTGCTGGTGCGACTTAAATGTATGTAAGTCCCTGCGTCCGTCAAATTAATATTGCACAACTCAATTAAATAAACAAACAAATTGTTGAACAGTGTTCTTAAAAATACTTATTTATTTACAATAAATTACACAGTTTTTTTTAAGATTAAATCGATGCGTAAGAAGATATATTAACAAAAGCGAATGTAAATCACACTGGGCGGTCAATTAGAATCTCAATCTGGAATGTAAAGGTGAGAAAGTTGTTAGCTAGGATGAGTATAGAGGAAAGAGAAAAAGGGTGGTAACGTAAAAATTTCGAGTCTGATTGGACAAGGAAAATTTCTTTGTCTTTCCTATTTTTGGCACTCGCATGCAGCACGCGTGGTTTGAAAAGACAACGGTCAATTTGTAAAGCAGTAAAAAAAGGTCACGCAGACCATTTGGACCTACTCTGGGATTTTATATAAAAATATGGAAATGCATAAGGCATATAATTATAATTACAACCTAACCATTACTACCATTACTACGTTCTAAATGATGTTCCTATATAAACATATTTATAAATTAATAAAAGGTATAACCTGATAAGGATAAAATAAAATTACTTGGTTCATTCAAGAACGTCAAGTAAATTTCCTTCCTTACAAATCTATTGCATGGACGAGAAATAACTCATCTTTAACAGTTTGAATTATTACTTCAAAGCAAAGGGTTTTTAAATTTTACTTAATGTGTAAACAAATTAATATTAATACATTTACAATGACTATATGTATAATTAATAAACACTCGAAAATTCGAATGAAAATAGTAATAATTGAAATAATGCGCAACTGTTTTGAGAACGATATCACATCCAAAAATAATAACCGTTTGAAAAGACCGCTCATAAAGTTGGTTAGACAAAGCATGCACACCACGCGCATGATACCCCCCCGCCCCCCCTCTCCCCCCCGTTGATAATATTTTTATAGCGATCTCCGGTGGGTATAGACTGCGAGAAAAAAGATAACAAGCGCTTGGTCGGAGTATTGCGCGATAACTCACGTCGTGGCGTATCGCGCCAGCCGCGTTACAGAGAAAATTCCACGCGACGTGACCCGCGCCTCCGATGTATGTATGTGTATATATATATATATATATATATATATATATATAGACACCCGAACGGTTTCTTGACCAGCTCTTTCTTTCTCGCTTCAACGGACAAACGAGCGTTTCACCTATACCTAACTGAATACTTCGTTCTTTTATTTTTAGTTTTTTTGTCTCTTTTAACTTCGTTTCTCAAGAGTTATTTATTTCAGTGAACAATCTTCGAGTAAACGTTTAGTTCTTTCGCAGCTACTATTTCAGAGTTAACTTTTATTGTATCGTCCTCCATTATATAGTACGTATATCCTACACTTGTAATCAAATTACAAAGATGTTTAACAGCGTTGTACAAATAATAATTTTCTTTTCTTTTTGTTCTCCGCGTTATTAAAGTACATTTTTCCTTACGTACATGCATTACAGCGTCAAGACGAAAAGTTCTTGCGCATAAGACTTTATGCATGGAATGACATTTTAATCAGTCAATTTGTCAGAAGGATATAGGGAAATGTTACGGCGTACGAACTATCTAACATCTATACTAAAAATAGTGAAACCTGTGGAACAAAAACGAAGAGAGCGCATTACCACGAGGTGACACCTGCTCCTCAGAATTTTTCCATCAGTAGGAATATCTCCTTTTTCGAAATTACAGATTTTACGATTTTACAATATCCTCGTGGATAAACCGTATAACGTTTCATAAGAAAACGATTCTCGGTGGTTTTTTTTTATACTCGAACTTAAATTCCGTCATTACACTATCACCCACAACCCAGCCAGTCGAATGTACATACGCTTTATGCACGCGAACGATTCTGCGCATTTGGTTCGGATATAGGGTACACGTGGCCAACCAAGCGATCTTCATATTCTCTCTCCCGCATATACATAAGGGTATAGAAAGTTCTACCACTATGTTCCTTCGTTTCTTCTCTTCTTCTTCCATTTTTTTTACAGTCACGCCAGCAGCTGCACAACTCGGGACTGCACAAACTCGATAAGAACCACGTGCGTACGTACGTACGCGACGACTTCTTGGCTCTCCCTCGTAAAAGTTGTTTCTTCCCTTTCTCTCTGCAGTTTTCCTGCTCTTCTTCTTTTTTTTTCTCTTAGTACTCCTTGAATCTTCCGAGTAAATATATAGGGGGATGATACACGAGCCTCGCGAGACAGCTTGGAGTTTCTTATTAATAGAGGATGGGAAAGAACAATTTAAAGAATTCAACGTAAAGTAAAGTTACTAAATGTTTTGGTATTGGATGTTGAAGGGTTCTTCCTTTAAAGGATAGTTACCAGACTGGATTTTTACTCTTTTTCCTCTTGGATTCCACTTTACTTTTCAATCTCTCCGGTAAGAGACTTTAATTGATTTAACTATACGGAAACGTAAGATTCAGTAAAAATTACTCAAAGTTTTGGAAAAATTATAAAACTCTCGCGTAATTTACTAACAGAATGCAACTTTCGCAATTTTAAATCGTAATTTTAACAATATTTTTTTTTCATATTGAAAAAAAATTTGTTTCTCTCCCATATTATCCGTATGAGTGTTTATGCATAAATTTCGGAGCATTGTAGAAATAATTTTAATAATTTTTTATGTTTAAACAAAATTTGGATGAAGTTTACAAATGATACTGCAAATTCAACTTGAATATGATAAACTTTCTTTCCATAATAATATTTTTTATGTATCTTTCCCGCGGGTTCACAAATTAGCTCGGTAATTTTATTTAACGAATAAATAAAATAAGTAAATGATTTAAGAAACATTAACGTTTATCCAAATATTCGTAAACCCGCGTATTTAACGAAAAATTAGTTATTTTAAAAAATTTCTACATTCATTGATTATTATGAGAATAATAAACGTAGTGCATATTAATAAATTACGATTTATCTCTGATTATTATAGGTATATAGATTACGTGTGACCTACAAAAATGTTTGCAATAAAAATTATTGCAAGCTAGACAATATTTTGATTGCCTGTATGTACATTAAAGAGACATGTAAATTTTTAAATTAGAAATTTTACACAACTTCTATTTTATTAGAATCATAAAATATGCCATTTCGGAGGATATGAAAATCGTGTTATAAATGGATTATTATAGTACCTGTAATTAATCTCTGGAGGATTTTCTATTAGATATATTCGCTATTATTTTACATCATAAATGGCGTGATAATTAAATATTATCATTATTACAATTGTTCGTACGTTTTACAATTACATAAATTAATGAATTCGTAACCGAAAAAATTTCGAATTTTATAACACTACATAATAGTTTTATTTAAATGTTCCAAAATGTAGGATTCATTTAAAACATTCGAATTATAAAAGCAATCGCGACAGCTGTAAGTTTAAGAGTGAACCTTGGTATTTATAACAAGCTCGGTAAATTTGCGAAAAGATTAGAAAACCGACGTTACGAATTCGTGAAAGTTTCGAGGTAACTATTAAAAGTCGAGATCCCCAAGAACGAAAAAAAAAATTTTTTTTACATCGCTTCAAAAGTCTGGTCCTCTGACTTAGAGAAAGCAGAAATGGTCGCGCGGAAAGAATTAAGAGTGTCCGAGGGATGAAACGAGCCGGCAAAAAGACGGAAAAAAAGAGAAGTCAAAAAGAGAAAGATAGATAGAACGGAAGAGAGAATGACGATGTGGTTTCGCATCCCAGGAAAGTAGGTCGTAGTAGTCGACTCTTTACTATTTTTCTCTCTGTCTCGTTTCATTCTCTGTCTCCTTTATTTTTCCTTCGTCCAGAGAAGGAAGGCACAAGAGCTTTTACGACGTCTGCATTGCGTGCCACCCAAAAGACTTACTAGTTTAAGGGCCTTGGCTATTCGAGGCTGACGTCCACGCCTTTCCTCATTCTGATAACGCTTGCGTTTGTTTATTCTTATTTCCTCCTTATTCTCTACTTCTCCTCTCTTCGTAGTCTTACTTCGTAACTTGATTCTTTCTTACCCTTGAAATCTCTTGCTGTTACAACCGAATTCGTTAATTTGATTCATTGTCAATTTTTGCTCTTAATTATGCCGTTTACTGTTCGAGTAAAAGTTTCGTAGTCAAGGATTTTAAACTAAAGAGTTTTATAATAAGGTATATATAATTCATATTTAGATTTTAAATTCATTGAAGAGGGTAATTAGTAACTTAATTAACTTGAAAAGATTTTACCAAACAATTAGAATTTATTAGGAGTTTCTTGTTTCTTAACTTGTTAATTATTAATTCTAATTAATTGCCAATGTGTAGTTTGCACTCATCGCTATTTTTTATTTTTGATATTTAAAATTTTGTTATTATGTATAATTCTGTTACGACATTCAGCAGTGTAAAAACGTATATGATTGTATAATTCTAAATTATAAAAGTAAAAATAAAATAAATTTTAAATTAATGAAACTAATTCTATTTTACTTACTGGAATAATAATATAAATGACATATATATGTAGCAAACGAAATTAAAAAATTTATTAAACAGATCTGATTAATATTCGATAATTTTATCATCGGAAAATAGGATTTCTTCATAATTGTTAATGTAATAAAGTGTAATTTAATAAATTACTATTTTTTTATTAATGCAATAAAACCTCTTATATGAAGTTATTTGCTTAAATTAAAATTATTAATTTCAAAAATATTTCTACACCAAATAGTCAGAATTTTTGAAAGTAGGTTAATAAATAGTTTGATTTTTACTTTAATATATTTTTATAATAATCGCTTTAAGCGATGAATACTTATTATAATTCGTTTGAAATGTTTCATGTATGTTTTTCCAACTACGGGTAAGGGCAGTTTTAATGTGAGTGATTGCAAACTGCGACAAATAATGCTAAATAAAAATTTCGGAACATATTTTCGAATGTTTCGTAAACGTAATTTTTGTTATATTGTTATACGTGAAATATGTATACATACTTATTCCTTATTATTTATAAACGCGAGAAAGTAAATTGTAAAAAAAAGTTATACCAGATAATAAATACTGTTATTATTTGTATTCGTTTGGTCTAGTTAAAAATATTGTCAGCTCGGTGTAGCGCAATATATTTATCACTTCTCGGTATAGCCTCAGAGAGACACTTCTCGAGGTTAGGTAAAAAGGTATCCCAACCGCGGCATCACGCGCAATTTTGCAAATCGAGGCGTCGCACGCGAATATAACCTCGTCCACCAGCCGGGTTTGTCGGTGGATCTACTTCGCTTATGCAGGAGCTGTGCCGGCTGCGCCCAAAGGGCTGCCTATGTACGCGGAAGAGGGACCGAGGGAAGAGAAGGGCGGACATCTGAGCTTGCAAGCTGCAACTTTTCCCATCAGCGCGCAGCAAGCCTCCGGAGCTTGTTATGCGAAGCTTGAAGCATGTAACGCCAGATGCCGCATATTGGCTCACTCCTCCTTCATCCCCTTTCCTTTTCCCTCTTTGAAGCGGATAGCGTGTGATCGAAAGATTTCGGACGATTCGACCTACCTTTTCCCTTTATCTCGGTTTTAATTTCGCTATCGCGTCCACGCTCCGAATTAATTTCTTGTGACGGCTGTCGACGGTTGAATTATTTAAATTTCTTCGGCAAATGAACGAGAAATTTGCATTTAAAGGAAATTTTATAAAACTAGATTGTCGGAATTCTTTTTACTTTTCTCAAAGATATATATTTCATTTGTTTTATTGTCTATATAAAAAGACCCTCAAGCCTATATATATATACTCGCTAAAAGAAATTTTTTTTATATATATTTTTTTTCTTCCGACCTAGAAAGCTATATGTAGCTGATTTACTATATCTTTACGAGAAACAGGAGAGCGTTTTCGAAAGATTTTTAGGTTACTTAAAACCATTCCTTGCGTGTGCGAGAAAAGTAATATAATTTTTTTTTTCTTCCATTCAAATATTTGAACGCGTATTATTAAAGAATATTAAATGCAATCATTAATTTAAAACGATCGAAAACGCTGCATTAACGCAATTTATATAAAAGCTTAGAACTTTCGCAGTAGGCCAAAAAAAATGCATGCGCAAGAGTAATATAAAGTAAATTATTAAAAATTAAAAAGAAAGTTTTTTTTTTTCATTTTAATTGACGTTATAATTCAGGAAATATGTTACCCATTTAAGTTGGAACTATTAGGGAAGTTATTAAAGTCGCGTTATAAACACGTTATAAAAGCAACGAAGCGAAAGAGTCTTTTACAATAATAATAGCTAGCGTGAGAAATCGCACACATGGCCCTTCGATAAAAAGCAGGAGTGCTTAACACCTTATGAACATTGCCTAATCAATTACATAATACACGTAAACAAATAAAGTACGTGAATTAATGTATTTAGAGCAATAAAAAGTCAACCTACATCTTTGATTAATGTGCTTTATAAATATAATTAATGGAAAAAGCATTTTTTTTAATTAAACCTTGTTAAACGAAAGTACATCTTAGTTATCGGATATAATTATGTAGATTGCACGTTATTTATTTTCTCGAAGGTATTAAAAATAGAGTATCAAAATTTAATCTCTCGACGTGACACGTATAATTTTGAGAACCTGCGCGCAGCGAAAATAATCAAACCTACGAAGTGGAAGTACCGCGAAAGCGGAAGCGATACAAGTATCTCTTCGTGGTTAAGTGAACCCAGGAACTTGAAATTAATGCACTTCTTCCTCTCTTTCATTTTCTAACCTGCCTTCTTAAAACGATCGTTGTTCTTTTTTTTCTTCATTATACGAAAATACTTTTCTTCGAAAGTTTTATATTTCGGTACACATAAATTTCAATGGTCATCAATTAAGGTTTTTCTTCTTACAACTTTTGTATCTAATGCCTGTCGTAAGTATATAAATACGGATTTATCTAGTTTCTTTTGTGACCACTGTGCACTCATTATTCTCTTATTATTTGTTTCGTATTTCTATTGTTTCTCCCGTACACATTCCATTTTTCACTGACATACTTTTCTTTCTTTCTTTTTTTTTTATTATCGCTCCACATTGTTCGTTTCACATGGTAATCTATGGTAAGAATATAATTTAATTTTTTCGTTCTTTCTAATAAAAATTAATTTATTTATGCGGAGGTTACTCATATAATATATATAATCAGTGAATCATTCCATTTTTCATTTTTACTACAGATATTTGTTTTCTTCCAAGACAGACGGTTTTTGTTAGTACACGCATTCCTCCTTTTTTTCTTTCCCTCTATCTTTTTTCAATTTTACACTATGATTCTTTTCCGTTGTCTCTTCCTTCATCTTGGCCACTACCTGAGTTAATTACCTGCTCGTGGTAACGCAATTACGTAGCGACTCGTATCTACCTCATTACTCAAACTGGCAAAAATGCCTCGAGAAAAACAGAGCAGCTATTTTTTCCTACGTACACGTACATATATATATATATACTTCAACTAACTTCCTTGTTCTTTTTTTATCCCCCAGAGAGTCCTTCTTCCTTTAATTTATGAAGTTAATAGATTTTACTTATACTGAATAATGTTCAGCGCGATAACTGCTATTAGCTTGGCTATTATTTTGTAGAGTTAACAAAAATTATTTATATCGCAATACAGAATATACCTTGTATTCTCCGTTATTTTAGAATATGAAAAATTAAAATAGGTAATGTAACTACGTGTACGAAATTTAAGTAGAAATAATACTGAATATAGTCAGACGCGCGTATTATTCACTTGTATGCGTGGATCCTGGGTGATATTAATGTTTGTATTACATTTGTGCTTTTTAAACATTTTTTTACGTAGATACGTTACTCAATTTGCAAATATTTAATTGTTTATAGTCGATGTACATATATATCATTTACACGATTGATCAACAACAACAGCAAAAATGGTAAATTTAGGGCAAATGAAATATCACTAGAAACCAATTTAACCCTTTTCCTTCTCTCACTTTTTTTGATGGTTCATGGTTCTTTTCTCCTCGGCATTCAAGCAACTCCCTCTCGCTAGTTCATAGTACCAGTTTTGTCTAGTATTTCGCAGATAATAGAATTCCAGTGTCGGCGGCGACCGGTCGTCCGCGCATAGGTGTACCTCTAACACACACTACCTTGGTTCAGTTGGCTTCTTCTTCTTCTTCTCCTCCTCCTTCTACTTTTTTTTCTATCCCTTTTTTTATTTTTATTTATTTAGCTGCCGGTGGCGCCGTTTACCGCCCCATCGAAGAATTTCATTCCGCGGCATTTTTCCGAGGCGCGCGCCAGAGAGTGAAACGCAAACGCGCAATATTCCAACTCTCCATGCGTCCGGGTAACCTACAAAACTTAACCCCTTCTATATATCCTATCCCCGCCACCCTTGTTCGTCGTGTATCCCTTCTATAACTTTTTCTTATCATCATTTGTTTTTTGCGCAGTCGTTTAGTAATAACCCAAATATACTTAAAATGGATATGTTTCGTGTTGCTCTTAATTATTGGATTTTCATTCATTCATATCAAAAAATTATCCGTTTGTTATTATTTTCAATACGATGTTCGATTTATTAGTCGATATTCAAAGAAACACAAAATTTAACGATGTTGTCTTGTGTGATAATCGTGTATATCAACAATATTCAAACTTTTATCGGTACCTATATGCATTTTATTGCGTAAGACTGTACGAGATTAATAAATGCGTGTATATGAAAATATTAAATATTAAAAAAAAAGAATTATTGAAGTCTGTTACAATATGTGAATTGACACTTGTTTTTTTATTCATTTCTTTGTAGCACGTATACATTAATTTTCACTAGAATTCTTCGTACGTTTTATTCAACTTTTTCTCTCTCCATTGTCAACGAGATAAACCGCATGATTAATATAAAATGAAAAGATGTTCAGCATCTTCACTGGCACTACAACACGAAAAGAACATGAACCAGAAAACATTGTCTTTCCCCGAAGAATGGAGAACTGTTTTCCTATAATGAGTTTCTCCCAACAGAATGAACTCTTTTAACGGTACATTTTAATTTGTGTTAGTAAGTATCCAACACTCAATACAATATTTTTTAACTTTTGAAATTGTTGGGGATATCGAGCCCAAATTATGATTAAAATAAAAAATTAAAATTCTATAAAAATTCATACGGTTATCTTAAAACATAAGGGAGGCCTTGATCTTTTAAGTTTTAAAGGAAAAATGGTATTTTTGATAATAATTGAATAAACGATGTTTATACGGTAATTATTAATCAAAAAGTATAAACTTTCAACCCAAACATTCTAATTAAATTATTTATTTCAAAATCTAGGTATATTATTTAAAATATGCCTATAAGTATCTGACGTTCAGGATTTTATCAAAAATTCATTAATTTTATAAAAAAAATATAAAAAAATGACCATTCTCTGAGTTTGACTCGTCCATGTCAAATTCGTTATGTTGCCATTCAAATAATGATCTACCGACTAAAAATTTACTACTTTTACAATTATTAATGTTTTGTATTAAAATTTAAACAAAAGCATAAAAACATTATTCTTCATTACAAAGCAATCTATAATTATTGTTCAAGTTTTAAGGCGATTGTTTTAGTAGTCACGGAAAAAAATAATGTTCTAGTAAAAATGAGAATGTTGTTTAATTAAAGAGAGAGAGAGAGACTTCGCAAATGACAAAAATTATTATTTTGTTAGAGGAAAATTTACGAGACTTATAATAAATATTAATAGATATGTAGTAAATTTTGCTACAACAAACTAGTAATTTTATCATTTGTCAAGTCTGTCTCATTGTAACTGTATACTAGAAATTTTCTTCTCCGTACGAGATTAACAGTTTCAAAGATTGTTATATGTGACTAAAGCAAGGTTTACATTAAAAAAAATGAATTTCATAAACTATTAATCGCATTAAATGTTACACAATTATTGATTGGATCGCGACGAATGATTTTTCTTAAATTTCAATACGAAACATTAATGTGTGTAAAACCAGTGCTTCGTTAGTCGATAAATGACTCGGACGATGACTTAACGAATTCGACATCTCGTCAATGTCGATTATTAAATCACTAAACACAAAATTGTACTTCCTCAATGAAAAATAGATGCGTATAAAATTCACCGAACGATCAAACAATATATTCATTAAACTCGAAGCGTTTCCTATACATAAATGTCACGGTACGTACAATATATTTAATCGAAAAGAATCGTATACAATGCTAAAAATATAACGCCAGTAAATAAAGGCACATGATTGTTGGAAAGGATGATATTAACGGGGGGGAGTACTCGACGTACGGAAAGTCAACATAAGAATCATTGATACGAGGAGAGGAAAACAAAGGACGATACTTAGACGAACCCATAGGACAGTAAATATTTAATAACTCTCGTTGAATTGATAGGACCGGAACAAGTTGCCCCGGGTCGAACGCATATTCCCCGGAACTATCCTCAACAACAAGCAAGCGATCCATTCAATCCGATCGCCTCTCGACTATCCGTTTCCGTTTCGCGCGTAGGATCCCTCTGTTACCTCAGTCTTGTATGGGTATACATCTACATTGCACATGTACATGTATCTATCCACGTATGCATGTATGTACGTATATGTAGAAGTGTACACCTAGACCATCTCGCAAATATATACAGGTTTGCCCATTCCTTCGGGCACGTATATATAGGTATACCGTACACGCCCACCGATTCGAATACTAATGCGTGTACCTAACCGGGCTCCGTACAAATACACACACACGCATATACCACTGTATATATGTATATATATAGACGTATATGCATAATAAACATACAGTGATTCTAATGGAAATCCGGGTGCACTCCGAGTCTAAAGTCGTACTTTGATTGTTTGACAGCGATTTACTTTAGATTTCTTTTTATGGCGCGGTATGTTACGCAAGATGTGTGCAACGTCGAATCGTGCCACTTTGCTCAGGCTGAATGTATATACATATACGTATACATACCGATACATGTACGTGTGTATATGGGGGTGAACGCATGCGTGCTAAGATACACACTGCCTGGTGTCCACATTGATATATACACGTAAGTCCATGTAGCTTGGGATTTGGTAAATATAAATGAGAAGTTTACACTTACGGATTTGATATTCTATTCGGAAAATAATTACGGATTATTAGATTACATTATCAAAGTTAATCAATATTTAACTAATTTTCTCAATGATGATTATGCAATTTATATTATATATACATATAAGTAGAAACTGAAGAGTTATAAAATATATATATATATACTAATAGTTTTTTTTAAAGAAAATTTTCGATTTTAGAATAATTAATTTTTTTTTAATTTTGATATTATTAATTTTCTTTAATTGGATCAAATGTACTTTATAAAGAAAAAAAATCTATCCGCTCGATTTTAGATTGACAAATTATCTCTATTAGTTTTTCCGCTATTTAAAAAAATTATTTTCCAAAAATATTTTATATTTTGGAAATTAATCAGTCAAATGTGCTAAAGACATTTATGATGAAAAAATCTTCTAATGGTTATATATTGTAAAAAGTTCAAGTAACTATATCGATTACTTTTGATTTAAAAAATAAATATGTGAAAAGTTGTGTAAAAATGTGAAAAATAAAAAAAAATTAATCCACTTGAAATTTTGAGAAAGAATTGTCATTTTGGTAGTTTCAATTCCTGCTGTTTTTCAGCTCAAAATATCTATACTTACCTAACTTATTAAGCATTATATATTTTTGTACAAACTGTTTGATTGCTCATATCTCTGAAAATAATTGATCTAATATGTTAATAAATAGAACATAATAATATAGTATTTGTGCTGTAAAAATTTCAAAATCTTTCATAGATTAGTTTTTGAGAAAAAAATCATAATGTAAAATGTAATTTTTATTAAAATATTATTTACTTATAAAGTAGTCGAATGTAGAACTATATTTTTGGAAGAAATTTTATTTTATAATTGATACCATCAAATTTATTTGTCAAATGCAAAAATTTCAATCTAATTAAGCAGAATTTTCTATTATGAACAAAAGCCGCTGTCAATACATTGATGATTGTATGCTTAATATAATAACTTTATAGTATTTTTGAAAGAAAAGCAAAAAACGATAATATTTTATATTCTTAATAGATGTCATCTAAAATTTTCTATGCCAGTTAATGAAAATTCAACTTGAATGTACACAATTTTCATATAATGAAGAAAAATTCTTGGAATATTTGAAACAGAAGATTATGAATAATATTAATTGAAAATTGACCACATGACCTTCATTTCTAGGCACGACCGCTACACGGGAGAGCCTTATATTTTCATCATCGCAAAATGTGTGATGCATCAAAATATACTAGATAATAATTTGTAAGAGAAATTTATGTGTATTAGAATTCATTTAAGGTCCTCCATAAAATGTATGTATGGATGTATGTATATGTATGTAATCATGTATCAAAGATAACTCAGTCAATTTTTTACCGATTTAGCTCAGATTCACAGGGTAACTTCGTCATAATGTAATTAGATAATGGTCCTATTTTCAGATATATAGCACTGAAACACTTTAAGTTATGGCATTATTTTTGTAATGAATTGAAATGTTCGTTTCAAAAAAAAAAATCTATCCGCTCGATTTTAGATTGACAAAATATCTCTATTAGTTTTTTTGCTATTTAAACAAATTATTTTCCAAAATATTTTATATTTTGGAAATTAATCAGTCAAATGTGCTAGACATTTATGATGAAAAAATCTTCTAATGGTTATATATTGTAAAAAGATCAAGTAACTATATCGATTACTTTTGATTTAAAAAATAAATATGTGAAAAGTTGTGTAAAAATGTGAAAAATAAAAAAAATTAATTCACTTGAAATTTTGGGAAAGAATTGTCATTTTGGTAGTTTCAATTCCTGTTGTTTTTCAGCTCAAAATATCTATACTTACCTAACTTATTAAGCATTATATATTTTAGTACAAACTGTTTGATTGCTCATATCTCTGAAAATAATTGATCTAATATGTTGATAAATAGAACATAATAATATAGCATTTATGCTGTAAAAATTTCAAAATCTTTCATAGATTAGTTTTTGAGAAAAAAATCATAATGTAAAATGTAATTTTTATTAAAATATTATTTACTTATAAAGTAGTCGAATGTAGAACTAAAACGGTCAAAATAATGAAAATAGCACAAAAAAACACGTTTTTTCGCAATAAAACGAAATGTATTGTTTTTATTGAAAAACTTTTAATGAATGAAATGTTCGTCTCAAAATAACAAAACTTTTTCCTATGGTACACTTAACGCTCAAAACAATATTTTCGAAGATAAACATAGAAAATCGGTTAAAGTAATCAAAAAATATGAAAAAACGTTAAAAAGTTGACTTCTATTGTATAATTATTGTTGATGTAATATCATTTTCTTTTATCAGTATTTGTTATATGTAAGTCTTTAATATCTTTCTCCGGTTCATCATTTTCGTCATCAGATAAATTGCTACCATCTTGTAAATCTGGTCCAACTATTTCAGAAATATAGTCAAGTGACGCCTTAACCGCCAATTTTTCAGTCTTTCTTGAAGTGTCAAATTTTGTACACCATTGTGTGAAAACCGTTTTACTTTCAAAAACGAATGACTAGGATGTTGGAAAGTTGGACAATGATTGCGGAGAGCACTACCGTAACTACTAGCATAAGAAACCTTTGTTTGAACTTTTGAGCATACTTCTGTAAAATATAAAATAAAAATAAATACCTATTATTATGTAATAGAAAATAACGCTAAATATTCAAAAAGTAAATAAAATACATCATTAAGTAATAAAAAGTTTTAGAAGATAAAACACTTAAACCTCAGTTAATGGATGAAAATCTTAATGATGTACGCCAAACCACTATAATTAATATTGCATAATTACATAATTTAACAATGTTATATATGTTAAATAAAAAGTATACTGTGCTTAAATTA
Organism: Theocolax elegans; assembly: GCA_026168455.1. Taxonomy (NCBI): domain Eukaryota; kingdom Metazoa; phylum Arthropoda; class Insecta; order Hymenoptera; family Cerocephalidae; genus Theocolax; species Theocolax elegans. Next base: position 2,821,241 of record CM047428.1, on the reverse strand, counting down.
TAATTTTATAAGCTTTATTTCAAATTAACATCTATTTAATTATATATATTTACCCTGAATATGTTCTCGGTCTTAATAATTATAAGTGCCATTCTTTTAAATTATTGTATTTATTATTACATAATAAGAACTTTAATAGTAAAATAATAAATACAACATTAAATGCAAATTTAATGTAATTTATAATAAATTAAAAAATGTAATAATAAAATGTTACAAACCATTAATGTATACCAGATCAACCTTGAGAAAGATTAAACATCGCCAAAACTATCCCAATACAAAACAAGAGGCTCGTGGTTATTGTTGAATTGAACTATTATTATTCGACTCACTACCATTGTTACTCTTGTATTAAAATTTACTAGTAGGTGAATTACTCCTATAATTCATAATTATCTTGTATAAATTATCTTTAAATTTAATTATAAAGTATTCTACAATTTAAAACATAAATAAAACGTAAAAAAATAAATATTACTTAGTTATTGACAACTTACGGCAACTTAATATTTTCAAAAATAAATAAAATATAAATCTTATACAATAAATAAATTCACGAGATAATAAATAAAAATTATTTACCATCCAAAAATAGTTATTATTCTATTATTTTGAAACACTGCCAACATTGGACAAATACTGGACAAGAACTTCTGCTATTTTGTAATGCTCACTTAACTTTATATTAGAATAACTAATATCATACAGTAAAACTTCATGAAAATCATATAAAAACTATGTGTATACGTAATATATATATATATATATTGTATATATACATAATTTTATATACAGAATAAAATAAATATTGAGGACTTACCTGGAAGACTTTGCGTCAATAACCAGGATACCTAAAAAAAGGAGAAAAAAAAAATAAAATAAATAAACTAACTATCCGTTATATTTATTGTCCGTTTAAATAGTGCCATCAGCACCATCATATATACATAAGTATAACGTATATCGCATTTTATGTAATCCGCGTCCCGTATCCAAATTTGAATTCCAAATTTTTTTTATTATTTACAAAAATATTTATTTACAACAATTCTCTTTTTTTATTTATTTTTTAATACAAAAAATCGAATAAAAGAAAGAATTATAATAAAAAATTTTATTAATTAAAAAAAAACTAACATTTTTATAACAAAATTTGATATAAAAAAATATAAAACAGTAAAAAATATTTACCACACACAAAAATAAAATTTTGAAAATAATCTAAAACGTCAAACCCTATAAAACATGTTTTCATTATGTCCAAATTTTTCTAAAATTTTAAATTAAAATTTTTAAATAAAATTAAACAAAAAACTTTGTTCTTAAACTTGAAAAATTTGGACTTGAACATTAAATAACCATAACGAATTTATTGCGTCTGCGAATTCTATAAAAATATATTGATTTTATATTACTTAAATATATTTGTCTTTTCAAATATTATAATTACTTTTTTCTTAATTTTTCTTATTTTATTTAATTAATAAAAAAAAAGAAATGATTAACGTTTACATGTTATTAATAACATTGTAATTTAAAATAGAAGTTAATAATTCACTCTGCATGTACATATTTCAATTTATGACTTTGTTCACTGAGTTTTTCACTTGAACAAATTCATCAATTTAAACATAAAGCACATATAGGTACCATACACTACTCTAAATATACAACTAAAGAAGGCACACGATAACATATCTTTGGGACTCAAGTTAAATTTATATAATGCTCGAGCAACCATTCCACCAGCTGCATAATAAAAAAAACAAAGCTTCATACAAATGAATTTCTTCAAAAATTAACAAATTTAAACAATATACATGAATGCTGCTGTATATCGAATAAATAAATTAATTATATTGTTTCATATAGACAAATTTAAATTGCACAATATTTTATCACATTTACTTACCTTTACTGTCCAAAATATACGTCCTATTAATATTGTTTTACCAAATATTCTTTAGAAGGAACATTAATGTAAAAAAAATAAACTATATGGTTTTATATAAACATATGTAAATTATGTATATATGTATTTTTTTTAATCACGTTATCTTTTCTTTCAAAAATGTGTTTCCTGTTACTTCTTTCTTGCCAAATATTTCTTTTTTAATTTTTAGTTGTTTGAGGAACAACACTTTTCTCTTCAATACATTGATATTCAGAATATTAGAATTACATCTAAAATTTAACATCTATAAATACATTTGAAATTTATTATTAGAACATATATGTATATGCAAAATAATAATTCTGCATACTATAATTACAATTCTAATTATTATTATTATTATTATTATTTTATATAATAATAAGCAAGCTATATTCGGTCGTGCCTAATAAATTTTTGTGCTCAGGCGCAGCCTGAGAACAGAAACTTGCGCGCGGCAGCGCGCAGGGGGACTCGGCCCCCCTAGTTCTATTTTAATAATTTTTTTATTACATTTTTCATTAAAAGAAAATTAAATTTTATTTATTTTAGAAAATTTTTAATTAAAATATAATACGAATCGAATTTATTTAAATAATTTAAAAATATTTAATAATTTGTTTTCAATTTTAACCCGTACTTGTCCATATTTAAGTTATCAGTAAACGTCGATTGTCTGAAATATTCCTTTCGTTCATAATATACTCTAAAATTAACACTATCTTGTTGCTATTTTACAAATTTTAGAAATATTTTTTATATTACTTATACATAAATACGGTCGATGTTATACCGATACTTTTAAACCATTTTAGTATATAATATTTTGTTAAAAATCCATTATATATACTTTGTAAAGCTAAATATTCAAAAACGTAAAAAATATCACATTAAGTAATAAAAGTTGCTAGAAGATAACACATTAAACATCAGTTAATGGATTGAAAATCTTAATGATGTTCGCAAAACACTTTAATTAATATTGCATAATTACATAATTTAACAATTGTTATATATGTTAAATACAAATTATACTGTGCTTAAATTATAAATTTTATAAGCTTATTTCAAAATTAATATCTATGTAATTTATATATTTACCCTGAATATGTTCTCGGTCTTAATAATTATAAGTGCCTTCTTTTAAATTATTGTATTTATTATTACATAATAAGAACTTTAATAGTAAAATAATAAATACAGCATTAAATGCAAACTTAATGTAATTTAAAATAAATTAAAAAATGTAATAATAAAATGTCACAAACCGTTAATGTGTACCAGATCAACCTTGAGAAAGATTAAACATCGCCAAAACTATCCCAATACAAAACAAGAGGCTCGTGATTATTGTTGAATTGAACCATTATTGTTCGTAAGGGGGGCTCGGCCCCTTAGTTCTATTTTAATAATTTTTTTTATTACATTTTTCATTAAAAGAAAATTAAATTTTATTTATTTTAGAAAATTTTTAATTAAAATATAATACGAATCGAATTTATTTAAATAATTTAAAAATAATTAATAATTTGTTTTCAATTTTAACCCGTACTTGTCCATTTAAGTTATCAGTAAACGTCGATTGTCTGAAATATTCCTTTCGTTCATAATATACTCTAAAATTAACACTTTTTTGTTGCTATTTTACAAATTTTAGAAATATTTTTTTATATTACTTATAAATAAATACGGTCGATGTTATACCGATACTTTTAAACCAATTTTAGTATATAATATTTTGTTAAAAATCCATTATGTATACTTTGTGCAGTAGCTTAAGTTAAAGCGCTTGCATTCATACGTACTTTAACATCCTCTCGAAATAAACCGCACGAGTATAAAAGGTGCTTTTGTTGTTCGTTACCGAAGACGTACCGTACGCAAGAAAAAGGAAAGAAGAACGTAGGCTTTACTCCTATTTGATGATACTACTTTACAAGATTCACAAAATTTCATTTGTCATTTATTTTAAAATTAAAAAAGTACCTATATGCGTGGTTTTACGTAATTAACCTATTATCTAAGTTTTTATTGTTGCTACGCGCGTAGAACTATATAATTTATTTCTGAATTTTATGAATCACATTTTATATAGTAATCTCTTACGATATTAGGAATTAGTCTAATAATTTAGTCTCAAAGGGGTGTATGATCAATTTTCTATTTTAAAATAAACATATTTTAATTTGAAGTTCCTCGTCAGATTTACTACTATCGAAGAGATTAATAAAGAGTTACAAAATATGAAAAGATTAATTTTGCAATATTGATGAATAAAAAGATGCTTTGATATAAAATTATGGTGTTGCAGAAATATTCTCATACACATTACTATAAATGGAATACAGATACAAGATATAAGAAATTTAAATCCAAAGTTTTCACTTACTGCAGCTTTGGACAGCTGGTGACACGAAATTCGTTGGAACATTACGGGAGAAACTACGAGATTACACTAGCGGAGCGGAGTTCCTTCAGTTTATGTAGAGCTTCACTTTTACATACTATGCATGATCGTTATATACTTTCTGTTGCTCTGTTGTTAGTTTTGTCGTTTTGTGTAAGACTGAACTCTTGCTCGAATTGGACCTACCATTATCCGATCAAAACCACCTACCTCCCTGCTTAGCCACGACTATTGGGTGCACAGTCAAGCTGCAATTATCATTCCTTGTCCAACCATTAGCCACTTAATCTGAAATACACACGGAGAGAAATAATTTGTAAATATTACAAAGCAGTTTGGTAAAAATTCCTAAACTCTCAAGTAATGTGGTAACAAACTGCGAATCTCGTAATTTTTACCAAACTAAATTGTAATTTTAATTTTTTTTTTAACATCAGAAAAAAAATTTTATTCCTCCGCATATTATTTATTTTTGAGTTTATGTATATTATTCGAGTGTTATGGAAATTTTAAATATTTAAATGAAATTTAATTAGTGAAAAAAATTCTGGATGTCATCGGGATCGAACCTGCGAAGTTTGGGTTGAGAATCCAAGTCCTTACCATTGCGCCACCGCGTCACTTGCATGTGTTTCATCGAATCGTCCTTTTAAACTAAACAAACGAACGACGCGATTCCAATAAAAATTTTATTTATCGCTTCTTTTCGGTATCTCGTGCTGTACTGTTGTTTATAGAATTTCGTAAACAGTATAGGAAAAAATCAGAGTTAATAAAATTTACAAGCTTAATTGTAAAATTTAGTACGCTAACTCCACAAATTTTACTACATTTAGAGTAAATTTTACTACATTTACTGTAAATTTTACTTAGCAGTTTGGTAATTTTTTCGGTTTTTTCGGTCTGTTACCACATTACTTGGGAGTTTGGGAATTTTTACCAAACTCCTTTGTAATATTTTCTAAATATTTCTCTCCGTGCAGAAATTGTATTCATAGTTATACTTTTATGGACGATCAGAGTGGTTCCTATCTTTTTCATTCCAACTTTTTGAGTATCGGTAAAAACCTTTTGAATGTTCTGATGTGTTTTTAGAAGCTATAATAAGGATGTTGGTCTTCTTGATGCTGTTTGAGGGTATACTCAATCTAAATGCTTTCGATGCAAGGTGTCCTGGATTATCGTTATTTCAGATGTAGAAATCGGTCACAAAACACATGTAAATTACATGTACCTGAGTACATGTAGCGAACATGTATGTTACATGTGTTTTGCATATAATCTTTTTTTCACGCAGTTATTTGCGTTATGTAGGAGATGGCTGAGGGTTAGAAATAAATACATTGTTAGAATTTGATGCAAAGTACATCAATGGATGATTGAAAACGGTAAGGATTCGAGGTGACTCGCGATTGTTTTGTCCTCTTTTAATTGTCCACAAGTACCTTTTTAACTCCATTGTCGAAATGACAAATTCATATTAGAAAAATGTTTTATAATTTTAAGACCAATATAGTATTCGTTAATACGTGCTTTTTTCTGCACTGTTTATCATTTTCATCGTTTTCAGATATCTTTATTTTTCGAAAAATATTGTTCCAATCTTTAAGTGCACCGTAGGAAAAACTTATCTAACTTTGAAATGAACATTTTGTCTAAATATACTTTGTCTACCGTAGGATCCACAATTTTTTTATATAATTTCCATAAATCGATTTTGCGGGATTGTAAAAAGCAATATAATTTGAAAAAAAAAATCCAATCAACATTATTTCACTAGCAATGATTATGTCCACACACATAATAAAAGTCGTGCACGAGTTTTAAGTTGGACAGATTTTATTTTTAAGTCAATATATATATATTGTTTTATAATGGTTTAACACATTTCCCGATAGTAAAAATATAACGCATTCCCTTGTAAATTTCCCACCTAAAAAAATATAAGACGAGACAGTCGAATCAAGATGATGAGAAAAAACGAGGGAGTGGGAGAGAAAAACATAAAGTGGGGCAGATTAAAGTTGAAAATGAGACAGTGCGATAAGGGTGCAAGAAGCATCCGAAATTTCAAAGCGAGAATGAAATTCCATGTGCTGTAAGAAAAAAGAAAGCTCGGTCGTATGCGCAGCCACGTCTGACCTCTCTGGCAAAGCAAATCTTTAAGATGACCATATAGGTAAGGTATGCAATGAACGTTTGTATGTTCCGGGGTGCGGATTTAGCTTCACGCCTTGAAAAGAAAGTAAGAGAAACGGTTTCCTCGCAATGAATCGGAGCGGATGAATTAAACTGCATTATGTTGTCGGTAGCGATTCAACCTTTAAATTAATTCTGACCACGATTTTTCCTTTTGTTATGCAATTCTATACCAAGTGGATTCGTTCGCTTACATTTTTTTTATTGTTTGAATTTATTGCTGCTTTAGCATCATTTAATTCAGCTAAGATTTTTTATCTAATTGAAATAGATAATCTTGTGATTATCTATAATAAAAAATAAAATAAAATAAAAATAATATTGTTGATTATAGAAGCATCTTCATTTACGTAAAAAAACTATTATTTTTATTGTGCTTAATCGCATCGAGCATTTGTGGAATTAAGGAGATTCTTGTGGATTTAGTACTTATTATTTAGTTATTATTATTATTATAATATTACTATTATTATGCAGTGTAAATCGGAGAGAGTTGCAGATCACCTGTGTACGTACGTGCTATGTTTGTCGTTGTATAGTTTTTGTACATTGATTTAACATTTGCATGCTCTGGGATCGTTCAGAATTTTCTTGTAATAGTTTTAGGTAGAGATCAGCAAATATTCGACCCCATTTTTCGTACAAATACTTTTTTTGTATTTTATATAAAACGATTAAATATGAAAAAAATTATTTGCAAGCGATCTCTGGTAAGGTGACTCGAGCACATGGTGCCATACCTAGCGCGGGCCTGCGTATAAGACCTTCTAATAGTGCTTTTGTTATATATCACAGTTTTTACAAAATATTATTAAATAGTTGAAACTAATAGTATATCCGTCCAATAATTTTTTTTCTTTTAACGTTTTTACGGGACATATTAAATAGATGGCCGAAACGTTAAAAGAAAATAAGAAATCATTCAACGAATATACCCGTAGTTTCAATTATTTAAAATAACTATTATTCCGTCATCAGAATCAATTACTAACATTATTTAAAATTGTTTGAAATTACTAATTAAATCATTTTTTAATTATTGTTTTTGGAAGACACATGAAAATTTTAAGGAAAACTGACACAAACGCACCATTTTTGCCGTTTTTCTCCTTTGGTTTTGTAACCCATACTGTTTTTTTAACGCGGAAAGAATCTTTGTAAGCGAATCTGCAACTGTGTATTTTTATACTAAAAGTTATTTTTTTATAACAAAATTATAGCTGTTTGTGCAACTTGGTAAAGATCTTATTATTTTCAATTTTTTCTTTCTCGGAATATTAGTCGACTAACCTATATTATTCTTGACACCGTTGGAAAGTGAAATATCTTATCTGCATTCTCTTATTTTTTTCAGCTATTTTTATGTTTTTATATTTTTATATTAAGTGTCTTGAGCCTCCTTAAGATCGTTCTAAATGCACAATAGTGTCGCGTTTTACGACGGCTCGGGTCTTCGGTCAGGGGATCGAAGATACTCCGTCTTTGGTTCAATCCATTTTAGCTCACTGTAACAATCGGCTCTAAAAAGTCTTAACATCCCGTGATAAATTTAGTTTATATTTTTTGTCTTTCCCATAGTTAATACAATAATTTTTTGTTAGTTATTTGTTATATAATTTTTGCCGTTGTATTTTGTAGTAATGTGAATATATACTCGGATTATCGTAATTTTTATCATTTTTACAGCATATTTTATTATATATATATATATATATATATGCACATCTACTACAAAATACAATAATTTTTAATACATTTTTTTCAGTAACATATAGTTTTCGGTGTATAACATATATAATTTTGTATATTGTTGGTACAATAAAACAATAATAATTTTCGGTGTAATGTTTGCTTTGTTTATTTCACATAAAAACTACTACCATTCTTTACTTTTGTGTAGAGCAAATATTTATAATCAAAGTATTTACGCACGTGAATTCGATAAAAACTCAGATAAGAGCAGATTTGAGAAGGTATATCAAATTGAACAAATTGGACGTTATAAACAAAAGTAAATGTAAAAAACAAACCCGAAGCGGGTAGCGTGAACCGTGTAATTCGCGTGCCAGTATCTAAATGAAATTCTCCGTGATAAAGTTAAAGACAACATAACATAGTCGCGCGCCAAAGAAAACGCGGGGGAGCAACGTGGGAATGCCATTAGGGAAGTGGTTGCTTGCCAATTTCGCAAGGCTTTGGCGAATCTTCCTGCATAAGAGGATGAAAGGGACCGATGACGAAAACCCAGAGAACGAATAATTATTCACCTTGTCAAGGAAACTAAGCGACACCCACGCTTTATTATAATCTCGATTCTTGTTTCCGTTATACACACACCAATTTTCTTCTTTTTTTTTCTTTATCTCTATATATCACTTTTGTTTTATCGCCACATCGCACTGAAACGTATAGAGAAACGAAAGAATATCACTGACATTGAGAAGAAACAAAGATTTTATTCAATTTTGTTCCCTCTCATTCGTTATTATCACGGATGGATCGTACACGCAAAATGAATGACAGTTCCAGAAGATAGCGATGGGGGAGGGGGGAGGGGTAGAGGGGAGAGAAGAAAATTGGAATGTGCCTTTGGTAGGGAGAGAGGATAAGAAATCGCTATTCACTTTCGAGGCACACGAGTAAAAGACTTATGAAAGCTCCTTGAGCTACGTGAAGAGTATTCTTAAAGGCTTTCCACGGATTCTAAAGAGGAACGTGATAAAACGTTTGCATGTTCTATCCTTTTCTATTTATTTCCCTCTTCACGCGGCGCGTCCTGCAACCTCAAACTTCCATGCTCCTTTAGTTTTATATCTCCTCATCCACCACGAAATATTACCATGAGATTTTTACCCGACGTGGAGCCCTTTGTATTTTTTTTTGCATCTATATATGCAGTTTATCGGATAAATCTATTGCGATTGTAAATTAAAAGCGCTCGGCGAGGTGAAACAATTTCAAACCACTGCTAGGAGAACTGCTGCGCCACGATTATTATCGCATTGTCGTATATTTAATTATTCAACTGCAATTGGTACACATGTAACGTTTTATTATTGCTGATTATGTCTTTATTCGCATATATATATATATATATATATATATATATATATATATATACAACGAAATTACTTTTGACATGTGCATTGAAACGAAAGATAATACAATTTAATTAAATATAATAATAACATTGCGCGTCGTATTTTCGGCGACATTAATACCATTCTTATATGAAATTAATTAATATATATTAAACTATGCACTTATTTTTACTTGGTAATTTTAACGAGCAACTTCGTACACATTAGGAAATAATTATTTTTTTCAAAAAGTATTATGCATAGTGTTGACCCGACAGATAATTTAAAGGTTGAAATTCAAAGTATTTAAAACTATATGCAGAAATTACTGTTTGTAGTATACGTTTAAATGTATTCTAAAACAAATTTTTAATGAAAGTAATGTTTAGTATAAAAAAAATGTTTATGGCAAACAAAGATACTACTTACACCAAACGATAAAAACTTGATGAAAAATCCAATTCTCTTATTTTCACGCTTATAGTTTTTTGTTAAAACAAAAAAAGAGCGACCGATATCTCGCATACAGTCGATCACCCATTTACAAGTTTCTTTACATCTCACCCTTGAGAATTGTTCTTGCCATTATTTTTTATTGAACCGCCGATTATCGTAAGGGTAATCCCGATCGAATTGCAGAACCCCTACTTTAACGTAACCGCGAGTAACATTCAAAATTTACGTTAATATAAAAAAAAAAACAGGTGAATGTGACCTTCGGTAAACTATGAAAAATATTACAGTCAGAAAATCGTTCTATCTCCTTTTCCATTTGGATAGTAAGTTATTAACAGTAAAACTCAAAAAACGAGAATATTATCTCCAGTAACGTTTTTTTTCTTTTTCATCAAGACTGAACGTCTTGATAAAAAAGAATCTTTATCTACCTACTGCATTTTCGTAGTAATTCAACTGACTGCAACGTAAAACTTAACTATTTCCAGTGCAACTTATAACCTCAACTTTAACATCGAATAAAAAGAAAAAAAAAATTTCCCTCTCCAACCGCAAAATCGTACAATAAAACAACAGTAATTAATCTTTCATACTTTCTAGCAGGCACAACATAATCGACTTTTCCCGCGGCACTTGGGTAACTTGGCGCGATTTCGCGGCGCGTATAAGTGAACTCTCGGAGCCTTCATACGGCCACGGATTAACGTGCGCGCACTGAGCTTTAATAATCGCGGGCTTGCGCGCTCCAAGTGACGACTTTGCTAATGTTTCGCTTAAAGTCGAGCGACGATAAAACAGACGTTTACGGGCGCCAACGTTTTATAGTATACCCGGAATATTTTTTTTTCTTCTTCTTATTCTTCTTTTACACCCTTTAATTTTTAGTTCCTCCTTTTGATTGTGAACAGCTAATGGAAATGAACTATTTTTTTTCTTTAACGTTTCCGTGCATCCTTTTAATTAAGTAATGATTCACTAACGCAATAATGTTCTAATCGATATCACTTGGCGCGAAACTACATTTTAAATCTATAAAAAGTTAGCGGGAAAAAAGTTTTTATACAATTTATCCGCGTCGTGATTTATCCGAGAGCATAACGGTGTGCGCATTATTTAACATTCCGGAAATTCGATACCACTGAATGTATAGACCGTTTTTTATGAAAAAAAAAAAAAATAATACAAACTATTAAAATGTAAATTCCTTTTTTGTGGTTAATGAATTCATTATTCTACCCCGGGAAAATTGTTTATATTAATCGTGAAAAAGGGAACGAGTTGGTACATTTTAACAACCGACGAGGAGCCTTCGTTTTATCTCTTCTGATAATTCAGGAAGACTTCCGCATTATGCAATTTCCAATGTACACAAAGACTCTCCGCGAACGTTATTTCTCAGCTTACATAAAGAAATCAGATATGGAAATGGAGCTTCGTCGTTTTACGACGCCGTAAACTTACGTAATCATGACTCGGGTATGATGGCGGGGTGAAGCGTACAACACGCATTTTTCAACTGTATATTTCAAACGTTTAGTTACTAACGTATATTATACCGACTCGAGAGAAGAGAAAAAGTTAATTACATCGATCAATCTCTCCTTAATGCTCTAACGTCACAGATGCTGCGTGGCTGATTACAAATAAAAACGATGATTTTTACAGAAACACGTCATTTTTCTTTTTTCTATTTTTTAATTTATTATAAACTCTCCAATTTTTACCTCGCGCGCATACAAAGTCAAACGAAAAATTGTGTGTGAATAATAAAAATGTTGTCTCTTTCACCGTGTAACACTATTTAATCAATATAATAATTAAGCAATAACGCGATGAAAGGATTGTTACTCGAAACGCGACCGAGAAAAGTACACAAGCTCTTTTAAAATAGAGTAAGCTCGGTACGCGGAAGAGAAAATAAACGAAAAAGGGGAGAAGAGCGAAAGAAACCTACCTCGAGAGTCTCGGACGCCCGAAGGTTTTTTCTTCGAATTAGCCGAGGCGGGGCAAAAATGAAGCGGCTCTCTTCGCTTCACCAATCTGCCAAGCTCAGGACTCTTCTCTCTCTCTCTCTCTCTCTCTCTCTCTCTCTCTCTCTCTCTCTCTCTCTCTCTCTCTCTTTCTCCTTCTCTTTCGAGCGGCGTCCGGCTTGATTTATACGCCGCGAGTACCTACTTTAAAACTCAGCCGTGGCCACTGCGAAAGAGAAAGAGAGAGAGAGAGAGAGAGGGAGCGCGTTAAAGTTGCATTAAACCAAAAGTAACGATTTCAAAGCTCGCATCGTATTAAAGGTCGTTCTAATGGCATTAAGGGCAAATAAATGTCGCGTTTGTAAATATTTCTAAGGTGTGATACGTTTAGAGAGAAAAATGTCCCTAAGGGAAATTTAATTCCGTTCCGGGGATATAATGCTGATAGATGCGTAGTTAATGAGACTCGCGTGTGTGCAGCCTCGTATTTCTATTATTTTACGAGACGAGAGGAAGGAAAATTTGGTAATGAGGAAGGATTGCTATAGCGGCTCTGTTTTAAAACAGAGAAAGAGAAAGAGAAAGAGGGTGGATAGAGACCTCTTTTCTATCTTTGATGGCAGGCATATTTTCTCTTTGGGTGTAACATGGTTTTACTTTTCCAAAAGTACCCGGGGAGATTAATCTTTCTCGTGATGGATGCTACACGTTGCGTTGCTGCGCGTTTTACCTTGAAAACACCAACGCCCACACAATGTTTAAGTAAAAATTTTAATATTGTTACGTACATTTGCGTTCTCGTGCACTTTCCAAACATTTTAATTAATAATTAACTCGGCGAGTAATTAATTGCACGCAATCAAATTTGTAACGCGCCCCACAACTACAATGCATACGCAACGTCAACGCAAATGAATAATTGAATAGAAGAAATGTATATAAAAATGATACGTTACGAGGAAGAGTACATATATACTTATATAAATTGATATTTGAAGTAATGCTTTTCTTTTTATTCGCCACGTGTATAGCGATACGAGAAAAACCGTGGTGTATACGCATAATCCATAAAGTGTGTAACGTAGGATTAAACTAAACATCGGCGACAAACTATTAAACGATAATTTCCTGAAAACATAAACCGTCGGACAACAAAACGTGACTACGCGTTTAAAACTGCATCAAACTAGAACCGGAGGAAAAAGAGGGAGAGAGAGAGAGAGAGAGAGGGAAAAAGCATTCCAAACAACGCTTGACATTCAGATCGTAAAGCAGACGAGTAAATAAGCGATCGTGAATTTTCGCACATATTTACTTAAACTCTCTTTAGCCGATGAGTAAATAATAAAAAAAATCGAGGTGTCAAAAATACATTCACAAAGAAACGTTGCGCTACCAAGATAATAATTATCGTGCACGAAAATTTCGTTGAGTATATATGTATATATACGTTCGATACACACACACACACGTATACACGTACGTATGTAGATTTAAAATGTATTTCTGTACGCCTGCAGAGCGTCAAAGAGATGGGGAAGCGTTTGCATTGCTCGAATAATTAACTTAGAGAGTATATTGCTCTTTTTCTCTCGGAATCTCATCCAGCATTTTCGCACCGACTTTGCCAAGGGAAAATGCGAAAGGAAGGAATATACGTATTAACCACACTATACGAAGTGTGCAGAAAGAAAAAAAAGAGAGAACGACCAAGAAATTATAGAGTATATATATATATACATCCAAACGGAATTTGCAATTACTGTAATTTTGGATAATCCATTATAGGGTGTAGTTAAGCAAATTTCATTTTATTTTCAAACATTTTATTCATATGTTAATATTGTTGTAATACGTATACGAATTATAATTCGTACAGTAAAGTAATATTTAACTGACGTCGATGTTTAATATATACATAATATTGACTTAATTTATTTCTCTTCCAACGAGCGAAAACAAATATTATTTAACAAAATGTATTATAAAATTCTTAAATAATATAAATAAGGAATATCAAACAATATATATACGGTTAAAAATAAGAAACTTTGAATCGTTAATTTGAAAATCAGGACGTGTATGTGCACGTGAGTAACAAATACATACTAATTAAGTTTATGAATTACGACCTCAACGATGACACGAGAATATTACATCCGTGTATATGAATATATATAATTATTAGATAAAAATAAAAAAAAGGATATTCCTTATAAATGTGGAATAAACGTAAATTTGTATGTCTAACAAATAGCGAAGGTTGGTTATATGACAGGAGGCTCTGGTTTCTGTTACAGTGTGAAAACTGACATGGGCTCCGAAGGGGCGGTTTCACGCCTCTACATTGCCAACGCCAACAAAAAGGACAGCGGTAACTACAGCTGCGCACTCGCGGACGTCGCAGCCACCACTGTATCCGTTCACGTTTTAAACGGTTAGTCTTCTACCTCCATATTTTGCCGCTATACATATACCTGCATATATAGATGTAGATATAGATATAGATACAAATATACGCGCGATGAACGCTTTACTGTTTTTGAAATCTCCGGGTTGCATTTCAAATGCACGTCCTTGTGTTTAGGATTTCGTCTAGTTAACGAATAACTGTTTATATCTTTTGTATATATACATATATATATATATGTTTGTATACAAATATATGCCGAGAGAAAATATATCGAATTAATCACTCGCGTTAATTAATTAAATATATATTTAACTTTTGTTAATTATTCGTGCAAAAATTTTGCAATTACATACGAATTTTTTTTAGTATCGCATATTATTATTCGTGTAATTATATTTATGATTATTGTATATAATGCGATTTTCTACGTGAATTATTACATTTAATTTAAAAGTGTACGGTAATTTTACTTAAAAATATAAATTAAACAGATTTTTATAATCAGATATATAAAAGAAATATTTTAAAAAATATATAATATTATTAATAATTAAAAATTATTTTTGTTAATAATAAAAGTATGATTATTATTACACTGAGAAAAAAGTTGTACTACAAATTACAATGTTATTTTAGTAATGCTGGGACAGATCCTGACACAATTAAAAATTTACCATAGTGCATAATAAATTTTACTGGACTTGTAAGTATAGTAACTCTTACCAGAATTGTAGTAAGAATAAATAGCTTTTTAGTAATTTGATATAAAATTTTATTGTTCGGTAATATGTGTATATATATGGGGTATTCCACGTGAAGTGGTCCGATCAAAATTTTAAAATGCACCAAATTTTGGGTACACTTTGCAAATGTTTTTCAGAATACAGAAAAAAATTTTTAGGTACTGGAATCTATTTGCTCAAAACTTATTTTAACCTCAAAAAGTGAATTTTTCCATATTTTTTTCAACACCAGCTGGGTTTACCGCTATATAACTCAAAATCTATCAACTTTTACTATAGAACATTATACGTAACATTCGTTGCTAATTATATCTAGAATTTATTCTTCTGGGTTAGAATTTCTAATCTCAAGGTCAATGTTACATAAACTACATGTCAATATTCAACTTGAAAAAAGTGCAAGTGCGCCACCTTTGATTTTTTCATCCAAAAATCTAAAAGAAAGCTTGGAGCAATACCTTTCAAATGGTCTGTAGCATTTTTATGGCCTCCAATTCTGTAAAAAGTTATGAAAATTTAAAGAAACACGAAATTTTTTTAAAAATTTAAATGGGAATTACCATGTTAATTTTTGTGAATTTTTTGTCTTTCTTTAAATTGTCATAACTTTTTACAGAATTGGAGGCCATAAAAATGCTACAGACCATTTGAAAGGTATTGCTCCAAGCTTTCTTTTAGACTTTTGGATGAAAAAATCAAAGGTGGCGCACTTGCACTTTTTTCAAGTTGAATATTGACATGTAGTTTATGTAACATTGACCTTGAGATTAGAAATTCTAACCCAGAAGAATAAATTCTAGATATAATTAGCAACGAATGTTACGTATAATGTTCTATAGTAAAAGTTGATAGATTTTGAGTTATATAGCGGTAAACCCAGCTGGTGTTGAAAAAAATATGGAAAAATTCACTTTTTGAGGTTAAAATAAGTTTTGAGCAAATAGATTCCAGTACCTAAAAATTTTTTTCTGTATTCTGAAAAACATTTGCAAAGTGTACCCAAAATTTGGTGCATTTTAAAATTTTGATCGGACCACTTCACGTGGAATACCCCATATATATATATATATATATATGGGTGGTTCTCTGTGACTTCGAAGATGAAAAAAATAGATATTGCTATAACTGTGGGAATATGTTTTAGAGGTATCCAGTAGTTCTCCTGAATTTTTTCAGATTTTTTCTGGGCCATTATTTTAAGTTACAGAGAGTCAAAGTTGACATTTTAGCACTTTTTTACATTATATGCCCATTTTCATGAATTTTTAGCTCCCAGGGGATGCATTTTTCACTAAAAACATAAGTATGATTTTTTTTGTAAAATTTTTTAAATTTTTTACTTTTAAAGACATAAATGTATGCTGTCACACTCTTGTAAGCCATTTAAACCTTAAATAGTGAAAATCAGCAATTCTGCTCCCGACTCTGGTAACCTAATACTGTCTAAAAGATGTCTTTTTATAGTCAGAAACTGCCTAAAAATTTCCAGAGTGGGTCTAAATCATTAAGATCACTTATGGTCAAAATATCCGGGAAAAGTGCCCGAAATATTAATAGAAATGTATATTTGTTGCCTTATAACGATGAATCTATTAGCATGATCATTGCAAAAAAATTTGTGCACTTACCTTGAAGTGGTAGAAAAGTATCTTCACTTGTTTCAGTATCCATCTAATCCCCTGTAAGCTGCTAAAAATACAAATATTATTATAAAATTATAAAAAATTATTTTTTGAACATTTATAATGCTGGATTTTTAGTTTTACATCCCTTACAAGAATTATAATACTAATCTCAAGGATTACTATAAAAGTATCAACATTATTATTATTATTATTCAGCAATACATTGTTTAGATTTCACAAACTTGTCACTGTCACGTTATCATATTATTCATTATAATTATATATCCGATTTATTTATATATCTTTTGTATTAAATACGTATATTCAGTTATTGTAATAATGATGTTTATATATTTATAGTAATCCTTCAGATTAGTATTATAATTCTTGTAAGGGATGTAAAACTAAAAATTCAGCATTATAAATGT
The DNA here is from genome assembly GCA_026168455.1 of Theocolax elegans. Classification (NCBI taxonomy): domain Eukaryota; kingdom Metazoa; phylum Arthropoda; class Insecta; order Hymenoptera; family Cerocephalidae; genus Theocolax; species Theocolax elegans. The sequence goes on along the minus strand of CM047428.1, from coordinate 2,803,984 downwards.
TTAAAAATTAATTTTTTACATTTGTATAATAATATTTGTATTTTCAGCAGCTTACAGGGGATTAGATGGATACTGAAACAAGTGGAGATACTTTTCTACCACTTCAAGGTAAGTGCACAAATTTTTTTGCAATGTTCATGCTACTAGATTCGTCGTTATAAGGCAACAAATATACATTTCTATTAATATTTCGGGCACTTTCCCGGATATTTTGACCATAAGTGATCTTAATGATTTAGACCCACTCTGGAAATTTTTAGGCAGTTTCTGACTATAAAAAGACATCTTTTAGACAGTATTGGGTTACCAGAGTCCGGAGCAGAATTGCTGATTTTCACTATTTAAGGTATAAATGGCTTACAAGAGTGTGACAGCATACATTTATGTCTTTAAAAGTATTTTTAATGAAAAGTTCGGAAAATTTTTAGTGAAAAATGCATCCCCTGGGAGCTAAAAATTCATGAAAATGTGCATATAATGTAAAAAAGTGCTAAAATGTCAACTTTGACTCTCTGTAACTTAAAATAATGGCCCAGAAAAAATCTGAAAAAATTCAGGAGAACTACTGGATACCTCTAAAACATATTCCCACAGTTATAGCAATATTTATTTTTTTCATCTTCGATGTCACAGAGAACCACCCATATATATATATATATATATATATAATAATATCGGTCTCTCCGAACTAAATGCTTTACTTTGTTGCGCATGGAGAAGGTGATAGGAGAGGACCGAATAAAAAATTGATCGGACGCCGGGACTCGAACCGAGGATCCGTGAGTTTCCAGTCACGAGACCTAACCACTAGGCCACCGTCCGCGATTTCTTGTTGTAGTTGCATTCGTCATGATATTTCGCGTTTCGGTCATCCTACACCGTTCTCACACACGCGCCGATCCGCGCGTCGATGGTACGTACGTAACAACTTTAGTATAAAGCAGGCCTATCGTACTCTTTGTCCACTATGGTTGGTGGAAAATTCCACGTCTAAGGTAAGATCTCCAGTTCCTTACTGAGGAGTCCAAGCTGGAGATCGAGGACGAAACGCCTTTAAATTTTATTACACACTATGGTAAATTTTTGGAATGCGTCAGTTTGTCCATGCATTACTAGAATAACATTGTAATTTTTACTATAATTTTTTTTCTCAGTGTACTTCTCGATAATTTTTTGAATCCTTACTTTAATACCAATATAATGTACACATCCTATGATAAATTATTCTTATTTGTTTAAATTTTATGTTTAATCTTTAATGTTGAATTGATCAAACGAAATGAATAACTATTCAAATTAACTAAATGTGAATTTTAGCTAATAGTTAGATAATAATTCGTTACGATTTCTAGTATAGGACTAGAATAAAATAATTGTAATAATTTTAAATACCAGAAATATGGTAAACGGTAAAAACATCTAACTTAATATCGCATATACAAAATGACACTATCCCAAACTTTCTTTGAAAATTTTTTTCATGCTAATCCAAAATTTGCACGTTCGAAAAAAAATATATTTTTGAACTTACCTAAGACACGATTTTAAGTTTATCTACGCTTTATTAAAAATATGTCTAATTAATATTTTTCCAAGTTTAGGAGAGTCTCGTTCCGTATATATGTTGATATATCAACTTTCGCCAAACATAAACTCCATCTCAAGTTGATGTCAAGTTTAACATTTTTATATAGATAACAGAAAAAAGGTAATATAAAGAAAACTGAGAAACGATGCATGAACAAGTTAATTTAGCGTATAGGGAAGGTATAACCACTCGAGTATATTTTGCACCCCCTCCTCCCCGTAGAAACCTCCCTTCCGTGGTAACGAACTATACACAAACTACGCTCGCGATAAAATAAGACGATAGCGCAACTATATTTCCCTGTATGTTCGTATGTATATATACGTACACGGAAGGGAGTAGTTGCATATATGCAGACACACACGCGCACACGAGTATCGCGCGATTCGCGGTACCCTGTTTACGATATTATTTTCCTTGGGTGCGGTAATCGCTGCGGCTCTGTGATATTGTAACTCCCATCCAGCCCTCTCCCCTTTTGTTATAACGGAAAACGCCTGACTTCTCGGGTGGCTGGTGCAATTTTAAACGCACGAACTACCCTCGGTCACGTCTCCGTTCCGGAAGTATTAACTACACGAGAGGTGATACACTAGATAAAATTAAACGTCCACTTCAAGAGGATCCGATGTATATACCTATTTTCTTTTTGGTTTTTTTTTTCGTTCGTGTAAACATCCGGAGGAACAATATAATTATGCAATTTAATGATTTTGGATAAGTGGTACTATGTAACTAATGTCGTAAATAAATTAATTTTCTTTAGTCAATTTGACTAGTTATGCACGATAATACTAAGAAAATATTATGAAAAACAAAAAATTATATTAAATTTGCGTTCCTATCTTTTATCATTATAATATTACAAAATGATTGATGTAATTTATGCATTGTAATAAAATCCATCTTTATTAAATATGGTATCTACAGCGCCCTACGAAACTGTGCATTTATCAAATCCAATTTTCTCAAGAGTTACAACATTAGCTATCCGACGTTAAAAGTACATATTATATTCTTTAAAATATCGTATAAATATATCTCGACGTGTTAAGAAATATATATGTATATATACATCGAAGTTAAAAGTTAGTGTAAATAGCATCATAAATAATAAATTCTAAAGAGGATTATTAAGTTATTCGATTATTAAAGAATAATATTACACAGCTCATTAACGAGATTAATTATAAATAATTTTAGCCATCGTCGTGAAATATTTTTTTGATCGCCAACGTGATTTAAGGAAAAGTATAAAAAAAAACTCGACATTAGTAATTAACTTGGTGGTGCATAATTCACGATTTAGAACAAACAAACGCCCGGGAAGAGAAAATTGTCTTCTATCGTGCACCTGGTATGTATATAGAACCCGAGGTTCTTATTAAACAACCTATACAGATAATTAATGTAAAATTTACTATCTCAACCGGCCGGTCGCGCCGAGAAAGAATGCGAGAGGATCCTGTCTCGAGTAGATAAAAGTGTTTATGGGGGTTTGAAAACTCGCCCTTATTCTACCGACCTGGTTTTCTCCATCGTATAGTTATATGTATAGAGCGATGCCGATATCATTTTCCACTCCTTTGCTCGGCCGGTAATTGATTTTCCCGGGCCATTCAGCTTGCTTGTCTGTTTGCGCGTCGTTTCGTCCTTTTATTCAACGATGCTGCGCACGAAAGGAAAATGACGGGTGTCGCGAATGAGAACTCGCCGAAGGAATCATCGTCTTTTACTTTTCTAAAAAATTAGTTTTTTCGATTTACTCGTTTATATGCTCCTTCGAATTTTGTAAGTAATTTTTATACGGAAAATTAATAGTTATAATAGTAATAACTTTTTTTTCTAATATACTGCTTCTTTAATCGAGCAATTAAAGTATTCTACTGCCTATTTGTCTTTATTTTTAGTATAAAAATATAATTACGATTCAAAGATCGTACATTTTTGGTGCAGAATTTTTTAAGGTGTCCTCATTGTATAAACCTGAAACTTTGCTGCAGAATTACTTTACATTTACTTATCTACACCTTTCAATCATAAAATTACATCTAAAATATTAAATTGAAAATCTGAACAAATTTCACACAGATAGCTTAAAAAATAACGGAAGACGTTATACGATTAACATTTTCAAAGCAAAAATAATATTTTTAATAATAACTGAATAAACAATTTTTGGTCGGTAATTATTAATGAAAAAGGACATAAACTTACAACTGAAGTATCCGGAAAAATATGGATACATTATTTAAAACAATACTGAGATAAATGATATATTAAAAATTACTATATAACGCTATAGCAACGTAAGGATATATACTTGGATTATTACATAATTATTACTATATTATATAGTAATTTGTTGATATAAATTATAATAAAAAATACGATCTACATCCTAATATTTGCTATAAAATATATTTAAAATTATTATAAACCAAGTATCCCTACGATACTATAGCAATATACTCATTTTTAATATACTACTTTTCTCAGTGTAATAGGTACTACAGTTCAGAATTTTTTCAAAAATTAATTCTTTTCTTTACAAAAAAAATATAAAAAATGACCATTTTCTGAGTCTGACATCTCATTAAACAATCAAAGAGTAGTAACTTTTCTAAGCGTAATAAAATAAAAAAAAAAGTTTATCAATTGAGTATCAGCAGAGCGGCATAATTCAAGCGGTCGCTGTCCGTACAAGAATAAGTATATATAGTTTATACGACGTGTCTAAAAGTCAAGTTTCGCTCTCTCAGCGCAGTGAAATGCAATAAAACCATGTATATACACTGAAAGGTTACCAAAAGCTGGACGAAAGCACGTACAAGAGCATGCGTTTATTTTTATCGCTATACGCTCGCGTGTACATAAAAGCCCATACCTAAATTACATCAATATTTGAAGCACTTAGTACTTTACTGCATTTGTATTTAACAAACAGAAACTTTGACATTTTTTCTTTCTCTCTCTCTCTCTCTCTCTCTCTCCTTCAAACGTCCTTTTTGCTTTACAAATCGTAGGTTTCGAAAAATGTTCGCATGAAAATATTTACTTCTCAAATGTAGATATAGCAATATGTAGATATATTTTTATTTTTACAAAGTTGTCGTTGAATTCGTTTGACGGGTTCTCGTAAGCTTCTCAATTGTCGCTTACCTATAAAGTTTCTCCGTGAGACGCATCTTCAATAAAAATGATTTTTCAAGAAAAAAACAATTTTGCGCAACTCGAAACTTTATACGTAGTGTTCATTGTGAAAAGAAAATTTTGGTTTGCAGTTAAAAATATATAGAATAGAAGTGCCTCTTAAATTGTGTAACGTAAAAATCTATAGATTGATTTAGCGGGGACAGAAAAAAGTGTGGGCAACTTAATATAAAGGTTTTGAAAAATCGTTGATAGCTATTGCTAGGTGGATTTATACACCGTTGATGTAAACGTGCGGTATTTGAAATACTTCAATTTTTAAAAGTCAACGTTCCCACGGTAGTGTTTTCTTTTTTTTTGCAACGAAATTGTTTTCTATGTATTGAATGGACCGTAATTTACAAATTGTATGAAAAATGTAGTGAAATGTTGGTGCGAATGTTGTAAAACCTAAAGTCGAAATTTTAAACCGCGAGTTGAACTATTATGCGTATTGAAAAGAGATAAAAATATATATATAGATACTATTTAAAAATATAAATTATTATAATTCCTTCATTATATACCCGTATGTAATTATATAAGAACGTATAATTTATATAATATATATTCATCGGTCTTTCCGAACTAAAAGCTATACTTTTAAAATAAAGCAGGCTACTTTCACTCTTTGTCCACTATGGTTGGTAGAGATTCCCAGAGTACAACCTTTTTTCCAAAAATTAAACAAAATTTAAAGGCATTTCATCCTCGATCTTCAGTTTGGACTCCTCGGTAAGGAATTGGAGATCATACCTTAGACGCCTGTCGCAAGATTCTTTTTTCTTAAACATATAATTTATAATTGATACTTTATCTAGGATTATAAAAATATATAATAAGATATTCTTTTGCCAGATATAAAATGCCACATTCGATAAACGTTTACAGTTAGGATTGTATATCGATAAATCTTAAGTATACAGTTCGATATATACATCTTATTAAAATATAATCTGATTAAAATTTGATAGCCCCGAAGTTTGAAAGCAATTTCGCGAAAGAACGAATTTTCCGAGTTTCGATCTTTAATGCATTCATCGGTCGGATTTCAGAAATTCATACATCCAACCACAAATATTTCCAATACCGCACATTACGAACAAAAGTCTCAAAATCTCGTGACTCCTAAAGCTCTCTTGACAACAAACGTCCGAATTATTCCACGAGGATCTTTCAAAATGAATACATATCGTGATAGGTACGTATATATACACACATGTATATATACACGTACAATACACATAGAAATGCCGATCAATCGTTAGAGCTCGTGGATGATTCTTCGACTTTGATTCTAGCATATATACATTATATATATGCATTATATTGCGAGTTCGTTTAATATAGTTCTCTCAATTGCGCGCAGAATTTTTCTTCCCATTCTTATAATGCATTATTTTCCATAAATCCGCATATCTCTCGTACGAATACACATATCACATTTAATTCACGCGTCACGTGTGGAATCTATAATGTCATTTGACTAAATGCGATCGTCGTTCTAGTTTCATTATTTTACTTTGTCAATATTATATACACCGAGAAAAGAAATTCTGGTAATAATGACGATACTGTCTCGTAACGAAATTATAGAGATTGTCAAAATGCGATAAATTACTATACTCTATAGTAAAATCTAAGGAGGTTATGGTAAATATTACAAAAATTGTAATAAAAATTAATAGACTTTCAGTAAATGTTACTGTACACTGAGAAAAACGATTCTTTCATTCAAAGAAACCATGAATTTCGTAGCGTTAAATTTTATTTCATTTGGAGCAAATATTGATTTCTTAGTAGTTAAAACATATTCCATAACTATTACAAACATTTCTTTTTGTAATAGAAAAATATCCATTATCTTAAATGAAGTACATAATTCTTAATAGTTACAGGATATGACTCGAAGAAAAAAATCATTTTTAAAATCTTTAGAACTGCAAGAAAAACTTTTATTTGATATTAATTATAATACAAATAAATTATTATTTACAGATATGTGAAAATTTGATCTTAATTTATTTATTCTTATTAATTATCTTTAATACAATGATATTTAATATAAATGTTAATACCAAATAGTATAATAATACCAAAAATTAACAAAACAATAAGTAATAAAAACAGTTATACAGTAGCAATTAGATTATTTAATAATTTAACTCATGATCTCAAAAATTTGTCAATAAATAAAAAGACTTTAAAAAGAAAAATTAAAGCTTGGATAAAAGATAATATATGAATTATGTAGGATAAAAATATCAATCATGCTTATTTATGTACCTAGGTTCATATATCTTGTGGAGCAAGCAAGAATATAATGAGTTGTAAAATATAAAATATATATATATATATGCATTAATGTGTATATATGTGTATTTTCTTTTTGTTATAATACTGTTACTTATGGCACACTGCCGTGTTGCATTGTCTGTTATTGGAATATTAAATAAAATAATATATATTAGATTTAAAAATAAATTAGTTATAGGCTGCAGAAATGCAGGTGATCATTAACTAATTAGTTTAAGTTAGTATATAAGTGGAACCCTAGCCTATGTACAGATAATTTATTTATCTCTATAGGGTTTGCAGATGTAATAAATCTGTAATTATTAATGGGTTAAATAAAGAAATAAAGAAATAAAGAAATAAAAGAAATACATGTTAATTGCGATAACTGATTAATTCAGTAAACTCGTATCAAATCAGAATTCTTACTTGTAAATGATTCGCGTCTTAACTAGAAAGAATTAAAATATAATGTGCACCTTGCCAAATCATAGAAAGTATAAAGTCATAAAAGCTTTATTATTAAGTCATGTGTCTTTCGCCGTATTTTAATCCACATTTCTTAACAGTTACGGAAGATTCTTTCTCCCAAATAATTACTTTTCTCAGTGTATAATTTCATTACCAGACAGTATACTGTCATTTTTACTACAACTTATTTCTCAGTGCGTACGTATATATATATAGCAATCGTTAAATACACGCGTTTGTAACTCAAACGTGGAGATTTATAATGCGGTGATATTAAAATCTTGTACAATATATCGATTAAAATGTAATTACGTAAATAATTGTAAACACCGTTGAAATCCTTTAAATGCTTGTAGATGTTTAATTGTGAAACATCTCTTAGAAACGTTGATGTGTATTTGCGCGTACAAAACATCTTGTTGCGAGTATACACGGAAATACCTACTCGTGTATATACCTATATATATATATATATATATGTATATGTGTATGTATCTACAACTACAGTCAGTCGAAGTTAGACTTGCGCGCACAAATAGTATTAAATACGAAAGGAAATTATGCAACTATTCCCCGCGGCTCCACTATACCTGTATATCCGTACTTTTCAACTAATTACTCGATTTTATTCGAACAACTTTACCTTAATCTTCCTTGATAAAATTATTCACGTTATTATACTCGATCGTAACAATGATTGTTAATTTTGTTTCCTCGTCGCGACCAGTCGAAAGTTCGACAAAAGTTCTAATTTATGGGGGAGAACAATGTGTCGTTTAATTAAAACGGTTTTTAACTATTTTTTAAAACAATTATTATTAACAAATAGAACGTTCTTCGCGTTCGTTTCGTTCTTTATTATATCTCCGTTCGGTATCACCCGACTCTACTTACGTTACATGCATATATATATATATGTATATATACATCACCGAACCACACGTAACTTTCAAATTTATTTCGTTTCTGCGCGACACACTTTTTTTACCCCACACACACATACACGCGCACCCTCTCTCTCCTTCTCTTATAGTCTCGTTTGTTTCTTTGTTCCGTTTTCTCTCGAATACTTACCGCAGTGTTTCGTATGCCGGTGGTGCGGTACTACTGCATGGCGTATTCATGGAAAAGTTCCTTCGAAATATTCAGATGACCCATTTCCTCCGTGGCTGTGTGTGTGTGTATATGTATATGTACCTCCCTTCTCTCTCTGGATTCGTTTATGCGCGCATATACAAACGGTGTAGTCGGGTTACTATTTTTTAGAGTCGCCTCGTTGTTTCTCCGACGAAAGATAAAACTTTTTCTGTAATATATATATATATCTATATACATATGTATATATATACCGGTGTATCGTGGGTATACGCTGCATGTATAAGTATAGCTTATTAAACGTCGATTTGAACGGAACGCTAGATTATTATCGTTATTTATCATGAGTTATCGTTATCATCGTTCGAGTCTATCAAAATGTAAAAATGGATGTTTCTATCAAACGTCAATGTTGCATTTTTTATCATATCCAAATGCTATTATTACTATTTACATATATATACGTATACAATACAAAATTTTTTGATTTTTATCCTATATAGAAGCAAGTAGCATATATAACGGTTTACTGGAAAATAATTAAAATATTTCAACGAAACGTACACGCAATTTATTTTTCTTTCTTTTTTACACAAATTTAACGATATATATATTTCAAACGCATAAAATTGTTATTTGTTAAACGAACGTTTATAACACAAAAGGCGCTCGTATATATACGTTAAATTCTTAATAAATAAAAGAAAAAAAAGAACGTTAAATTCGCGAAAGAAATTTTCGTTCGACGAAATTCATGTTAAAGTACACGTTTTTTAATAAATTCCTCACATCGAAAATTTCGGGAATAATTATATGTCAGTGCTTTTATTTAGTTGTACGATTAAGGTTATTAATTTACACAACGTTCGAATAAACTCGTAGTTTAAAGCTCAACCGCATATTTTAACTTGAACGTTAAACGAGTACACCCAATATTTTTAACGTCATTGGCAATCCAGAATGTAGAAGAAATATTAATAATTGAGATATACGGTAAAACGAAAAGAAAAAAAGATTAACGAGAAAATTTTAATAAGTGACGAAAGCAATTAGCTCAAATATCGCGTGTATTTACACTCGAAATGCTCTATTACCAAGCTCTTTAGCACCCTCTCGAAGCTCTTTGATGTCGAGAGAACTCTTGCCGCAATCGAAAAGCCTTTTCAAACGAACGACACCCGTACCGACCGCGAAAGGGCAAGATAAAGGGCAGGCGTATATTGACGATGCAATAGCCAGAGGGGCCCAACGAGAAAATTATTACCGACAAAGGAGGTCATAATACCGGAAGTAATACGAATTTGCTTGACAAGTAGCAGTATACCTCATGCTCCGCATCTCCAAATAGCTTCGCAAAACCCTATGCATTTTACCCGTACTTTATACGTATACGTGTGACATTCCTCGAGTATTCTTTTTTTTACGGTACTTTTTCACTTAATGTACGCAATTGTTATCGTAAATAATTTAAGATTATATATTAATTATTCGCGTCGTAAGGATATCACTGTATAGATCTATGGTCACAATATTCAGGTTAGTTGAAACCATGTTTAGACATTGATTACTGATCAATTCGCCATTTTTGGCTAAGCGGTTAGTTTTTAGCAACAAACAAAATGTTTCGTTAATGTTTTGATATCTACTAAGGTACTTAAAACACTCTACGGTAATTATTTGAAGAAAAAATAAATTAATTAAAAATTTGACTACTAAAATAAATAAAAAATTAATAAAAAAAAGGAGCGTCTATGGTTCATAGATCTTGATAAAATACGGTTTGAGTTGTTTGCCGACACTAAATGATGAAACCAGTCCCCTGCAATTCATTCTAATAGAACCCATTTCCAAAAGTTACGTACTGTTTTAGTGATATCATCGGAATATTCAATAAAAATTTCTATTGATATACTAAAGTAACGAAAGTTTGTGAAATAAAAGTATGAATAATTTTTCATAAAATAAAAAATATAAAAATTATAGTCAATATCTCGATATTAAATTATACATCGAAAGCTTTAAGTAAAAGAAGCCAATAATTCATTCAATTTTCATATAATTTTTAATGATCTATCTAAGTAATTTCTATAAAGTATCGGGAAAAAAATATTATTATTATTATTACACGTACAATACATACATTCGCATTTATTTGAATAAAGATTTTTGAGGCGAATCACCATATACCTATATATGTGTTAATAACAATTAGATAATTATAACGATTCAAGCGGGAAAGAACTAACGAGAGTGAATAACATAAATATTAGTCAAATTTACGAGATATATAAGATAAGATGTGTATATATATATAAAGAACAAAGAGAAACCAGACAAGCGAGAAGAAGATCTTAAGTGAAAGTAATATACCTAGAACATTTAGCATCTCGACGAGTTATTAATTAACGTATCCTGGAAGAAGGGTTGCATCTTGAACGTTTAGCTCGCGTGGTCGGTGTTTCCACGTTTTTGCGCTTCTTCCCAAAACAGAGGAGAGAGAGAGAGAGAGAGGAAGAGCGCGGTTATTAATTAAATGTGTTTGTGCTTAAGTGAAAAGCATTGCGGCGGCTCTATGTCGCGACCAACGGCTTACTCAAATGTTAATCAAATATAATATTCATTCGTATATTTCGTTGTAATTATGATCATTGTTATTATTATTATTACTGTTATTATTTATAAATAAACGTTAAATTAAACGAAGAATGGTGAAATTGCATACCCAGGGTCACGATATATATTTTGTATTTATATAAATTATAGACGTACAATTATGTTATAAACAAAATGACGATCGTCTTGTTGTTTGTAAAAAAATTTACTTAAATATCAGTGGACGATGCATACAATATATATGTATATATATGGATAAGAACGCAGTACACGTATATATACGTATAATATTTAAAAGTTTGATATAAAAATATTTTATATATATAAAGTTATCCAAGGTTTTAAAGTTTTAATTTATAAGTGGGAGTTGACATTTGGTGTTTCGCAAAATATCTTCTATAAACTTATGATGTGTTACCGATACTGAATAAAACATCGTCCGATATATTTATTTAACATTCTGTGGAAAGTATCAGAGTTTCCATCTGCAAAAGTTGTAGATGCATATAACTGGAATAAATAACCATTAAAACTTCGTTTGGAACCACGACGGTGAAGAATAAAGTAGACCATCTGTACCGCGTGACCTGTAATAATTTTCAATAACTTTCGGAATTGGTCGCGGGGGTGGAAAGCACAAAATTTTCACCTAATGGTAATAACATCCGGTTGTGATAAGAGAAACACGGATTTAACAATTTATGAAATATGTCAGAAATAGTGTGCACGATTGCTTTCTACTAATTAAAACAGATTTTCTTAAAATCCATTCGCTTTGACACCTACACGTAGAAAAATGTTTGATTAAAAATACTATACTTTTTAGCGAAGGAGAGACAAACTGTGAAAATAAGAAAAATCGCTAAACTTAATCATAAAATTTACTATATATATTCTAATTTTTTCTACACTTTCTATTATATTTGACCATATATTATAGTAATTTTTCTCATTCTGATAGTTTGACCCTCCATTACTAAAGAGTATAGTAATTTTTTAATGAACTATTTTTCTTCGTGTATAGATGATTCGTATCGAAATAACCCCCCCCAAAACGCTTTTGCACCATTATATACTATAACGCGAGTGTAAAAAGTTCGACTTCCTCGTCCTCGAAAAAAAATCGAGGGTTATGTCGTTCAGTGCCAATAAACTTGAAAGTTGGTCCACTTAGCCATGAAAAACAATGACTCGAGGACACTAAAACCGATATCCGAACGTTTAAAAATGCGATTTTCTTTGATATAGTTGGTAGATTTGGGAGGTAGTGGTATAACGACGTGAACCTCGTACGGTCCATCGATTGTTAAGCGGGAATGCCGCTAATTCGGTGAAACGATCGAGTTGACATGGAGCATCTCTCTGTTTCGATAATAATATCATATCCCCCGAACGCATTAAAATTGAAGCGTCTCACTGGGCTCCGACAAATCCGCCCGAGTGAATTTCCTTCGAGGCAAAGTCTTCATAGGAAAAGGACTGTCTTGGGCCCTCTTATACGGCTCGTTAACGGACTAGCTACTGCGAGCTACTATCCCTATAACCCGTTATCGCTATTGCTCTTTATGAGCCAACTTTCTGTATATGTGGCTTCGATGCGAGTTGGTGTCAAGAAAAGGAATCGCGTGACGACGAGAACTCGTCTTCGATATATATACCTGATATAAAAACACGATTATGGGTCGGGACACACACACACATTTATAAGTACAAAATTATTAAGATGCGGAACTAGAAAAAAATATCGTTTTTCGATTTTTCAACTTATTTGAATAAAAGGTCTTTCATTTGATGAATCATTTATATTATTCATGCTATGCATTTTAATAAAATATATTTGATCATTCAATATATTAGATAAATCTTAATCAGATAAGTTTTAAATATGCTTTATGTAATTAAATTATAATAAAAAAAAAATTCAATCGTACATTAAAAAGAATGAACTTTCATCGTTTAAAATTCTACATAGTATTAAAATTTTATAAGTGAAATGTGACAATTTCTGTAAAAAAACTCCTTATCTTGGCAAAAATATTTAGTAAATGTGATTTTTTATAATCCAATGTGATCGCATTATACATGGAATATTTTACGACTATTATGAAATTTTTAGGTAATCGTTTTTTACTACTTTTTCGATTGTAAAGTGTCAGCAGTCTGCGTACGTACAATCGTATACGAGAGTTCGTACGACCTCTTTGTACATGCAATAATACATACATACTAATTACGGGTTATCTTGGGAATTTCAGATATTTCTAGAATTTTTAAGGAATACCGGAATATCTGCACTGAATATGGGATTTTTATGGGATTTTTGAGAATTTCGGGAATTTATAAGGTATTCTAGGATATCTGCACTAATTATGGGATTTCTTAGGAAATTCAGGTCTTTCTGGAATTTTTAAGGGATTCCGGAATGTCTGCACAATAACTAGAAGTATTTTTGGGAATTTTGGGAATTTCGGGAATTTTAGGAATTTTTTAGGTATTTCAGAGTATATGTACTAATTACGGGATTTCTTCATAATTTCTAGAATTTTAGGTATTCCGGGTTATTAGCATTAAATGCGGGATTTTTGGGAAAATTTGGGACTTTCGGGAACTTACAAATTTTTTTCATAATTTCGGTAATTTTTAACGTATTTCGGGATATTTATATTTCTTGGGAGTTTCTGGAATACTAACAGTATTCTAGGTACCCGTATTAATTACTGTTCGCGAGCGAAGCGAGCGTTTTTGGCTAGTGGTAAGTTAATCAATTTACGAAAAATAATATGATATATACATTATTATTATTATTATTTAAATACCCTAGTGGAAATTGAGCATTTTAAGGTTAGTTGAAAATATTTTTTGGCCATTAATTGTAGAATTATTGGCCATTTTTGACCAAATGGCCAATTTTTGGTCAAAAAAACGTTTCATAAATGCTTTCATTTCTACTAGGGTAATGTAACGAAATTTGTAAATCTTAGCAACAGCTTTTTATTGACTTAATAGTACAGCATCTGTGTTTGTCTGCTATTTCTTTTTTAATTTTGCACCGTATAGATTCCGAGTGTATAGAAAATAAAATTTCTGATATAAAGCAATAAATTATTTATTGCGTCGATCTTAAAACTTCCGTTTATACGTGGAAAATATTACCACAAAAACGTAATAAAATTTAACTATTTATAAAAACGCATGGATACGTGATTTATACTATAAATCACGGCCGTAATGTGCATCAATATTAATAATATCGGAAGTTCCTTCACATTTCATCATAAAACAAAAAGTCATGCGTAAACTCGCAAAAAACGTGAAATACAAATACGATTATAAATTATAAAAGTATATAAAGGTGTCAAAATTTATTTGAAATATTAACTGAAATTTTAAAATACTCATTTTAACTTGCAGTGGATTCTTTAAATTATTTGTGTTAGGTTTTTTTCGAGGTATCTTACAGTAACTATAAATATGTAAACGTACTTATTTTCTACTATAAATATGTTAAGATTAAATTTTCGTGCTTTACGTAAAAAAAAATATTATGTTTGTTTGTACGTACATTTTTGCATTAAAGGTTAAAGAAGACGTAGCGAGATTAACACAGCGAAGTACTTTAATATATGCAAAGTACGCATGAATAATTTGTGCGTTCGTGAAAACTTCTGTACATCATAACAAAATAAACCACAGCGTTTAGGAATATACAACTTCCATGGTTTTACAAAGTTAAGGAATTAAAAAATTCAATAGTTACTTTAAAATTGAATTTAGCGAATCATTAAAATTTACTATGTTAAGGGTAGAGTATGGTCGAAAATGATGAAAAGTCAATTTTTTTTTATTTTAGAAACATGTTCTATATGTTATGAAAAATGTGCGTAAATAATTTTTAAGATAAAAATTTAATTTTTGTAAAATTTTATTAAATAATTTTCAACATAATGTATTTGAACGAGATACTTATTTTAACTTTAAAGTTAAATATATTAAAAACTATTTCTTATACTGTTTAAAAACTCCTTGCAATTTTATTTTTATCGCAGACTTCTGAAATTTTGCACACATACTGAAATATGTATTAGTTATAAAAATACGCAGCCATTTTTGTTTAAAATTAAATGTAACATTTAGGCCTGCAATGGCTCGATCGGTCCCGGGTTCGATTCCCGGCCCCGACCGATTGATACAACCACCACTGGGGAATGTATTTTCAACAAGTGCTTTCTTACCAAGACATCGTATGACCTCCGTCGGTGAATAGCACCGACTTGGGAGAATAAAAAGAGCGACGTTAAAATAATAAAAAAAATGTAACATTTAATTTTAATGAACATATAATAATTTTTAATGAAAAATTGTTCAGCGAAGAGTTTTGTAAAGCTATAACAAACAGTTTTTAAGATATTTAACTTTAAACCTTAAAATAAGTATCTCGTTCTAATACTTTATGTTGAAAATTATTCAATAAAATTGTATAAACATTACATTTCATCTTAAAAATTGTTTACGCACATTCTGCATAGCATGTAGAACATGTTTCTAAAATAAAAAAAATTGATTTTTCATCATTCTCGAACATACTCTACCCTTACTTCTGATAATAAATTCTATATTTGAAACAATGAATCAGAAATTGGTAGTATTGATAGTGCGAATGTAAATGATACGAGTACGGGCCGTTTACGTGATAGGCACGTCATTAAACAGACTCATATTATGATTGTCCAATTATGTACTTAACTGAAAAATTACCATCAAATAATACAGAAGGTATATGGAATCTGTTAACAAAGAATTATGGAAAGCGGCAATGTTAGAGGATTTGGACTGATTACAACAAAAAGTCATTAGTTGTTGGGTTTTTACAAAGAAAATAAATTCAGATAAGAATTTGACAATCGTAAGAAATTAAAATTAAGAGCAATGTACTTTTGCACTTCCTGTCTAATATAAATACATACTGAAATTAATATACTGTTATGTTATATACTTAATATACAATCAGTATGACGATATATGATAATGATTTCTAATTTGTAATCTTTATCTTTCATTTTTGAATTGGTAAATTGTAGAATGTTGAGAGTCGATGATAAATAAATTCAATGTATTTATTTAAGTGTGCAACGTTTCGTCTGCCGGGTTTGCCGACCTCTTTATGCGCGTAGTATCGAATATAATATATTACTGTACATGTATTTTATTGTATGACTCTAGTATATGTTTTTTTTTCTATTATTATTTTAACGTCGCTCTTTTTATGCTCCCAAACCGGTGCTAATAAGCGACGGAGGTCATACGATGTCTTGGTGAAGAAAGCACTTGTTAAAATACATTCGCTAGTGGTGGTTGTATCAATCGGCCGGGGCCGGGAATCGAACCTGGGACCTCCAGATTACGAGCCCGACGCCCTGCCGACCGAGTCATCGCAGGCCTCAGTATATGTTTTTTGAACTTGATAATATATTATATATTCAGGTAACAAACGCAGGCCAACGAAACGTTGCAGCATGTATATTAAATGATTAATTTTAAATATTAAGGCGATGTGATACCCAAATTACAGGAACCTACCATAAAAATCTGAAAAAATTTACAGATAATGTTGAAAGCAAATAGAATACCGTTACAGAGCGATTTTTTCAATATAATTAATTTAAAATATGAATTATATAGAAATAACCATTTTTTGGTCGGTAATATGTAGCTAAAAACAATGCTGCACGGCTGCTCAAAAATCTCGTTGATTTATTGATAAAAAAATTTGAAAAAATTCATAGACTATCTTTAATGTAAATACAACACCGTTACAGAGCGTTTTTTTTCGATAAAGTATACTGTTCGCTTAAGAAAAAATAAATAGTGATTTTGTTTTAATGGGTTTACATCTCCTTAATAAATAAAATAATTTTTTAATAAATAAATAAAACTGTTTGGCTCTTACCATCGATCTAGCAGCAGTATTAATTATAATAAATTCAGATAATAGAGATCGGTGTAGGGGTTGTTAAAGGTTAATGAAGCATCGAGATACTTAGAACGACCGCATGAAAATAATTGGCAATCAGTTAAGCAAATTTTACGTTACCTTAAAGATACTACGGGAATGGGAAAAATACTATCATGTACTAAAATTTTGACGCGATGAAAAATATATTAATACCCGTGTTTTTTTGTTTTTCGAAATTCATTGTTTAACAATAATTATTTAAACAAATAATAATTTAAGTTGCAAAATTGACAAACTAATAACGCCAATCGATTCTAGAGGAAAAAACAAGAAGAAAATGTAGAATAAGTTTTTTTGATTGGAGGCTTAGTTTTTTTGCAATAACGCTATAAACAATTGATATTCGATTTTTCAAGGAAAAGTGGCTTCTGCCCATGCTTAGCCTATTACGTTCTGATGTAAATAAACTATGTAAACAATGTTGTTAAACAATGAATTTTGAAAAACAAAAAAACACGGGTACTTTTTTTTTCAAAAAAGCAGGTGATCCAATAATTACTTTTTTTGTTACTCTGCTAGTTTAAGCATGGGCTTTAATGGGTTAAAAAATAGTTCTTTTTTTCTCAACGGCATTTAATATATATCCATAATATATCCAAAATTATATAGAAAAAATCAGTATTATGGTAAGCTACAATTTATGCATGATTAAAACTACGAAAATCGAAAAAATTCTTGTCCGTTTTGGTATTATAGTAAGGGTTAATTAATTATTATTAATTATTAAGGGTTAATTCTACATTATATACAGACAATACTGGGTATGTTAAAAATAATCAAAATTCCTGAACTTCATGAACGTAGTAAACTTATTGATGTGAAGTATCACCTTTTGCGAAAAATTACATAATAAAGGTGAAATCAATGTAATGTGTGTCAAAAGCGAAAAGTAAGTTGCAGATATATTAAAAAAAGCCATACCGAAACGGAGATTAAAAATTTCAAGAAAAAAATTGGGTTTTTAAAGTAATAGCGATAGTAGTTTCTTGTAAGTGATATTATTGATTGTAAGTATGCTGAATTTTAGGGAGGGTGTTCAGATTTTACTTTTAAAAGAAAAACTCTACATCGCACCTCTTTTATATTACTATTTATGACTATTTTTGTGATCAATAGTTCTTGAAATTTTAATTATAACAAAAAGCTTACTCATTGATTATTTTTTACATTAAAGACGTAAAATGAACTAATATTTTTAGAAAAATTCCTGAATACAAAACGATTAAAAGTAATGATAATAATAATATCGAGGGAGATAAGCCATTAAGTGTTTTCTTTCTAATTAAAGTGACGCCTTCGAGTCTCACTGTTTAAATTGATTGTATAATAAAATTATTTAAAATAAAAATAAACAAAAGTGTGACAACTAAGCAACGAAAATGCAGGAATAGTCAGTTTTAAAAAAATAAGTCAGAAACATTAATATTCGCCGTTTGATGAACAACAACCACAACCACAACAACAACAACAACAACAACAATAATAATAATAATAATGGCGATATTAATCGATTTAAAGTAAGAAAGAAGATAAAGCCCGAAAGAAAAATACAAGTTCGAAAGTCTAAGAAATCCAGTAATTCCATCGAAGAAATGAAAGTTTTTTCAAGCGATTTAAAGTGCGGCAAAGTAGCCATATATATATATATATATACAACCACGATCCAGGCTAGCCAGAAAGACGTCTGTGTGCAGTGTCTGCGGCGGTAACACGCAACCGCAGGAAGAAAGCTAGGATATTTCGCCGACTGTCACGGTTTGCACATTAATAACTAGAACCGCCCGGACGAGGTTCTATACTTTCTCCAGTACCATCCTTCGTTTCTGTCTTTCTGTCTTTCGCGTTGGCCCCCACTTAGAGGGTTGTACCTCGTATATGCGCGTATTTTCCCACTCTCGCACCGCGAAACCGTGAGCAGAGTTCTCAAAGCCTTATAGGATGCAGTTAACACAGGGTTCGTGATGCGACGCTTGTACGATGCTACCTAAAGGAATTTCACCTCGTCTCTCTCACTCTGTGTGTGTGTGTGAGGCATGTGCGTGCACGTATAGGTATACGTACGCGATGGCTCATTTTGCATGAACGAGCGACCGCCCTTCTTCTCCGCATGGACTTAATAAAAGGTACGTACGGTCGAGTACTCGGTGGGTATGCAGCCTCGAATTTAACCGTTATCGATGGCCAAGAAGAGACGAGCCCAGCAATTTCCCGCACGTGAGGGAGTTTGTCAATTATGAGCCTGTTGTACAACTATGTTACACGATGTTAAGACGGCAGAGTACCTCGTTATTATCGTTGTTTAACTTTCGAATATATTCGAGTATCCTCGTTCCGTTAAGTCCTTCTGCACCCTAATTACAACTCCTTTAAATATATTATTATTATTATTATTATTTATGGGTATGATATATCACGTGTTTCAAAGAAATTATTTTGGAAATTAGTTATACACGTGGTATAATAGCGTCTGCAGAAACACTTTTACTTTTACTTTTTTTTACAAGCAATTAATCAAATAACTCGTGCAGTCCATTTATACTTGCGATAACGATTTACGTACATTTCGAAATGAACTGCGCTTCAAATAAGAGTAGGTACAAGCAAAAAGTTTAATTAATCATCTATTGGATGCATAGATAAGAGGGAGGAAAATAAGTAACGAGATGTTCTATTTAACTGTACGTATAATGGAATTATAATGTTCAAATAATAATACGCTAGAACAATCTGCAATTGATTCAAATACCTTTAATTTCATTTTAAACGTCTTGTAGATCTAAAAATTTCTCAGTTTCACTAAACTCTCACGAATTTGAAGATAATTAAAACGTCTTATCGATTATCACGTTACAGTTGCAATTCGTTTATAAGTCGATAAAAATACTGACTTTAAGTCTTCCTCGTTTTCTTATTAATGTGTATATCGTCTATATATGTGACGTATATAGAATTTTAAGAACACAGAAAGAAAATAAGATATTTATACGGGAAATGATGTTTTTAAATTATAAGGCTAGTGGATACACTGAAATTTTGACCAAACGTATTATTAAAATATCGATTTTATTAATCATTATTTTTGGAATCTTTCTTAATACAAAGAAAATATGTGTATTTTTAAAAAAGTTTTCTTTTTTATTTCAATTAATATTTAATTTTAACCTTCTTTATTTGAAACAATTATACTTTTATTAATTTATTGAAATTGTATACACATTTTTAGTCTCATAATAGTGATATAACTTTATAATTAGTGGTCTTTTTTACTTAAAAATTTACAATAAATTTTTATTTTTTATATTCCGTACAGTATAACTTATACATAATTTTTATACAAATTACAGCAATCTTATTTTGTATATTTCAGAATAGTCTGTGGCCATAAATTTTGAGTTTAAAAATTTTAAATCTTCTAATTAGTTGTTGGTTTACAATTAAATTATAATATTACAAAAATATGGTGAAGGATAAATGTTTCTAAATTTCAATACAATTTGAAACATTCATTTGGAATTAAACAAATAAAATTCGTGAATTTGTGTCTACTCTAATGGACCGACGTAGTTTGCTTGCATAGGTATTAACATGAACCAAGCTTGAAAACTTTTCGACCATTAAAACTGGAAATAATATGTACTTAGCCTCATCTACACATCTATATACGGAAAGCGCGAATATGATTTGAAAAATCAACCGTAGCGAAGTTAAAGTATATAAGAATAAAAAAGCTCGTACACAACTGTGCCAACAACATCTATTTCCCACCATCGTCCCGAGGATTTTGTTTATAGAAAAGAAAAAATACTCCATAGTAAGAAGAAGAAGAAGGAGAAGAAGAAGAAGAAGAAAAAGTGTTTGATTCCTCGAAAGTTTAATGCCGCACCTACTTTCGCATGACCGCAGCAGGCAGTTAACGAGATTCGACGATGGTATATACGGGGCGAGTGGTAGGGATATATTCAGAAGCACTTGGCAACCAAGTAGCCGAAATCCATTTGAACTCCCGGGGAGTCTAACTGTGCTGCGGTGTGGTGTACGCCCTCCATCTCCCTTAGGCACCGACAAACAGGAGGTCCGGGGGAGCGCGCGCGCACCGCGCTAGTCAATGTCGTGGAAAGATGCTCATCGGCGTTAAGGTTTCTGGAGGCCTCTGGGATATGGAATGGGGGGGGGGGGATGCTCGGTAGAAGTTGACCGGTATCGTCCTGGCAATAAACAATTGTAATCGCGTCGAGCTCATTGGCTCAAAGCCAGACATCTCTCCTGCACTGGCCATCTCTTACGTTGCGATCTACCCTTCTCATACCTTTGCGTTTCTCCATCTCTCTTCTCTTTCTCTGCAACCACTCTGCAGAGTTCCACCCGATCGTTTAAATACCCGCCCGAGGTACATTCTATACGCATGCATGTACACAATACGCCAAAGTATATCTCACTCTCCTCTCCTCTTCTCGCCGGTTCTTGTTATCTTCATTGTTTACTTCTACTGTGCCTTTTCCCGTATCAAAGCTTTCATTTCGGATATGGATGCCGGGCTAGATTGCACTCGAGAGATAAGATAGATATATTTATTAAGTAAACTCGTTCACCATTTTTGGTCTGTGTACTATTCATTTTGCGAGTTGGAACGGTTTTTCCGTGTCTATACCAAAACACTCGTGGTTCGTCTTTGACGTTCTATATGACATATACAACTTCCTTAATTGTTAATCGTCATTCATCGTATTTTATTACAAATATTATTCAACCTTAGATATTGAATTTTTAATTGTTTTTACCTCTTTGTTTTTTAATAATTTTTTTTTAATTTACATAGCTACCGGGATTTAAACTTTCATAACTTTAGTTTCATTTCACTCTTCTCGGTTGAGCTCTAGTCATTTTATTGAAAAATATCTCCCCTTTGTGGAAATTGAACCACCGTTCCTCGTTGTAAAACATCAAACTTTTTTTCTCTTCTTTAAAGATATTTAATTTTGTAAACGTAATCTTCTTTACTTTATCATACTTGTAAATAATCTGATGCCTGATTATAATCGTTTCAGTATCGAATATCTTAAAAATTTATTTCATACCTTATTTTTATTACCTCGTGTTTTACTTCATTTATTTAAATATATTTATTCAAAAAGAATTAATATCATTTAAAGAATTACTAAATTTTTTTATCAAGATTTTAAGAATAATATATATATATATTTTTTTAATAAGAAATAATTAAGGGGAGTCTGAAGCATCGCTTGAATCTTAATAATCAATTCGTGCCGCAAAGAAATAGAATTTTTTTTCTAACTTGCGATAGATTTTAAGGGAACGTTGGACTCAGAACTTTGGGCAATCCTTATATTTTTTTTAAAACAACAAAATTAATATTCGAAAGAATAATTTACGTCATAAATAATTTAAACAATACACCCAATTATTTTCAGATTTTTGAATTCGATAATTATTAGTTTAATTATTAATCAGCGTATAATATTTGTGCATAAAGTTTATATACCTACTTTCGGATTTTTAATTAAATATTTTAAAAATATTTTTTGGATTAATCGGTGTAGATCCCTATAATTCGGTGGATTAGAAAAAATAAACTTCCACCTTTCATAATTATACCTTACTTCTATATGTGTAGTAATTAATAACTTTATAGTGAAAATGTCACACCGTGCACTACAAGACACAACGATGGAGACTGGAAAAATTAAAATATTATATATAACATAGGATATTAATAATAAAGTAGATTATAGCATAAAATATCTAAATCTTCGAGGTCAAGAGGCAATTAAGGTTCGCGTGCAAAGATTCTTCCGAAACGAAATAGTCGCACATCGCTTCATTAACAGTTGATTCGAGCTAAGTTAGCCTTAGTTAATATTCGTCCGTCTTCAGCCCGCGTGGCCCGCCACTTATCCAGAAGCAAATGACGTCGCTGCCATGCGGCTAAGAGAATTGCGCTTGCGCGCATCCAAATACACACACACACACACACACAAACACAACTACGTGCCGTAGAGGAAGCTAGGAACCTCGGTGCAGCGGCAAAGTGTTGCTCAAAGACGATGCGAGTCAAGAGAGAAAGGAGAGCTAGCTTAAGTAATATACCGAGAATTTCCGGCCTGGAATTTCGAGAATGCACTTGAATTTTCATAATGTACCGCAAAGAGGGTTAGCTCTTCCCGCTCGACTTAAGGTCCTCACGTAAATTTGAATTAACGAAGAAGGTCAAGAAGAAACCAGCCAAGCTAATCATTTATCAAGTTAATTCAACTAATTGCAAATGCGAATTTTTTTCAACGATTTAGTTTCTACGTTTTTTAACAAGTTATAATACATACTACGTTCCTCCCTTTTAACGGGGTGTCATAGTCAATATTTATCCTCCCTACCTTATCGGCAATCGCGATTATCAGTAATAAATTTGTAAATAAAAGAGTATGTGACAAAATAAGAGAAGAGCTGCGCCTTCGTTTGTCAATAATCTAATTATCTGCTGCATTTGAAATTGAAATATTATTGCGTTTTTGAGAAAAGTCTTACCAACAAATGTGAACCTAATCTCAACGAGGTGAAAAGATTTCATATTTTTGGTAAGACTTTTCTCGAAAACGCAATAATATTTTAATCTAAATATCAGCACACAGTTAGATTATCGATAAACGAAGGCGCAGCTCTTCTCTTATTTTTTCACTTACCGTTATACTTTTTTATTAATTAATCATCAATAATTGAGTATGGAACCCCCTTAAATTAAACATTAAAGATTTGGACCGCGTGACAATAACGATCGATTTAAGTCACTTTATTGGCATCGTATCTAGGTACATATTGCCAAATAACGATCGATTTAAACGAAAAGAAGACAGCGACCTCTATACGGTCACAAAACGAGCAATCCGGTCCAATAATTAGTTTTTTACTAAACGTGTAAAAACGGAATGCCAGGAAAAACTCGAGCACGTGAAATCGAATGCAAATCGTGGGTGAACAAAAAAAAACCATTCTCTTCATTTTCGGAATCACGATTACCCGCGTCTTCTCCTTCTGACGAAGAAAAAAAAAAACCGTCACAGAAATCGCGACTTTGCCGGTGGCCTTTTTCAACGTTGCATTGTTGAATATACACGGCTAACGCGAGATCTCGGAAAACCGTTGGAGGAGAAACGGTAATCGCTTTTCAAGCTCCTTGTCTGTGTCTCTTGGGAAGTTCTCTTCTCTCTCTCTTCTCTCTCTTTTTTAAAACGACACTTTGTGCACACTCAGAGGCATTTAAATGTACGTGTATACATACGTTTTTTCACAATCTACTTTTTTCCCATGCATTATTATAATGCCACATTATTGTAACACGAATGTATTATGTGAATGAAACTCTCTTAGTGAATGCATTTTTTTTATTGTATTCACATTCATTTAGTAAGAACACTATAATTGCTTAAAATAATTTGTTATATTTTTAATATTATAAGTTCGATTATGTGCTATTTGTAAAAAAAATGTGTTAAAAATTTTAGTGTAAATATATGTAATAATTGTAGTGTTTAATATCTCAAAAGATTATATTCAAAATCGTGATGCAAAAGCAGTCTACAAATTGCGCATGGAGAAACAATATTGTCGTAACGCATATTGTCTCTTTTGTGCGTTTAATTTTCTGTTAAAACGTAATAATATTTCTAGTGTCGTTTTAATACGTACATTTACACGAGTAAGAATCGCATAACGATGTAATGCACTTTGCAGAAAGTCATATATGTAAACCTGTAAATATATCCACATAAAACATACTTGTGAAGCGCATAAATTCTAAAATAATCGTTTAATAATCCAGTGTCGTTTATTAAACCGGTTCTAATTATTTATCTTCCTTTTCTTTCTTATTTTATGGCTTGTACAGATAATACCCTTCATTGCTTACCGTCTCATTGTGTTTCGCATAAAAACTATATATATGCACGCTTTTATATCGTTACTGTGCTTCCTCCTATACGTTGGATAACAACGTTATCATATTTGCTGCTTTCCAATGAAATTTCCTCTTGCCTCCTATCTTTATAATTTCTGGTTGAACTGTTACCATCGAGATAGCATTCGGCTTTTTAATCCTATTGTTGGTCGCATAGGTACTACAAACACTCGAACCTACATATTCGTATATTCGAAACTTTACTTTTACAAAACTTCGTTTTATTTTATTGGATATATTATTAGAATACCTTTTTTATACCACACATAGATACACTCATCTTCGTCATTGAATTACAACGTAAAGTACTTAAGGAGCAATCGAATTAAATCGATCGAACAAAATTGTATTTAAATATACTTAAGAAACTAAGAATTTTTTAACGAAAAAAAAAAACAAGTAAGAACATCAAAATGGTACTCGACAAGAAAATCCCTTAAGGACTTGGTTTAATCTAAACAGCGCATTCGTTCAATTAACTTTGAAAGCCTCTCCGAACAACTTCCCTAAATTCTCGTTGTTTTCTTACTTTCACACCGGACGTTCTCTTTTCGCGCGAATATGCAAAGTAGACAGGAACGCGCGCAACGTATAATTAAAGCGACGCGCAAGCTCTTTCTCGTGTAACATTCATCGTTCGCGTCTTGAATCCTTGTACACTCAAGACAATTGTTGAAAGCCCGATTTACGAACGCGTAAACAGAGCCGTAAATTTTTCTGGGTTCGGGAATGCGCGCTCAATTCAATCCTTAATTGAATCCCATGAGTTAGCTTCTACCGCCTTCTCTTGAGAATCCGATTGTTCGATTAACCGGGTAGTAGTATACCTGGTGAAAGTGCTTTACAAGGAAATTATATTAATTTACAGGTTGTTTGTTGTAAAGCTACATGATTATGTGTATTAAAATTAACCACTACCCAACTAATTTGTTTTCGGCAAGATCCAAATTCAAGGCCAATTCTTTCAATGTGAACCAATAGTTAACCAATACCTGTGAGACAAGGAAATGTGACATTCAAATTGCAGATACCTATATACAAAATCCCAAAAATTTTAAAACATAAATTTTACGAAAAATCTGAGAAAAATCATAGATACTGTTCAGAACAAATAGAATAGAGAGACAAGAAGATTTTTACGAAGTAATTAATTATTAATTAATTCTACCTAAATAACCATTATTGGGCGGTTACATTATATACTTATAAAGCAATGATTCACACCTGTCCAAAAATCTCGCTGATTTATCAATAAAAAGACTTTAACAAAATTCACGGAATATCTTCAAAGGAATACACAACATCGTTACAGAATGTTTTATTTTCGATAAAATCAATTTCTCGTTTAATAAAATATAAATCGTATTTCGATTTTTTGGATTTAACATACCGTTAAAAGTATAGTTAGTTTGAGAAAATATAAAAAAATTTTATTTTTTTCAATGTAACGATTTAAAACTTTGGTGACATATTTGTAGTAAAATAGAAACATTTTTGGAAAATATTAACAAGATAGAATTGTTTTAATCAAACTTATGGAGTTAAACGTGTTAAAATTAATGCTCGGTGCCAAATATGCTCCTTGCGTCTCATCAATTTTTGGATTTATTATTTGAAATTCAATGCGAATATTCTTCAAAGTAATTGCTATTATTTTATATTTTCTTTTTTTATTTAAACAGTTATTTCTGAATAATGATAATAAAAAATATATTGTATTATTTATAAATATATTATTAAAACAATAATTTTATACGGTAAAATCTTATAACAAAATTCTGAATATTTTTCACTTCTTAATAAATCAGTATATAAAGATATAGTAATTACTTTCAAGAATATTCCCAAAAATGCCAAATGAATTAAAAAATGTGACGCGAGGAGCATTTGGTACCACACACTAATTTTACCACATTGAATTGCATAATTTTGGTTAAAATGATTCTCCCTTGTTGAAAAATTTATATTTTTACTACTAATACGCCATAAATTTTTTCGACTCTCGAAATTTTAAAATAAACTAATACATACAACTAATAACTATTATAAAATATTTTCTATAGATATATGGTAAAATAAATTATATTCTTTACTGTCCACAACTACACGTATAATGTATTGTTATGAAATCAACAAGTATAGTTTTTACGATTATACATAAAATTCAACTTCTTCGCAAATTTCGTAAACAATAATTAAAATAAATTGTTTTTTAATTCAAAAAAATTGGAAATAATATTAATACACATTTCAATTAAGTTCTATAATATTTTAAATAAACATTTGTAACAACTTTGCACTTGAAAGTTGTAATTTAAAATTTTCGATTTGTAGATGAGAACTAGAAGTAAATTCGTTCTATCTTCAAAATTTAGTTCATTCATTATTAAAAGTATGAAAATACTTTGAAGATACAGAGTTCAGAGCGAGAAATTCGAAATAGTCACGCGCGTTCCCATAGCCTGAACTTTGGAAAACGGAAGAGTGAACCTCGAAAATAGGCCAAAGGTAGCGGAGCGTCGAAAATTGCGCGTAATTAAGATTAATTTCAGCCAATAATCATTTCACGGACCATTAACTGAGACACGCGGTTTCTCATTCCTCTCCGCTCTTTGCTCTCTTATTTACCATTCTGCCTTCATCTCTTTCCTCCACTGTCTCTTAATACATCCGTCTTTTTTATTTAATAAACCTTGCGGTATATTATTTAATAACTGTATTACTCATTATGTACATCGGAATTTCATAAAATAACAGTGAATAACGCAACAGAAAATGTATGAAGTTAATGTTTTTTTTTTTCGAAATAAAATATTGAGGTAAAGGATTTGCCTCTATGTAATACACATATTTCATATTTTGTATCACTCGACAATAATTATACGTGCATAAATACTGGTAAATTACTTGACCTCGAAATAACTGAATGTAGAACGAAAATAGAAGATAGAGTATTACGAAAACAGAAAGAGAGAAAAAGAGAGAGGGAGAAATTATATAATTAGACTTGTTAGTGAAAATCCAATCCAGCCCTCCTCGCTCATTTTCTCTGGATTTCGGATCTCTCGACATCCCTCATTTCGACACCCCTCTAATTTGTCTCGTCCGAACCGCCGTATAACTCGAACGACGTCACGCACTCATCCGTTAGACTCCCAATCCATTTCGTCCCAACTGATTTACGGGGATCGCATGCCTTGGATAAGCAGCCTGTAATTATTGCCAATCGAGCATAGTCGATGAAGAATCCACGAGTAAACTCAATGTTTATAGTATTTGCGGGTTATATCCTGATTATAAGGATAATCCTCCGATACGTAGAAACCGATCGATGAAGGGTATTACACTATCGGCATGGGGTTGCGATTTCAATCGGAGTTCGACTTAATCGCAGACCATCCACGGGAATCGAATTAAAAGTCCCATTGGTGATCTTGATTGGAGCTTAGAGAAATATCGAGAATCAGTTTAGTTAAGATCTTACTGACTTGCAGGTAGTTCTTTGTTATCTCCCAATTGACGTTGATTCGTATTTTTCAGTATATATATATAAATAATCTTTCTTGTATCTCTTATTTTCTTATATTAATCGCGTGTGAGCAACAATTGACTGCCTTATTTAAAAAATGAAAATGTAAAGTAAATAAATAAATTACGGTAATAAACTGACAATTTTTGTTTTCAAATATAGAAATATGTGTATATCGTTTGAATAAACTGTTTAGGCGTATCAGAGTAAATCTTGTTACACAATTAGTTCACAAGTGTTTACTATCCATTCGCTACTTTCGTTAATAAGTATCTTTCGTTGACAAATAGATTGACGAAGGCGTATCGCGTTAAATATATTTATCGCGTCGATTATTATAGACTGCATAGAAGTCAACTTACGATTTTTTTTTATCCCAATTACATTAATTTTACAGCACTTGAAATAATACACCACGGTATTACACCCAATTTCAAGTCAGTGAACAATTAATCATTCTTTTCTAACGTAATACCAATAAACAATTTTCGAAATAAATCCATTTAGTGAGTAGTACCAAGCTAGATAAAATAGAAATAAGTTAAAACTAGGTATATTTTTGACCTTACGATGAATACTTTTTTTTAACTTTTCTTAGCTAATTTTTAGAATAATATATGAATGATAGAATTAAATTAAATATTTTTAACCTTGGAAAATTAATCCGTAAGCAGAATTACACCTATTGCATTATTGACCGCGAATCAGGTTGCAAAAATATATAGGCTTAATTAGTAAATTAATTTATAAAAATTAAAATATCTTTAAAGTAAGTGATTACACGACGCAAACAATCGGTGGACCCTATCAGAAATGGTAAAAAGGTTAAAACTTTACAACACGCATCGAGTATCGTTTTTAAGACTATCGCGAAATTAATATTTTATCTTAGGAGGCTACGTCTTTTCCAATACATCTGCAAGAAATGCGTTTGCGAAAAAGAGTTTCATTGAGAGTCAATGCCTAACCATTTTTCATGTCTATTTATTAATCAAGTGAAAATCATCCCTGTGTAAAGGTGTGATTAGAAATTTTGTATGATGCGGGATAAGACAGAAAATTATTTCTAATAATTTATAGTATTATTTGATAGTAGTATATATATATCGTCTTCTAAAGTTAGAGTCATATCTCCTTATAATAAAAGTATATTTCCTTTAACGTCAAAATTGAAAGAAGGATACACGCCTTCTCAGTTGCTGAACCATTGTCAAACACTACATGCGTATATATGCGATAAAATAGTAAAGAATCGTCTCCAGAAAACTTGAACATTATAGTAATAATGGTCACTTAACTAGAAACGATATTACTTTGGGTTTGATTTCTTTATTTAAATGACACTATGTAATATCGTAATATTAATAATTAGATATATTCAAACATTTTTATTTAATATACCATTATTATTTATTCGATCCAAACTGTAGGGATATTTCCTTTTCAACCTAAAAATATATTTAAAATATTGTATTTAAATCTGACAAAAATTAATAATACATTTTATAAAGTTTTTTGGCCAATTTAATTCTGCATAGTCTGATCTTTTTCAATAATGAACTTACCAAAGGATATCTCAGAAACCATTTCATCGAATAGCCTGAAATTTTAACAGTAACTTTTAAATATAATTATAAACTTAATTACCAAGTTAAGAAAACAAAATTTTAAATTATATACAAAACAGTTAAATAATTTTTTTATATGAACGTTTAGACTTTTATTGAAATTCTGTTCTATTCAAGTGGATTAAAATCAAATTTAAAAGTTACTGTTAACATTTCAAGCTATTCGATGAAATGGTTTCTGAGATATCCTGTGATAAGTCCATTATTGAAAAAAATCAGAGTACGGAGTCTCATAATTAATTAAAATAGTTATGTGACGTATAAATTGGCCAAAAAAATTTAAATAGAAGTTAATAATAATATAATTAGTTTAAAAAATTAATAAATGTTTTCACTGGTTATGAAAAAAATGATTAATTGTTAATATTAAATAGCTTTTTTTCATTTCAATTTTGAACATTGGTTGGTACCCTTAAAATGATTAAGATCACACTATAAAAAAAAAATTCATATCACTCTAAATTATAAACAAAATTGAGTTTGTTAGGTTGACTTACAATCTTAACCTACTCTCTATAACTTAACTCACTCTGTAGGTTTAATTAGATAAAAATTAAAATTTAAAAAAAAAAATTTTAAATGCACAAAACTTCGGAAAAATAATTTTTGTGGTAAATATTAGCAATACAATAATGTCTATTTCAAGGTTCGATATTTGCTTAAACGAAAAATATCGATACAATTAACATGTAGAGAATAAAAATATTTATACACGATAAAAGACGCGTGAACAGAAAAAACGAAGGAATTATAGGTATATACAATGCAAAAATAGGAGATAAACAAAAAGAAACTTTTCGCTTACGGAACGTAACAAAAGTTGGCCATGCGAGAAAGTTTGGAAGACGATGCGCGTTCGCACCGGGTAAACTTATTCGTTCAGCAGCCTGTAAACCGGATTACACCTGTATTAGGGTCGGATGACTTTGGTGCGCTCAAGCGCTGGTGAAAGAGACTACTGGCAAATGCGCGTTGCGCGAATGTTGCGCAAAATTTTCTCAGGCGCGCATCGTTGCCCCCTTTTTCTCATTCTCTATTTTTCTCTCTCGGTCGATCGAGTTATTGAGAATTTAAAGGTGTAGTTTCAGGGTTACAGGCGGACGTGCAAATGAAACCTAGAAAATTTCATTAATAACGTCCGCTCGGACTAAATCTTTCACCGTTATTTCTAAGAGGTGTAATTCGATATGCGCGTTTGGCACGTCAATTTCTTTATATACTCGACAATATTAATTAACAATGAATTTTTTTTACGTATAATCAAATATTAATTGAAACACCGAATTTGATGTTCTAGGTGAGAATCCAGCGGCAATGCAACATGGAGCAAGTAAAGGTCTGAGATCAACGTTTCTCCTGACGATTCTTTTGACACTGACTTCAGTCCTGAGGTGACCACGAGGTCTACACGAGCAACATTTGACCTTAATCTACTGAAGCCAGTTCAGATGACGGGCAATATCGTCTTCTCGAGTTATGGGGCCTAGAGCGTGGAAAATTGAATGTGATGGGCTTGTTTGAAAATAGCCAACTTTTCATTCGACGAACGTATACATACTTGTTTATATCTTTTTAAATAAGAAGATATGCGAAAAATGTACCTTATAAAGAGGAACTTTGAACGTAGAAAGAAATACGAAAATTCGTGGCTGCTTCGGATATTTTTAGAAGTTTCAGGAGCGAAGGATCGTTCTATTAGCAGTTATATAAAAATCTCTTGGGGTGATTTTCGTCATACCAACGTGAATATTCTTTTCAAAAGAAGCTCATTAACTACCTGCATGTTTCGTTCAACTGACTGTTAAATGGATTTATGAGTTTGTTAAAAGGACGTATTATACACGTATAACACATTGGTGTCGCGTATTTTTTTCAAACTTTCTCAAATTGTATATTAAAAATAACTTTACACAAATAACGTAAATTACATAAATTAAAATCTATATCTACAGAGAAACATGCAGTTAATTAAAAAAAACATTTTGTACTTTCGGCTTACGTTGATACGACGGAATTCATGTCCACGGCCCCGAAAGAATAAAAAAATAATAAACTGTAAAAGAATTATACAAAGCACTTGGTGATAAGACATAGGACACGCGACAGCTCTGAAAATCGATCTATAGGTTCTTTTGTAAATGAGAGCGACTCGGTGTAAAATTTAAACCTTAACGTAAATAATAAGAATATAAATACTCTTGTAAATACGACGTGGCGTATAAGATTTAGGAAAAATAAAGAAGGGAGGAAGAGAGCAGTAAGAAAGTGCGAAAAGCAACGAAAACGAAAACAAACAAGAAACAAAAAAAAAAAAGAAAAAGAATAAGTTGGCGCGCCAAGTCTTGTAAATATATTGCGTAAGCGCGAGGCGAAAGAAAAGTGACGGTGGAAAATCTTATCTCTCTTTTTCCTTTCATTTTACACATATAACGTATAAATATATAAATACACGACGGGTCGAGACATAGTCTCGGTTGAGTTTTCACAGAGATATTGAGGTAATTTTTACGTATATTTATGTATAGAACGCGGTAAGAAGATCGTCGAGGAAATTATTTCAAAAGTACACGTGGATATACTAAGAAGAAAATTCGGTTAAATTTTTCTTCGTTTTTGTTCTTTTTTCTCATCCTTTTGTCACGGAGGGTGATACGAGTTGCGGTGGTTTGCCGTCCACGTTTCCGGTAACCGATTTGTTTTTATGGAGGAAAACATATCACTCGTCAGTGCATGGATTTCGTTTATATTTGTTCCTGAATGATGTTCCCCTTTTTTTTTGTTTACGCGAATATATTTTTACGAGCCATTCTGTTTTCAGGGAAAGTTTATTATATTGGAATTTATGGAAGTATTGTTCGAAAAAAAAAGTTTGCTTCTCTTTTTCGCGTTTTAACAAAAATACACTGAAATGGATAACTTATTCATACTGATGGTTATTAATTACACTCGCCTACTGAGTTAAGAAATAATATTTATTCTTCGAAAATTGTTTACTTATCATACTAAAACCACGTATTAAGTTATTTAAAGTTTCATATACTTGAATATTGTATTCATCATAAACTCGAAGAATAAATTAAAATTCGTGTTGTTTTCGTGTTGATTAGATATTGAGATACATATAAACCAAATCAAGTTAAATTATCCAATATTATATTTAAAAAGTTATTTACATTTTTTTTGACACGATGTATTTCCGTTATTTCATTTTTATCCTATAAACACAAAGTTTA
Organism: Theocolax elegans; assembly: GCA_026168455.1. Classification (NCBI taxonomy): domain Eukaryota; kingdom Metazoa; phylum Arthropoda; class Insecta; order Hymenoptera; family Cerocephalidae; genus Theocolax; species Theocolax elegans. The sequence goes on along the minus strand of CM047428.1, from coordinate 2,770,361 downwards.
AAATACATTCATAAGAGTAAAGTTCATATTTGCTATAAAGTGTAATTGCAAGTTATCCGGGAAGAATCCCTTTGAAGCTTGAAAGATTAATTTGAAAGTATTATTTTGTCCGTAGATTGCAAAAAAAAAAACATTTTCTCTTGATTTTCAGAACTTTTATTACTTTCTCGAAGAACAAAGTTTCATTTGACGATTTCACAACCAGCAATATTTTACCTTTACGATCTTCTAATAACTTCCATTATTTATATAAGTTGAAAGTAATCCCGAAGAATGATTTAAATTAATTTAACTACCTTACGACAAAATGTCTACGTTGACGTACTATTTAACGATGACAATTTATTATTCTAAAATTAAAAAGAAAAAAAGATCTTTAAAATAATTAACCAGTTGGATCAACAAATTGTATAGGTAATATACCTTGTTATCGTTTGGTTGTAAAACTCATTGACGCGTTCACGGAAATACGTTTTCCCAGTGCTCTGTAGGTGTATATCCCAACTGATTCCCACCCAGATGCGTTTGCGCACCGTTACCTCTTGCTCCAATTAATTATAATATATAATGCCACGGGTGGTTATGTATGTGTCGACACGTCGAAGAACGGAACAATCACAACCGTTGAAAACAGATGCTCGTAGAGTACTGAGTTATGAGTATATACATCTCGTCCACGTTGTACATTTTGAATTGAATATACATATAACAGTCGAACCGATTTACTTTGGTTTTTTTTCCATCATTTGGTCAATCGTACGCTTCTTACCGATACGTAGATTTTTAAACTGCATTCGTTTAATTTTAACGATGTTCTTGCGTAGCTTTTCCTCTTATTTCAATTCGATTAAATGATTAAAAGAGAAACTTTTCAAGCGTCACTCGGTTAATCCTTAATTTTGAGATGAACTTTAATTTATCTACATCGGTAATTATATATTTTAACCAATCGTTCGTAATAATTACAATGTGTAACTGAATATAATTGACGCGATCTATTACGATTCGATTAATAAGACTGCCAATAATAAACTTGTGTAATCGTGAACATATAAATATTGAGTTATACACATAAATTTATTTTATGTAACGATAAATTGATGCGAACGCGTCGAACAAACGGCGATATTTGTATAAAGTTTCGAACGAAAAAAAAAAGAAAAAAAAATTAAAAAGTAAGGAAACAAAAAGAGGAACATAAGAGAAGGACGTATATCCTTACGAATAGGTTTAAGCGACAGATCTTAGTATTTGTGGGGAAAAAGGAAATAATTCGAATCTCGCCAAGCGAAAGGAGCGAAAAGGGAGGCGACATCGAATAATTTTAAGTAAATCCTACGCGTTTAAGTGATAACCGGATGGAGAAAATTGTTTCTAGTAGAAAAATCCGCCATTCTTCAACGTTATGATTTTACGAGAAAACAATTTTTAACATTCACTTTCCAATTGTACATATTGAAAGTTAAAATCTTCTCAGGTAGTGCAAGAAAGTTTTATCGATCTCTCTATTTTTCTTTCTGTTCCTACGCATCCAGTATTTTTCCACTAAATGAAGCAATAAGATACAAACGAAAGTTATTCGAAAATGCTGATGTGTCCCGCGTTACAAGAAACATTAAAGATAATAATTTTAAATGTGATTTAATGTTTAGAATTTTTAAAATACGTGCAATCACATGGAAAAATATATATATACATATATATTGTAAAATCTACGAATGGTTTACATACAAATATCGTTATAATCAGCAAAGTTTTCATAATCATAGTTCGATTTGATTATTTTTTGCTTTATACGTAAATTTAAATATTAGTAATTTATCTTTAATTGTAATACAGAGTACATTAAATAATTTGGTGATTGTGAAAAAGGTATTTTATTCAAGTTCTTTATGACAATATCTTTACAGTATCATTAAAAAACTAATGGCATTTTTTGCTAAAAACATTTTCTCTCTCAATATCTCTCTCTCTCTTTCTCTCTCTCTCTCTCTCTCTCTCTCTATCTCTCTCATATTAACAACAACGGAAAAAAAGGTTGCGCTAAAGCATGAAACTCATCTTGCGATAAGCTCAGCATTTAGTGTCACGTTCGTCCTCGCTCGCGCGTATTTTCATTCGAAAATAAATATAAAAATTATAAAATCGGAATTGTATACACATACGTATGAGAGAAAGTCCAGTAATATGGAACATTCGGTTTTCTTTTTGTAAAAAAAAAAAAAAAACGTTATCCTTGTTACTTTTATCCATTTTCAACTTCATAATATACCATTCATTAACATGGGTATCACACACACACACACACTCACCCATTACAAAGACATATTCTCATATTTGTATATCCATGAAATTAACGCGGTAAACGATGCTCTGTAAGCGGCTATTACTGATACATAATAAAGAAAAAAAAGAATCAACTGTAAGGTAAGAAGTATGTAAGTTATCACATGGTGTGGAAGGTGTGAAAATAAAATAAGTACGATACACGAAGAGTGATAAAACTGTCGAAAGTGTAAATGCGTCGCGTCGATGCCTATTGTAAACAGGAAATCGAGTGAGAAGAGAAATAAAATTGACGCAATGACGGAGAACACTATAATGTCAGTATTTGCTGTTTACTGTTTGTAACGATCGAGAAAAAAAACTACAATAAAATTCATAGTATGCACGGGAGAATAAGTAAGACTGATTTATTTCCTCTCCTCTCATCCAAATAATTTTAATTTACCTAGTCAAGGTAAATTTTGGTGAAATGTTTAAAAAAAATTTGAAGTGAAAAAATGCATAAGAAATTTCAAAGTAGGATGAAAATTATTGTAAAATGAAGGTGTTCGTGATGAAGAGTTCCAATATCTCTAAAAAAAGAAAATACTGTCACATACCCAATTGTTGATCAATTAAGACAAATCCGTCGTTTATAGAATAATTTTATGTTAAAAAGGCTAATATAATTGTACATATTTTGGCGCATACATAAAGTATAAGTATTAAACTTTCTTTTAGCCATCTCAGAAAACTAAAATAACTGCTATTTTTAAAGTAAGCAACTATCTGAGGAAAATAAGCGGGAAGTACCAATTTCTAATCAGTAAATTTTCGATACGTATACCAATTCCTAGTTAAGCATACTAACCAATTATTGATTGTTTAACCTTAAAAATGTGCGTAGCAACGTTTAGATTTATGTAAATATTATTATTTTATTGAAATAATATACTGATCAAAATTTGATTAATGATCAACAATTGGGTAGTTTACGGTATATATATATATTTAAACTGCTGGTCGCATTATCAATTGTTTGCCAAAAAAATAGAACGCAAAAATAAAGTTACTCACAATAAAAGGAGATAAAAGAAAAAAGAAAATAATAAAACCTCTGTGAAAACGTGCGTTGACCGCATGAATTTAGCAACACCAAACAAAAATCTCGGTGTCCATTTCATTTTTCCCTCGCTATAAATGACACGGAAAAAAAAACTCAGAATCTTCCTACCTACAAACTCAAATCCTACATAGGATTTCGAATGAGACCAAAACAAACAAAAAAAGAGTAGGTATGTACAAATTCCACAACATATAAAGAGAGAAAAATGTGTGATTCATTAGTGAAGCGACATTGGTGCACATAAACGTGTATGAGCATCGAGACGGTGATTGGTCTAGTTCTCATGTTCACGCACTTTAACGTATATCCGAGGTAAACGTGCTTTAACGCTTTGCTGCATTTCGATACATCCTATCGAATCTGCTTGCTTGTTTCGAATTTACTCGCCCAGAGAAGAACGTGCAGGGTTTGCTACTTCCCACTCATGCTCGTCGGCTTTTCGATACTGTATATATAGCAATCGTACATTGGTATATAAGCATCAATGACGCGTAATGCAACCTATACACATTTACAACAATTGGAGCTGATTAATAAAGATGTAATTGATAATATTTTTTATTAGTATACATTCATATCAATATTTGGATTACTTGATTCTTGCAAAATTATTCAAACATATAGTCATCAAAACGATGTTATTCATTTCTGTATAAAACATATAGATGTCAATTTTCATTGATTAATTAATAAAAAAAATAAATGAGTATATGCAAAATAAAAGTAAGAGAATCGAGAAAGAGGTATAGCAGCGTTTTGATTATCTAATAACTGCGTACTGAATTTCAGAATAAAATATTATTATATTTTAAAGGTCTGTGCATCCCCAGTTGAGGTAAAGTTCTCATATGTTGGTGAGACCTTTCTCGAAAATTCAATAATATTTTAGTTGCAAATTCAGGACACACTTATAAATTATATATAAAACAAAGGCGCCTCTTCTCTTATTTTTTCACGAACTGTTTTATCTACAGATTTATTACCAATTATCGTGTTTGTCGGTAAGGTAGACAAATATACATTTTGACTGTGGCACCCCGTTAATTGTCGCTTTAATATTTTTACAAGATAATTTATTTTATTTTATACGTATAGTATACAGTTATACTTTATTATTTATCAGAATAAACCTAAAATTACTTGCAGCGAGTCACTTACTATAAAATAATTAAAAGAAATATGCTTAATATGCATTTGGTAATAAAGTTAATGAACCTATTACAATTCTGCATCCAGTTAAAAAAAAAAAGGAAAAAAGAAAGGTAAAAACTGAAAAGTTTCTTATAAAAATTAATGGCCAGTAAAATTGCCTTCATAAAATTAAATAGCATTCATCTTGGAAATAAACGCACTTTTATGTAGAAGAAAAACAAGTTTAAAGTTAATCGTCAAACAAACAAGAGAAAACCTCGACCGCGCTCAAAGTTTATTCAAACACATGAAAACTCACATTGTTTTTAGTAACGCTTGATTGCTCTTGGGCCCCTTCCTCTCTCTCTCTCTCTCTCTCTCTAGATCCGCGCATCCAGGATTTCCCAGGAGCTTTCCAGTTTAACATTGCGTACGATTTTTATTTCTCTGCGCCCGCGTTTCGTTATTTTTCCACACTTTCCGCGAACGCGACAGGCATTGAGCTACCCAGGAAGTGGGAGCGAGACAAGGAAACTCGTTCGTCATAATTTTCCGTACCGGACCGAGTACCGGCAATACTTATACATCTTTTCATCCTTCTGCATAATTCACAAAATATAAAACTCCGCTCCTTTACCTTTTCTTTTTAACCTTTTTCATGTTTTTCGTCTAATCTGCTTTACCTGACTCGGCAACTACGTATATGTTTTAGGTATTTTTGTACAAACAAAAAATGTGTATCTCAACTACGTGTTTTCTCTCGTATATTCGTTATTTTTCTTTTACCTCTCTCTCTCTCTTTCATTGGAGGAGAAAAATCTTTCCATGCGTCGCGGTGTTTATCATTGGGGTCGTTTTCTCTTTCAACGTTTCACCAACCCTCGCTGCTGTTTCTTTTTCATTCAAACTTGAATTGCATTAATTTACTTGAGTAAAGCATTTGCTAATGATATCGCGAATGGAGAAATACCGCAATGAAACTACGGAGACATATTTTTATGATAATGTCTAAATTAGATAATTCGAAATACCTTTCATCCCTGACAATTCATTGAAAATTATTGCTCTACAGGGTATACAACTTTCCTTAAAATAACATAATATATAATTTGTATTATTTCGTTTGCAACTTTTAAAAATGGATATCGCGATTAAGTTGATAAAATGGTAAATTTTATTATTAAATTTGTTGATTATTTATTGTGTGACGAGACTATTTTTTTTTCCTTGTGCTTTTCTTATAAATTAATTTTTAATTATTTTTTAATAGCGCATTCCTGGGACTTCGAATTAAAATATTAATTTTAGTTAGCGTTTTTTAATGCACTTGATAACGGCAATAAATGTATAAGTAGTAAAAGAGAATCCAATGGTAGAAAAAGTCAATTTTTATTTCATTTATTTTTGACGTTTCGAAATTGATTGACAGTAGCGAGACAAGGAACGTGTAAGCTCTGAAATTTAATTTGTACTTGTGTCAATTTTCCTGAAAAGACCATAAATGTATGAGATAGACGGATATATAATATTGGTTCTTTGATCCATTATATTATCTTTATTATTATTAATGTAAATTTAATTTAAACAGGCAGATATAAACAAAGGTTTAGTTTGAATTATTGTTAGAAATTTATAATAAGTTTAAAGCAATACTCTAAAATCATCATTTATGTATTTTACTGAATCTATATGTATAAGATGATAAATAAAATATGAACAATAAATAGTTCAATATACTTACTAAAAAGTCTAAGGTTTAGACAATCAAAAATACGTCATTAATATTTGTTATTATTGTTATAATAATTAATAAGTTCAGTGCGATCAATGTATAAACCAATTATATCAATATTTTATAAAATCTAAAATTATTTTCAATATTCAATTAAAACTTATTATGTTTATGTACTTAAGAATTCCTGAAGAACATATGAAAAAGTTAGAAATAGACAAAATTAGTTGAATTTTCAAATTTACAGTAGTAAATTATAAAAAATATTTTTTAATTCATGACAGATATATGCCTTACACATCACTGAACCTGTTAATATAATAAATTGATGGAGTTATCTTTGCTGAAATTCGGATTTTTAATATATTATAAGGTTTCAAACAATAAAATATAACATTACTTACGATTCAAATATGATATAATTAAACCATAAATATATTAGAGAACGAAAGATTAGATGTTGACGGGGTAGATTGATCGCTCCTCCCCGGGGATAAAAGAGTGCTTTCTCTATTTCTCTAATTACCTTGAATACCAGTTGTCTTCACTTTACTGACTAGGAGAGGCCACGACCTTTGGATCACGGATCTTAACCAAACTCTAGGATATATTTTGTAATATAAAAGTATGACGAAAGCCAGATTTTTAGACCCTAACGCGTTAATTTTCCCAAGTTATGGCTAGCTAAAATCAATTTTGTAAACAAATTACTTCTACTTTGATTGCTTATAACTCGGAAACAAAAAAAGATAGAGTTTAAAAGATAGCTGAGATTAAATAAATATGATTAAAAAGAAGAAGCTCAAATTAGTTAATTTGGAGTTATAGCTAAGTTATAGAGAAAATAAGAAATGCATGAAATTTTGGTCAAAAACGTCAATACTTTTTTACTACTAAATTTTAGTTAAAATTTCAGCAATTTCTTGTTCTCTCTATAACTTTGCTCCAAATTAACCAATTTTAGCTTCTTTTTTTACATCACACCTATTTAATTTCAGCTTTCTTCTAATTTTGGAATTGAGTATCTATCTTTATTTGTTTTTGAGTTATAAACAATCAAAGTGGCAGTAATTTATTTACTAATTAGGCTTTAGTTAACGATAACTTGGAAAAATTAACGCGTTAAGGTTTAAAAATCTGTAATTATAAAACATATCCTAAAGTTTCGTTAAGATCCCTGATCCGAAGGCCGTGGCCTCTTCCAGTGAGACAAATATATATACTTTCAAACATGGGGAATCATATGCTAAAAACAGAGATCGGCGAGTATTCGAAACCCATATTTATTGTACGAATACTTTTAGTGTAAAACGATTATTACAAAGCATTTTTACAAAGTATTCAAAAAAAGGTAATCATACAAAATATGTGGTGATCATAGTTACCGATCTCTGGTTAAAAATGAAAGGTAAATAACAATAATAGTATAATTGGAAAGTAACTGTATGTCAGGAGTAGGTGTAGGATCAATTGAAGAAGGGAAACTAGGCGAAGATAAAGAGAGAACGAAGCCACAGAAGTGCAGAATTATCGATGCCGCGGTGGCATTGCGGCGCCGTGTCCATTAAATCAGCGTTGCCCTAAGGGAATCGTATTATTAATCCCCGGGCTCTCGTGTCTATTAAAACACTACGCGATTAAATCACATCGTGAGAAAGGATGTGTTTCACACTAAGGGTCCTTTCACCTTTATTCCGACTATTGGCCACCTCGGTGTAATTAAAACTTTTACATACCTGATTAATTCAGACTTTCTTTTTTTTAAAAACGCTACCAGTTAAATGCGAAGTAATTCCGTTTTAGTAATGAAATTTTATTAGTATACAGAGACTTTCAACCTTTTGGTTTTCCGAGTATCATATACACCGAACTATTAAACCTAACAAGATTTACATGCACGGAGTACTTGTAGTGGGCGCAACGCAATGTAATGCGCGAATCCGAATAGAGTACGATGAATCGTCTACGCATCATTTCGATGCTCGAGTAAGCAATTCGTTCAATTTCGTCAAAACCGATAACGTCGATCCCGTCTCTTTGTCGATAATTTACTTTGCTTGAAGGTAAACAACCTAAAGCATCAAAGGGTCCCATTTGTTATAACATACTGCGTATATCAGACTGAATAACTTGGAGAGAGGGAAGGTTCAGGTGGATCGCGAACCGCCATCGAGGCTTCGCACGAGTATCGCATTTACAAACGGTCAAAGGGTCAACCTGTTTACACGTACAAGTGTCGTTCGTATATCGTCAAATGGAAAGGGAAGAGAGGGGGCGGGGGTGGGTGGTCAACGCACAGATTGGTGGGGCCAACGAATACACACACGTACACACACACACACGAGTCTCGAGGTTTGATGAAGTAATGGACGTTCTCTGTCGACGTGTTGACACGAGGACCGGACAATGCTCGCAAACTCACACACACACCCACGTTTCCTCATCCTAGTTTCCCTCTCTTTTGCGTAGACGGGGCTGCTGCTCACCTGGACTCCTTTTGCCTATGTGGACGAATGCAAATACGCGCAGACGCCACGGAGAGACGTCAGAGGTTGATGACGACCTGGATAAACTTTGGTCTCGCCAAGTTAGAGGTTGCTCCTTCGACGAACCTATATCGATCTCTCTCATTTAGAGAGGACTGTTCAACGATTCCCTCTCAATTTATTGGATTGAGCAGTCTCTCTCCCCCATCTCTTTCTCTCTCTCACGGCGTTCTCTGCTCCTTCGATATGTCTACAAGTCGTAGACGATGAAAGGTAGCTTTAACGTTTTCCTGGGTATTGAAGTTCTTACGAAAGCTTCTGGGGTAACGAAGGGCTTTGAATTTATTATCTTCCAAGTTGGGTAGCAGTATATATCAAACGAATTGAAGGTGACGGAACGATTGTTATGTTCAGGATTGTAATCGATTAGATTCGATTAGATTAAAAAGTTAACTAACGCTCAAATGCCGATGTCGCATTGATGACTGATCGAGTAGTATACCGATTCATCAACATCTAATAAAGTGCGTCGTTGACTTTTAATCTTCACGGTTTTCGATGATTTGTCGATAATGACGATATATTTTCAACATTTCGATTACACCGGCGATCCACTTTAAATTGATTTATTCTCTGTTAGATATATATATGCGTATATATTTATTTTTTCACGTGAATGTGACGTTACTATAATTTTGATATATAATACGGAAATATCTGCTTGTTATTATCATTACGTCGTAACAAATTGCGAACACCAGCACGAAGTACACAAGTTGACAGTTCAGAAATATAAAAATATATCAATCAGATTAAATAAACATATGGATTTCTAAAATGTAGCGAGTAGACCGATTAGTCAACTGTTGGCCTCTGGCATCTTATCGTTCTTCTATATGTCTAATAATTTGTACAGTTTACGTGCATCTAAATGTAACTAATAATAGTCAAGACGAAACGATTCGAATTATATAGAGTAAACGATGTCCCGTACCCTTGTCTCGGTGTTGGTGCCTAGGGATTTACTCATTTGCAAATTAAACTCTTGTTCCGTCACGTACGAAACGGAAGTCAATTTAATCCGACTAAGGCAATCGACTACCAATACAAACATATATATGTACAGACAGTTACCGTTTAATCTTAGTCGATTCGTCCTTGGGGTATCGTTCCCTTAGGAGATCCTTCTCTTTTCTTAGACTTTTTTGCGGTCGCCTCGATGTCAATCCTTTCTTCTTTGGCTACTTCTTCACTTTTTAGGCTCTACTCAAAACTTCTTTTCCCTTTTTATGTATTATCCTCTTGCGGGTTTTATCTTTCACTTTCACTGGGTTTATCAATTAATCATTTTTATCTACTTATTGTGTGTTTCTACTAAATATTTCAAAACCTACATTTTTAAAATATAAAATATTTTAAAGAGTGTGTGAAAAAACATTTTTTAATATTATTTATGTTGATAAGCGTATTTGTTAAAAAAAATAAAATTTATATAAATATATGATTTAAAACGTATTACTTTTCTATATTAATCGAATGTTTCCTACTCGAATACCTGATAGAAAGGCGTAGGAAATAAAATGTCTAAACCATACTATCTCGAAATTTATATCTCTTAATGATAATGATTATTTTATATATTTATATTAAAATAATATATTTCTCCAACATCCGTCTATATCGAATAAGTAATTGAAAATATCTAATACACGAATGATAATGATGAGTTACTTTAACATTAAAAACACACGTTCACTTTAAGAATAACGCATTTTAAAATGTCGCTGGACTACCACTACAAAATTTTAGAAAATAAAAAGCTTTTGAAATGGAGCCTTCTTTAAGTAGAAGCTGTGAGATGTGACCTTCCTCTCAACCATCGATATGTTGAAGATTTTTAATAATCATGAACTTTTATTGAACTATCGAACCACGTTTCAATGTAAAATGATCGTATGCTTACTTCAAATATAACTATATTTTCCATTTATAGTTGCAGTAATTTAACGCTCTTAAGAAATGGTGAGACGATTATGTAAGGTATTATTAACAGGTTGGTGACGAATAATGTATAAGTATTTTTATGCAGAAATCAAATTAAATTATCAAAATAAAAACGAATAGTTGGATTATTTAAAAAATTAGTAAAACAATTGGGTTTTAGTAAGTCATTTTGTATCTAGCCGTGTACGCATCGAGGTATATTTTTCTAGATTAGAAAAATTATAAATTAGAACAAAAATGTCATGCTGCTTATTCGAGGAGAGTTTGGGTCGTTCAAACATTTTATTTTCATCATTGCAGAAAGTACGTAGCAAATCATATCTTTCCAAAGAGTAACATTATTAATATAGATGTATATACGTAATTGACATTAGAATATGTTCTTAATTTCATTATGTATTCAGTTCGGGCGCAATTATGATGGATGTGTCGTCCATGTCAAATTAAACTTTTTTATTGAAAAAATTGTATTGTCGATAAAAAAAATACGTTGGTATAGTATGAAATAACACGAATGAGCTCAACTATTTTCCAAACAAAATTTATGCACCATTTCCTATCAAAAGAAATCGAAAAGTTACAAAAAACCGGTTTTTTGCTATATTTCAAAAACTATTAATAATAAAGAAAAAAGTTTTAAATACTTTTGTAGGCTTTGAAAATATCTACCGAGTAAAAGATATTAGTAAAAAAATATCTAGTTCGTTAAGGTCGCGTAATTAGTTAATTAACAAATTAAATAAAGTATAAAAATCGACATTTTTCGACTTGTCCAGAGCATTAAAGCTAAGATAGGAGCCCCTATAAATAACAATGTTAAAACATCACATTTAGCATAGATAGGAAGTACACAACATTTCAAATCAATATTTTTTTTTTAAATTAATTTTTTGAAAAGAAGGTGCCCAATTCGGATGTAAAAAATAAGACTTTGGAACATTGTGGAGAAGCCAGCCAAAGACAGTACAATCTTCAAGATCCACATTTTAATGTTTATGATAAAACCCATAATACACAACAATTTTCGAAAATAAGTTTTTAAAATTATGCGCGACATTTTGAATTTTGAAAATCTAATAACAAATTCTCTAATCAACAACCCAAAAAACCCTGTATACATATTTTTATAAACATTGAGGAGATAATAAATGAATAAAAGTAATAGAATTCAAAATTGTGATAATTGTCGATATAAAAATTGTTTAATAACTTCTATAACTTATACAACTTTAGCCGAAAACACTCTCCTTAGTCGGAGTCAGAAGGCCAAATATACGTTTCGAAAACCTTGGTGGACCCGGAGAGCTCGTCGGCTCAGAGCCACCATAAGCTTGCGACCGGACTAATTCTTGGTAGAAGTTTCCTTGCTGAACTGATCGATATATATGAAAAATCAATATGCATTGAAGTTAACACCACTTTTATCTTTATTATATATTTATTATATATTTTATTATTATAAGTATAGTTGATAATTTTAACCGTGTTATAAAATGCTAATAAATTTTTTGACATTGAAGATTCAAACATATTGTCGAAGACGTTACTACCTGTCTACTGCACACAATCGTTGTAATATGACAAAAGTAATAAGGTATCCACAGAGCCATAAGTAATAAACCACAAGTTACGAGCAAAAAGAAATGTTAAAAAAAAACGGGAGGATGAAATTCGAGAAAAGTGGCCGCAGGCGAATAAACAATATTTTCATATCACGTTATATTATCGCCTTAGGAGAATTTAGTCTCCCTCTTTCTCTGTCTCTTTTGGTCTCCCTCTTTCTCTGTCTCTCTCTCTCTCTCTCTCTCTCTCTTCTCCCTTTGCTTTGCTGTTAATGTCGATCAACAGCTCTCTCGCTTATCCGGGAATGCGGTGCCCTTATGACGGGCAAATGCTCTCAAATACAATTCCGTTGTCGCTCTTACGTCACTCGTGGCGCACTCGAACGACGCGTGTTAATGCAAAACGCGTCTTTATGACGGAGTTACGCGCGATCTCATTAAAAGTAAATCGGAACTGCGAGGGAGCAAATTCTAATTATGTTGACATCGTCGTTGCCCACGCTCCGCAAGATGCGAATGTCGACATCGTTAATGAATTACTTTAGGGTAACATCGTCCCTTTCAATTTTACTGCACCACATGACATTTTCGGCTTTAGTCGATTTAAGTATAAATACACCCAATGTGCTTTTGAAAACTATTATATGAAAGAAAAGTTTTTATTCCTATTTTTATTGAGGCTATGTTATATATTTAGTTTAGAGTAGCAAAAATTTTTTATAATCAACACGCTATAACTTAGAATATAACTATTCGATACTACGATGTAATATATAGTTTTATTTTTTTTTGTACTTTAAAATACTATATGCACGAAAAGATTCTCCAGTTTGAGTACGGGAAAAGTCAATTAAAGCAAACTTCAGATTCTTTGATTGTCAATATGCTTTAGGGTTAGAATAATATTTTTATTCTTAAAATTTTAAGTTCCTGATTGAATGATAAAAGAAATTCTTGTATACGTAGAAATTTACAATAATGGCCGAAGAAGAAGTTTACGAAGGTTACGGAATACACTTTGGAAAGTTGGATCTCGATCGCGTCGGTATGAACCAAAATATTCACAGTCTGATATATGTTCGAAAAGATAAATATACAAGACTTACTTTACTTTTATCTATAGTTTTTAGATGTACCACTTTTATGTGCTTGTTCATACTGCATGCACTTAAATTTTTGTACATCTGTGTTTAAAATAATTACACTATTGTTACTTTACTTCAATATTTACATATGCAATATTCGGCATTATATATATTTCGTCTTTCTTTTATATAAAAAAAATTATTTTCTATTACACGTACATAATTTAATTATACAATTTTCAAAAAAATTGTCAATATTCTCAAAATGTATTGAATTATAATATAAACTGATTATAAAATAATATTAAACTGTAATATTGATAAATATAATTTATTATTCAATTATTGTAAAATAACGAAGAAAATTATACACTATCGTACAAAATAAAGTAACTTTGCAAAAATCTCTTACAATCTATGTCAGCGTAGAATAAAATGATCATTTTAACAGTAACATTAGTGTTAACTCGTACCACATAGTCTTTGACAAAATTATTCTTCGTAAGCCAAATAAAGAGGTGAAATAGAAAATGTTTTTGAGGATAGTAAAAAAAACGTATCCATTTGAGAAGTAAGAAAAGTTACCAATGCATTCTATCTCTCTCCTTCTCTCTTTCCCTTTCTCTCATTTAAAGGATTCTTTGACGATCCACCTCCGGGACCATTCGACGAGTATGTCCACGTACCCTTGGGCGGCGGATTGCGCGAGGGCCTCGCTAAAGGACGGCAAATACTTTGCAGGCACCGAGGCGAATTATTTGAAAATGAATTCAAACGGATTTTCACCGGCGAAGCGCTCCCTGAACTTGGTCGACCCGTCGGAAAAAAATCTCGGAAAAAATCGAAGGTGATATTCACACGGGTCTTTCTCTGACATTTTATATTTTTTTTTTATCTGGCAGCTTCTAAATGCATTTCCGAGGGTATAGCTTTGCTTTTAACTTGCTAGATATCTCAAGTGATGCTCGTTTTCCATTTCGTGTGTTTCTTTTTCTTTTATTTTTCGGTTTGTATATATACTCGGGTGTAAGGCTAATTTTACGTTTACTAACAAGGAGAACATCTCAAGTTTGGGAAACGGATCAACGGAGTTTGGGATATGTATTCTAATATTAAAATATAAAAACAGCCAGAGCCGCAAATCTTAACAATCGGATTTTTAAAAATTATACGCTATTACATCAGAATTTACAAAAAAACAGAGGTTTCACTTTAAACACAAGTAACTTCTAAACTATCAAATATTAACATTTAGACTAAAATTTAATGAAAAGCTGAGATATAATAATACAATTTAAAAAAAAATTACGCTCAAATACGTTAGATTGGGACAAAGTTATAGCAGAATTAAATATTTAAAGAAATTTTAAACAAAAATTGGTCACTACCAATTTTATTGATTTTTTAAGCTAAATTTCATCATATTCTTAATTCGACTATAACTTTCCAACGGATTTAAGCGTACTTTTTTCAAATTCCATCTATTTTATCTCAGCTTTTCATAAAACTTTAGTTTGAATAATAATATTAGATAGTTTAGAAGTTACAAGCGTTTAAAGTAAAGCCTCTTTTTTGTAAATTGGCTTTAATAGCGTATAACTTTAGAAAAAACGATTTTTAGGGTCTGCGGCTCTGGCTCTCGCTAGATTTTTATATTAAAAAACATATCTTACAAGCTGGGCACGATCCGCTTTCCAAACAATTAAGTAAGTAATTTCGACTATACGTTGACGTATTCAATTTGCATTTCATACCCGAAAGATGAAGTTTTCTTTCGTCCAGTGCAACTTTCGAGTAGTTGTTTAGCCGAAATTAAAGATAAATTATAAGAAATTTTTCACTCTGAGTAAAGAAATACATACGTGTTAAATATGTGCAGGTGTAACTTAAACAGATCATTCTCGAAGAATCAAAGGTTTATACGTATGTATGTATCAACAGTATCCACCGGCTATGGTAGGACCAAAATTAAATCCACCGGGTGGCTCGAAACTACATTCGTCTCCGGGTGACTGGTATGGTTGCATCGGTAAACAACCCAAGCACTTCAGTCCAGAAACGATAGAACCGGTTAAAGTCAGAAAAGAAGGAGAGAAAGAACCACCGAATTTTGTAACGAAACCAAATCCTTTGGGAGGTCCGGGTTATTTGAATATATGTTTTAATCCTTACGTACCCAGATACGTAAAATATGAACCGTATGACCTCGAGGTCGAGAAACCGGAGAAAGGTAATGTTCTCTAAATTACAGTAACGTTATAAATTCTTCTTGAATCTTATCTTAAATCTAAAACAAAATATATTGTGTTACTTGAATCTCAATGTTTTTATACTACTTTAAAAATTCATTATTCTTGTATTCTACAATTAACGTGTTGTAAATGTCAAAAATTGTTACCGACCGAGTAAATTGAGACGAAAAAAATTAATTTAATTAAATAAACATTGTGAATTATGTAAAACCAATGCATTTCTAACCTTCGTTTCAAAATTACTAACACTGAGTGAAACGTGAAACAAAAATTCTGAAGATGTCAGTCGAATGGCATTTTAATCCTATTCTTTTATGCATTGATTTTTTTTATGAAATTCAATAGAGTGATACTAATACTGAGTACAAGTTAACTTGAATAAACATTTTTATCTTGCTTTTTTGTATTTTATTTATTTATTGTAATAGTAATATGGTATACGAATCAGGAAGTATGAGAATGACCAAATAAGCGGTAAGATGTGTCGACTAATCTAACCGGTGCATAGCATCGCGAACGAGAATCGTAATTCAAGCTCCGTGTGTTCAAATCCCATCCTCCGTCTTTTTCATACGTTACATTATTTAATTAAAATAATTTTTTCGACTCAACTGTTTCGATCGATCACTACATTTGACTTTTATAACCCTTCAAGTTCAAGACTCTACGAAAATTGAATAATTCAATATGGAGAAATTTTTATACCTGTACTACTCAAAATATTATTAATTCAACATTGCGAAACGGCAAAAAAATTTAACCCAAATTAGAGTACTTCGGTACACTTTTTAGCTTAAACAAATTAAATCTTATTAAATTATACATCGATATATATATATATATATATAATATGTATGAAATTAATTAAAATACATCGATATATTTAAAATGATTTGCAACGAAAAATTTTTAAGGAAAAAAAAATATCCGAATATTCCACGCGAAATCTCAAAATACCGAGTGGAAATAATAAAACGAGGGAAGAAAAAACTATGTGTATTAACAGAGGACAAGCAGCCACGAAGGTTTGTAAGCACGTGTCTACCACGAAAATACTTCGACGACAATCCGTACAGGCCCGTCAAGCTACGAAATACACCATCTCCAAGTTCAAAGCGATCGAAGAAGCCACTCCAAAATACCCGGATCTCTCCAAGTTTATTCTACTTGTCATTCCCAAAGGCTCCTCTTGGTGAAAATTCGGGATGCTTCTCAAGATTCCCTAAACACATGAGCGATCCGTACAAGCCCGAGCCGAAAAAGAAGAAACGCCAACAACGCTACAAGACATGGTGGCCCGCTGGTTGTCCGGAAACGAGGACCAAATATACCGTCAGTATAATCGAACGAGTCACCACGATCTCGTGCAATCGAGTTAATTACACAGAATATCGGGAACAAGTTTACAGGTTGTAAAGTTACCAAAAAAAACATCGTTTCTTTTGTAAATTTGTATAAGTATACTCCTGTTTACATCTATTTATTAGATATTTAACTTTTTGTCATTTTGATTCGTGTATACGTGATGTCGTTATTTTCCCGTTAATAAATTTACAATCGTTCTTCGTTTAATCGGTTCAGTTTACTATTTTTCAACTGTACTGTATATGATTTCGGATGTGGTTTACTTTATGTACCTTGTTAAATGGAATTTAATTGTTGGGGTGTACGCACAAAAGTCCATGAAAATGAAAATTTTACTTTAAATTTAAATCAAATATTATCGCGGATGTGCGCGTAGTCCAATAAAAGAATAACGGACGAGTACAACGTTTCTTTTGGTTTTCACGTAACATCGAACTTGTTTACACGTTTTTATCAATTGTGTTTGTCCGGTTTACAACCAGATGAGGTTATTTTGAATTAAAAATACTGGATTCCGAATAGACTGTTGTATGTTAAAATTGTTTTTTTTCTCTTTTCCTCCGAGTATTATCAAAATTTCAGTTTGAAAAGTCATATTTAATTACGGAATAACAAACTCCGTGTATATGTAAATTCTATTTTATTGTTTTTGTTTCCTTGATTAATATTGTACAGTTTTAATTATATAGAATAAACGTGGAACGCGCGCTCGGATGAAACGATCTAATAATAATTCGTAACGGAAACTAACGCGTAAAAAAAGAAATAGACGAATACTTAAAAATCAAGTATTTCGAACGACCGTAATTTAACCTTCACTCACCAATATTAACTAAATTCCCGAGGCCAGTTTTCCTTTTTGTTTTTCCCTTTGTTATTTGCACATCGTTAAAACAGGAAAAACTCTAATTCGGGTCACGACTCGATTTCTCACAGTGGAAGGGCAGTCTGGAATTTTTACCTCTGAAATAAAATAAAATGAACGTTAAAAAAAAAGCGGGAGAGAGAGATAGAGAGAAAACCGAGTGATAAAGGGAGATGGAAAAAGGAAGAAAATACAACGCGAATAGGCGGTATTCGAGTTTTCCGACTGTGGGGAAAAATAAATGCAGTGGCAAAGAGCAAGAGGTAAGAGGGAGGGGTAAAGTAATACCAAATTTCGCGGTGCCTTTTAAATTTGCCGACGAGCTATTAGTTTGATAGCGAGCAAGCGAGCGCACTGAAAACGTTACACGTTGCTGAATTTGTAATAGACCGGCAAAATACCTTTGAACATAGCATTCACGCGTGTGAATTACGTTTGTACGGCTCGCCTATATACGTCCTGGTTATCCGACAGTTTTTTTTTAATCCTCTAAATTAACATATGTACGCCGTTGTATATATCACAATCTGTAGATTCTTCTATATAGATGTTGGTAAAAGTTATTTTACATAGTAATTCGTTAATAAATTTTCATAAACATTTTCGTGAAAATATGAATATTAAATGGAAATAATTAACTCGAAAAAATTAACTGTATATTAAATTTGTTTTGTACATATAATTATACTTAAAAACATTTGCATTTTTCAATGTATATACGCATTATCGTATTAATTACACGATTAGTGTAACCATAGCGCTTTATACCATTAAAATTTTGATCTCTAAAATCATCGAACGGCGAAAAAATTTGAAACGGCTGACTATAAAAAGGAGACAACGAAAAAAAAGTAAAAAAAAAACGAACAGTATTTTAAAGGATTTTATAGTAATCAATTACACATGGTGCTTCAATGGCATGAACATCGACGACTCGTAGAGAGTCGTAGGCACGATGCGGGTTTACGGGTGCTCTAATGAAATTCTAACGCAAATTCCATTGAGAGGAGAGAACTACAGGTACACTTCGTAATCAAATGCTCTTGGCAATATCAAACCATAAATGGATCGAGATCGCGCTTACAGTCATTTCGCCGTTCTCTGTTTCTCTCTCTCTCTCTCTCTCTCTCTATCTATCTATCTGTCTCTCTTATGCGTTTTAAATTATTCACTTGTACTTTACGACATAAAATTTCGCTTAATTTACAAACTTTCCTCCCACTCAATTTTTAGTACTCAAGATGAACACCACAAGTTTTGCTATTTTGCAATTGGCATATGATCCATAATGAATAAATATTGAAAATATAATGTAAATGCATGTTAAAAAAAAGATAAATAAATTCGACGCTCCATAAATCGGTCAGTTTCTTTTAAAAAAAAAATGAACCCTAAAAGCTCTATTTTTATTTGAAAAAGAAAACGACCAATTTATTTCGGGCATCGATTACAAAACTAATTTCAGAAAAATGTCCCCTATTGTTTCACCCCCTTCCCCCCTCCCCCCTCCCCTCCCCGGGGTTCTCTCCCTTCAATATCCCATTTCTAAAAGATATAAATCTAGGTCCACAATAAAAAAGAAAAAAAAATTCTTTCCCTCCTCGATATCTCTAGCTCTTTCTCTGTTCGCTTCCCTTCGCGCGTATACGTAGGGAGACCGAAGCGCGGACAGTAAAAGTAATTAATTGCTTTTTTACTCTCTGCTCGATGGATGGAGCTTGAAATGGAGACCGGCGCCTTTTTTCCTCGCGAGTTTCCCACCGAGTGCGTCGCTTTTCAAGTTACAACGGTATACGACATCGGTGGTGCTCCCACTTGATCCTCTGCTCCCTCCTCCTCGTGGATCGTTAATTAGCATTTGTGCAAGCATAGGACAGACGTAAGCGTAATATTTCTCTCCCTCTCCCTACTCCTCTCTCTCTCTCTCTCTCTCTCTCTCCTTGGCTCATAAAGATGGGCGCCACTGCTTTTCTTTAATTAAACGTCGCACTTAATTAAAACCCCATCGGCGTGCAATCTGCACTTCTGCAGATTAAATAACCGAGTGCTCCATGCGCAAAGATGCGGCAGGAATAATATAGTTTACCTTGTATATGTGTTCGTTCCTTTTGCCTCTGTCTGTGTGGGGTGTGCGTCATGTGTAGACGTGAGCGCGTGCGTGTGCGTTCTTTTATTTTATCGTAATTAATAATTTTATGCTTTCCTGCGGAAATTTTCATCCTCCGGATTACATTCTCTAAGGGTAATTTATTTTTATGTCTGGATAGATCATGTAGGAACAGTTGGATTCGGTATATAGGATTTAATGATGCGAACGAAACATGTGTTTATCCTACCTAACGTTATGATTTAAGATAGTTATTTCCTAACTTCGTTAATCATTCGTACGTTTTGTATCGAACTCTATATATATAACTTAATATCGAAGCTGTATGTTTGTTTTATTTTCGCAATCTATGTGTTCATTTATTATATGTATATTTATACGAGGAAGGAAAGGAAAAATAATCTGCAACGAATATTACAAAAAGAAATTTAAATTTTATTGTTTACATTGTTATCGTAAATCGTTAACATTAGGAGAAATAGTACGCACAGGTTACGATCGAATTAATTATTGTTTATCCTATGCATTTAGTTTGAATTATCAATTATATTCGTAACGTTTCCTCGACAACCAATATCAATTAAATTTACGATACACCGACGCTGGTATGTAGCGTAGTTATAATTCAACCAAATTTAATATAATATAAATTAGCTTTTAATCGTTTATTCGAAAAAGATAACGACCACTTGACCAACAATATTATTATACACGGCCGTTATATACGGATTCGTATTAGATCGAATATCATTTTATAACGATAAAATAACGTCCGAGTATCTCGAGGCTCGTAAGAAGGATGGGAAAACACGGGAGAAAATCCGTATAGATGTGCGCGACCTCACGGTAAGCACATCAATACGGAGATTTTTCGTCGTTCAACCCGATGGGCAATTTCAGGAGTTCCGGTTCGAGGTGGTATACACGCGACCCCTCACCCCGGGCAACAAGGACGTATGATACCTCGACCCAAGATTTATTCCAAGGCTGAGGTAGCCCATTACTCAGTGCCGTGTCGTTCTCCCGGTATTAAACATTCCGAGCATTGCGGTCGCGCCTTGCCACTGCCGGTGCTTTCCCACTTCCGACCAATCGCCCACAATCCGAGTAAGGGAAAACGACGCGAACGCTCCTTTTTTTCTTCTTCTTCTTTTTCTTCTTCTTCTTCTTCCGTATATCCGTTTCTAAGAAAATATCGAGTTCCTTTTGAGCATACGAAATTCATCGTTACCGATCATTATATACACTTTACCATTAAGGGTATACAGTTAGGTCCAAACAGTTTTATTTTTTTTTTGGTTTTACGACTTAATGATCTAGAAATTCTTTGGGCTTGTTTGTAGTAAAAATATTAATATTTCTGGAAAATTTTGAATGAGATGACATCGTTTTAACGGGGTGTCATAGACAAAATTTATCCTCCCCTACCTTGCCGACAAACACGATAATTCGTAATAAATCTGTAAATAAAGCAGTACGTGATAAAATAAGAGAAGAGACTTCGTTTATCAATAATCTAGCTATGTCGTGAATTCTAAATTAAAATATTATTGAATTTTCCAAAAAAGTATTATACCAAATATGTGAAACTAACCTCAACAAGTGGAAAAATTTGACATTTTAATAAGAATTTTCTCGAAAACACAATAATATTTTAATTTTAAATTCAGCACACAGTTAGATTATCGACAAACGAAGGCGCTCCTTCTTTTATTTTTTCACATATACTTTTATTTTTTTATTTATTAATTAATAAAAGTCTTTCTAGTCAAATGCTTCTTACGAGTTGCGTCTCATCAATTTTTTTGGATTAATCTGACATTTATATGAGTATTTTTTCAAGCAATTGTTTAAATATTACATAACATTTTTTTAATCTTATAGTTTTTTGTTTATCAGAAAAAAAATAATAAATTTAACAACAAACGTTTAAAATATTGTTATTTTTGCATAAAAAATTTATTTTTTAATAATGTATTTCTTTTTTAACAAACTAAATTGTTTAAACAAAAAAAGGTAATGTAAAGTTGAAGCAACTACTTTCAAGAATATACACAAAAATCGCAAATGAATCGAAAAATTGATGGAGACGCGAGGACAATTTGGTTCGAAACTCTTAACTTTTGTTGAAACGATTCTGTCTTGTTGCAATTTGCAATACACTTTCTATTTTTGCTTCAAATATGCCATCAAAATTTTAAATCATTAAGTTGAAAAAAATAACAAATTTTTATATTTTCCCAAACTAACTATATCCTCAAATCATCTCGCTGCTCGTTTTAATTTTAATCACAAAATATTAATTTTCATAATTATAATTATGATCGTTGTATACGTATAACAATTGCGAATACTTGTGTAAGAAATATACTGTTCAAAGAATATTTCTATTTGTCCCTATTAGTCATCCGATATCAATTAAGACCTATTTGACAAACAATCTCGCGGCTGATGCTAATCCAAGATATTTACTTTAACAACTTCATGAAATAGGATATACTACAAGTACCTGTATTTAAAGAACAAATATTATTTTGCAGCGATCGTTAAAAATAATCGCAACTTACAATCAATTTCCAACAATTATTTGCATATAAAATTTTCATAAAAATAGAGCAACCAGTAATTTTGCAAATTATACAATTTAATATCTAATTCAACTATACTCATGTTCACTGTATAGTTCGATTTATATATACATATATCTTACGCAAATGAATAATTCGATAAATTATATAGTGGCAAATAAAAATTTGAACGTTCCGAAATATCGATAACCGACTGTCCTCTCAGCAATAAATATGACTATTGCAACAATATGTACGATTGATAATATAATAACAAAATCTTTGAGAATAACGGGATTCTGTCTGAATGTCTCTTCGAAAGATTCAATGCGATGCGCTTTCAATTTCCAATAATTCGATATTCCATATTCAACGATTTTCGTGAAGAGTTTGTCGAATTTTTTAACAAATGGCGATGCCCTTTCATAAATGAAAGCCACGTTTCCAGTGTACACGGAAGGCCTGGATAACTTCATTATTTTGGTACCGTAAAGATTCGTATAGTACGCAGCAAAATATTCAGCAAGCTGATTAGGCATGTAACATATACAATTCCGTGTCTCGATCAAAGCTCTCACGCAATCGAACGGCAACATGTATTTCATATTGACTTTCAACTGTTGATAAGTCGATCTGTTCTCGTCGTCGATGTAAAGTTGATTATAAAAGAATTCCGAGGCGTAAATTGGTAAATTTGACGTCAAGGCGTCTCGTAGCGTTACGAACGGCTTCTCGGATTGTATCGTTGTGATTTCCAAAATTTTCGAAAATACATTCGTCGAATAGATCATTGATAAAAATACGACGGTTATGTAAACGATCCTTCTGACCGTATTTCGCGGGCCTGGCCGTAAGTGCAAAGTGATTCCCAAAAGTACTTGAAATATGTAAATTGGTTTCCATACGTTCAGAGGGAATCTCATGACGTACGCTACGAACAAGAAGAGGAATACTATCATAGGGAATAATAATAAATAAGTAAAAATTTCTCGAGTCATTTTAACAATCGATTGACGAAGCACCGGAACGATCATTACGTATTTACTGTTGTAAAAAGTCTTCCCGTATCTTATACTCCTGTCGTACATACTTTGTTCTCGAAAGTATTGCATGGACAATACGTTGTATTCGTTATTTTCAACTCGATTGATTAAATTATTAAAATTCGTAGGCTCCCTCGTCAATATATTATTAAGGGTGAAATTCAATTTATTCGAGGCGACTTTCAAAAACGTGTAATGCGTGCCTCCGAACTCGATCTTGTTCGTAACGTTATTTTTCTCCATATTTATAAACGGAGGATAATGAAAAACTGGGACGTTAAACGTGTAATTGTACATATTGGTCAACTTGTCCGGAAAAATATTAGTACCGTTATTTAAATTCTCGAGGTTGTAAAATTTCTTGAACGGATTGTAATTGTGAATCACGAGGGATTCCGCGTTCACGTTTAAAATTGTAAAGTCCAAAAATTTTAAACTCCAAGTACTCGACAATAATTCCCACACGTTATCTCTATCTAAATATGAATTACTGTATATTATCATTAAACACTTGGGTCGTATATTTTTAGAGAGAAGTTTAGCAAACTTGTACAAAGTTGAATTAACTTGATCGAGATGTACTTCATCTTCGTCTACGCTTTCGAGCAGTATGTACAAATTCGAATGTCTCGAATTTTTAAGTATCCGAATGTCATTAAATGAGTTTAGCTTTGTCATATCCATCGATATTATCGGTATTTCACTCGCTATTTTGTACACGATGAAACTTCGGTTATCGCGTGGATCGACGTTATTCGCTGCAATGACCACTTGATTCGTCTTGAAATCACGAAGTATCAGATTTATTATTATATTGACATAGTTTAAAGCTGTCACGTTCATCACTAATTATTATCATTTATTTCGCACTTACGATTTCACAACATTTTCGTTTCATAGTATATTATTTAAGAAAAAAACAACGAAATTCAAATCAGTATTGTGTTCTTCGATTCGCAGCAATAGTACAGGAGTATTTATGATAATTATGTTTATTGCCCAGTAAATATTATTGATTAAAACACAAAAAGTATAAAAAAAAATAGAGAAAGTAGAGGTAATAAGTAGTTTAGCAGCATTTAGTTATAATTTATTCACGAAATAATTAACTTTTTTTACGATAGAATAATTATTGTTGCAATATATATAGTTTAAAATTATTTTCTCATCGAAAACCGGGTAGCTGGTTATAAATTGGGCATTCTTACATGGATATAGAAATTGATGTTATTGCATTTTCGAGAAATGTCTTGCCAACAAATCGCAAAAGGATGCACATTCACTTGACGTTTGTTGACAAGAAATGGTTCTCAAAAACAGAACATTATTTTAGCCTAAAATTCAGCTTATAATTAGATTATGTATAAAGGAAACCGCCTCTTCTCTTATTTTTTCTCTTCAATGTTGTTATTAATTAACCAACAAATATTGATTATAGACACTCTTAAATAGTGAATAGTTTGTTTTCTTGTAAAGAAGGGAATAGGGATAAATTAATATACCAAAATCGAACTGAAATTAATTTAAAATTAATAATATATATACTCCTATATATCTGCTGATAATAGAGAATAATTTAATGAAATAAAATCGCATTATCTACGCGTAATGAAATACACAATGCAAAACAAAGGTAAATGCAAAGATGAACACATTAAGATAAAAATATTTTTATTTCCTAAAATATGTAATCTAATGAATAATAATATATACAATAACTACGGTTAATATCGCAAAAAGAATTTATATCGGTAGATAAGATTAAAAAGCTTTTCCAATATCGATAAATTATTCAGCCGCGTGTATATATATATATATACCTATACGTACAATGTACGCTCACACGATTTTCTGTGCGTATACATATATGCATATATCTCGTCGAGAATCTGTTGTACGCGTATATATGTGTATGAATATATATCCTTTATAACTTTCATCCGCGAATGTGAAAAAGGCTTACGCGTGCCGAAAATAGTGAATATAAGAACGGCGGAAGAAAAGTGAAACGGGACGACACAACGAGAAAAGGAAAGATATATATATATATCGACAGGTCGCTCGGTCAAATCCGATAAAATCTTTGCGGCGCGCCACTCATTGAAGGAAACTACGCCGAGATAGTCAGCCCGGTAAACCTTTCAACGCTCCGACGCCTTTTCCCTCTTATTTCCTCTTATACGGGGCAGGGGAATCTCCGTCGAGAGACCAAATCTCAAAGTGTCCTGAAATGTCTACTCAGCTGGATGAACGGCCAAGAAATTGTTTTTTCCTTCACTTTTTATTCCATCGTCACCATCCTATACGCTAATCGATCGAAACTCTATCAGAAATGATTTTTAATTATATTTAGATTTTTTTCAATAAATATTAATGAATTTATATTTTTAATTTACGTTCACTCGACGTATTCGTCATTGTGGAAAATTACAATCGAATTATTATACGTTTTAGACTATATTTTTCGTGTATATTTTACTCATTGTGCTTTATTTTGGGTTACGTTCTACTTTGTGTACTAATGATAAAAGTAAATGTAAAATGCAGTAAATAAAAAAAAAGGAGTAATTTTTTTCTCGTTAAATTAAATCAGTTTCAAAGTTTACGTGGTTGTAGTGTAGAGCAGAGTACCGTCGAGGAAAGTGTGTGATGAAGTAGGAAGAAGAAAGTTGGAATTATGTAAACTTAAATAAATTTAATTACAAAGAAAATTGAAAACGGTAAAGAAACGTAACGACTTCCCGGCTAAAAGTTTATTGGGAAAAAAAAGCAAATTAAAGCGCACTATTTTCTTTATATTACAATACCTAAGCTTATAACAATAATAAATCATACATAGAAATCCAATAAAAGTTAAATATTTTAAACACATTTTGACCTTATAATTTTCATTTGCGTTTCGTAAAATGTGTGTGTGTGTATAACTTTAAATTGGCCGTTATTCAAGTAAAATAAAAGGGGAAAAAACAAAGAGTGAGAGATAAAAATGTTTTGATAGAGGAGGAAAGACATAAAGAAAAAAAAAATAACTAAATCGTGGCTACTCGAGTATTCGCATTCATCTGTCAATTTGCTGATTGAAACCGAACGGATCGAGGAGCGCTTTTTTCTTAACAGAGAAAACTGTTGAAACGAGAACTGAACGGAAATGAACAAAGCTAAACAAAAACTAGGAGCCACTGATTCCCTTGAAGGAGGAAGAAATATAAAAGGACAAATTGTATGCTTTACCTGAAACTAAAGAGAAAATGAAAGTAATAGCGCGATAACTAAAATATAGAAATAGTGTAAAAGGTAAAAAATGTATTTTATATAATAGTAATAGTAATAGTAATAATAATAATAATAATAATAATAATAATAATAATAAAAACGGGTAATCGGGATTCTTGACTGGAAATAAGTAATTAAGATAAATTTTAATATATTAAGATAAAATCACTTACAATTATTAAAATAATGTCTCTCTCGCTCACACACTCTCTCTCTCTCTCTCCTTTCTCTCTGTCTCTCTCTTACAACCTAAACGTGGCTTGAAGGCGCTACGCAGGTGAGATGTCGAGTCCTATCGGCGAGAACTTATGTTTCCTTCCTGTTGTGCGTTTGACTTTGACGATCGTCTTAAACTTGGAGCTCCAGTTGGTGTTGGGATCAAAGAAGCAACCACACTGAGAAAAGTGTTATAGGAAAATTTATTATAAATTTAGCAAAAATTACTATAATGCATGATATTTGTGAGACATACTTATTTTAAACCAATTTTTATATTGAACTTATTACTTATTAATATATTCTTTACAATTTTCATAACAATTAATTATAAAATGTATTACAGCATATAATTCAAATTACAATGTTACATAACACGAAATATTTATATAAATTAAAAAAAAATGATGTAATTTTTATATGAATATAATGTAATTTATTTTGTAACATAGTAAAAATTATTATAATATTTACAATCAAAAATACGCTTTGCTCTGAGTTACCATAACAATGAATACGCGCTTGAAGTATCACAGGTATTAACCAAAAAAGTGCATGCCGGGATCATATAAGGGTAAGCATTTAGTGAATACATAATCTTGTGTACATGTATATCAAATAAGGGAAATCCATAAATAAGTTTTTCTTAATTATAAATATCTCTTCTGGCCTGTTATTCTAAATACTTTAGGAAATAATATTTAAAAATTCAAATTGTGTTATTCATCAAATCCAAAAATTTAATTCCATCGGAAAAGAGATAAATAAAATTAGTATTGCGGTGATTTAGATAAAAATTAAAGGTTTATTTGTTCGAGTGCAGTCTAGCTTTAAAAATGAAAACGAGTGTGCAGAAAGAATGACACATAGCCAGAGATTGCGCATTCGAGCTTTCAATAAGAGAGCCACGGCGTTAAAGCTGGCCGTTTCAACGAATGAAACATCTCATCCGAGCCCTCGGCTAAAACCAGGCATACACGCGGTAAGAATGGTTTGAATGGGTCTCGAAAGAAATTTCTACGGAATATCGAATACCCACAGATTTTTAGCTCGCTTCCCGCCTTGCTTTCTCAACCGTGCAATCTGAAATGCTGCTTTTCGTTTTCTTTCTCGCAAGATTTCGTCTTTTATTCATAAG
The DNA here is from genome assembly GCA_026168455.1 of Theocolax elegans. Taxonomy (NCBI): domain Eukaryota; kingdom Metazoa; phylum Arthropoda; class Insecta; order Hymenoptera; family Cerocephalidae; genus Theocolax; species Theocolax elegans. The sequence goes on along the minus strand of CM047428.1, from coordinate 2,742,144 downwards.
TAAGTATAGCTATTGAGCTATAAATATACGCTCTCCTGGGTATTCTAATACACATACACACACACACACACACACATATATTTATATATACATATATATATACATATACGTTCTTGCGCATTTTTTTATCTATACATAGAAATTATTAATCTGAATCGTTTCGCGATATGTTGCTCATTGTTACGCGTGCCCTCGTTCACGAAGAAAAAAACAAGCGAAGGAAAATAAGAACGAAAGGATTATTTTATACAACTCAAGTCTGATACCCGATTTTCTATCCACGTCCACGGAAAATCTCGATTATAATATATTCCATACACATACGCATTTGTAGACATATACCTATATATTTTGCTTCCTTTCCTTAAGAAAATTGGCTTATCTCTCTTATGAATCGATCAGCTATTGAGAGAGACAGGCACAGAGAGAAAACGCAATCGCCGTTCTTCCTTTTACCCAGGAACCTCTTGTTCGCTAGCTACTCTAAGCGACTTGCTTCCCATTTTACTTTCTTGCATTCGATCTGCTCGAGTGAGTAGTTTACCTTACCAAAGCCGTATATGCCGATTGTCTTTGTCTGGGTGAATTCATGTTTTTCAAAAACCTAAGTGGATTTCTTTCTCTCTTTCATCCTTTACTCAAAATTGAGAACAAGAAAGAGAAGAGTACTTCCTTCCCTCTTTTAGCGTAATCCATCGGCTCTCATTTTCCGTCGATCAATTCCGGATTATACGCGTAACGAGATTAAAAATCGAGCGAGATGAAAACTTTATCTCGATTGCTCGGAGAATTGATTTACATCCAATGCATATTGAAGGATACACTTTACTCAACCTTTTACTTTCTTTCTTTCCTTCTCTCTCTCTCTCTCTCTCTCTCTCTCTCTCTCTCTCTCTCTCTCTCTCTATCTATCTTTCACTCTTCCTTTGCAATTATCCTACAAAACGACTGTGATTTTGTCCATTGATTGCCTCTAATACAGTTAAATCAAATGAATCAAAGAATAATTAGAAGTAAGATAAATCCTGGATTTCCTGAGCGAGAAAAGACTAACCCCTTGTTATAGATAAAACCTTTGTATCCGAGTGAATAACAGTGATTCACCGATAAATCCGAGGAAAATGTATAAAGTCGGAAAAATTGTAGGAAAAATTTATTATGCAGGAAAGTACCGAACAATACGAGGAAATGGTCCGGGGATATGTGTAAAGCACTTTATTTACCATTCTGGAGGAGTTGCCGAACTCGAGCGCTTGAAAATGCAGTGTCCGAGGTCCGTCAGTTCTTCTTTCTTATGCGGAAAATTTGGAAAAGCGCGTCAGCCGTGCTCAACTATAATGAAAAACGTATTACAAGAGTCATAAGTTTCCTTAGAGGAAGAGAGTGAGGTAGAGCACCCTAACATTATAACGGGGATGTGCAGGCTGTACTTAACGACGAAACTCTGGGAAAACTGTAATTTTCGCACGAGGGTTGAAAAAGAGGCGAGCGCGGATGAAAGAACAGAGACACGAAGATAAGAAAAAGATGTATGTAGGACAAATAAGATAAAGAGAAGAGGAACGGAAAGAAAAGTGTTAACAAGTACTCCCGCCAGTAAAGGAACGTTCGCGGTAAAGGAACGAGAAATGAAAGATTAGTGTCTGGTTAGAATGAGAAATTAAGCGAAAACTAGACTCAATAAGATTATAAAATTAAAATGTTTGTCGTTTCGTTTCTTTCAAAAGTTTACGATTTTACGTAGAAAATATGCTAAAACTAATAATATTTTATTACAATATTTTATTACACTCTCTCGATAACTTTGATCAACGTTAATAATTATATAATTGTTATCTTGTTACTACGCGTTGAATTTTTGAATCGTACGAATTGTTAATAAATAACTATTCGCAGATGTTCGGAATAACCAATTTGTAAGTGAATTGAAAGGAGCCGTTCTGATAGCCCGAGGCGATCGAACAGAAGTCAATAAGCGCCGACTCATGATGGAATTTAGATAGCACTCGAGTTCTCTGCTCTTACAGTGAGACGCACATCGGCGGTCATCTATCCGTTGGCGATCAACGCTCGGCGACGCGGCATTTCGAAGCGAGCGAATTCGTGATCGGAATGTACGCGCACACACACACACACAGTTCGAGCTCTGTGCCCTAAAACCACAAGCCCGGGATCACCAGGGCTACTTGGTGGGCTTTCACTGGACAGTCGGTGGTTGGCCCGATTCTCCTCCTATATACTCCCACCAAAATTACGATAATTTATCGACCAGCGGATCATTTCCGAACGAGATATGCTGTCCGAGTACGCGTCGACGCGTATAGGTGCGTCCACCGATCTCTCGTTTAGATCCGCGGTAAGCATTAAGATTGTTTCGATGGCTGCAGCTTATACTCATTGCCCTTTTATCCTGTTGATCGATTATTTGTTACTCTTCACGAATTCAATATTTTAACGTTCTTCCTATGTGTCATCTTGACGAAAAGTAAACAAATAATTATAAATAAGTAAAGTGCAGAATAATTTTGTAAACGTTTTTGAAAACTATTCGACGAGTAAGCAAAACCGTTGTAGATGCAAGTGATTCATAGGTAACGTGATAATCGAATAGCAATAATTAAAAATTCGAAGAGTGATAAATTCACTTTGAATAGGATTTAGCGAATGAGACAGCAAAACAACATAATTGAATGAACGAACGAAAGTTTCAATAATTGATTTTCTACGGAATATGAAGAAGTTCTCAGTATCTTTATCTTCCTATACCTAATCCGTTTATTTATCGAAGCTGCCTCCTGAAAACGCCTTATACAGCGCGTTCGATTTTTCTCCCTCGCGTCGCAATCCGCGCAGAGACGAGTTTTCTGTAGGTCCACCCCACCTCCGCCCCCACCCCTCATCCCTTTCATTCAAAGGCAATTTCCAAAGTTTTCCAGCCGGGTCAACTCTTCTTTTTCTCTTTCTTGTTCTATTCCGTTCTCGTTTTCACCGAGAGGTCGCGCAAAATCTCGATCCTATATGCCGCCGTTGCATTCCTATAGGGGTGGGTTACTCGATAATCTCTCCTCCGGATTGATGTGAAATTTAAGTGGACGGAGATTTTCCGTGGTGCCGGTGGTACCTTATTGTTATATCCTACTTTTCTCGCTATACCCAACTTTATAGCCCATTATTTTTATTTTACTTTCGGACAGACTTTTTCGATAGTATAAACGGATTGATACGGCATAAGCATTAAAATAACGGACCGTTAAAACTTACTTTTATTTAACTACAATATTCATAATTTTAGTGACCCATTCCTTATATATTTTCTAAATATTATTTTATACAGTGCTTTTTGTATAAATGTATACAAGTTTTGTGGGAAATCAAATTCCTTCTATTCGTTATAATTAGCTATCTATATTATCTTTTTTATCCTAAAATTCAATTTCACAGCTTATATACAATTATATGGTTAATCATGTGGTTAATCTTGAAAAAATTACTTCGTTTATTTTGAATTACTGAAATATTAGAAAATAGTTTATATATCCTGATGTAAATTAACGAATAAAAATTTGTGGGGTTTCGGCTGTTGACGTCTTCTCGGAAGTATTCGTATCAATTAAAGTAAACCTTGAAGCGACAGGTGTCCTCGAAATAAGCTTATCGAACCGCGATCCCTCGTGTCAATTGAGTTTGTCAACCTTTTGGATCTCGACATTTTTTTCGACGGTCATCCATCAAACGAGGCAAGTGCACAGATGTTCCTATATTGTACTCACCCGCGACACGACGAATCCTCGTTGAAGAAACGTTAAATAACGTTATCACGCGTAGTTCCTCGTAAAGTGTTTTTACAATCGATATCTTCATCCAGTTTCAAGTTCTACAAACTACTATTTCAAATAATGTGAGAGAATAAAAAATGAATTCCGAGATGTTTAAAAATAAGAAAGAACTATAAAAATGAAATTTGTATTAAAAAGTTATATTAGAAATGTATAAAAATATTTATACTTTATATTACCGGTGTACGAGGGAGAAAAGTAGTAAAAATGCGCATACGGTATCACGGAGAGGAAGGTCTCGAAAATCCGAGGTACGAATAATTTGGAGAGAGTCGGTGTATCCCTCACCGGAATAAGCAAATATCATCGTATTCTCGAGTTCGAATCCTGTTCCGAAGTAGCGCGCTCGTGTTATCGCGTACGAACTGACGAGACAGAGCAGCCGAGCAAACTGAAAATTTCGTGGAGAAACGCGTCCATAACCATAGGAAGGTTCAACCAAGTAACGAAGCACACGAATATTCCCGAGTATTCGGTTATAACTGTTCTTCCTATTCCGTTTCGCGAGTAACAACACCCGGGTCTCGAGTCCTATAGCGATACAATCAAGTCTTAGACAGGGCCCTCTCTACCTTTAAGTAGTAAGCACGTTCTGTGGTCAGCCAGCACAGGCTGTTTCGTCTCTCCTATACCCGGAGTTTCAACGGTTACACCAACATCCTTCCACTTGCATCGTTTCTGTTCCTGCTTCTACCAAAGACAGTGATACCGTCCTCACTTCTCTCTCTCTCTCTCTCTCTCTCTCTCGCTCTAACTTCGAGTCGAGACCGCCGATCGCAGAAGGAGGAAGGAATTTCGTTCGTTTTTTGTAAATCGATTCAATGATATTATTAGATCGTTTATCAAGAATAAATATATAGTCGCTCTGTATAGTGTCCGATATAGTTGTCGAAAGATTTAACGTGACCGGTTGACCTACATTTTTCGAACCGCCGCACTTCGGATTATAAATTGCAAAGTAATATGTATTTAACATAAAACTCGAGATCTTGAATTAATTAGTTCTCTTCTCTAATTCGTTATTCTCAATGAAGAAATAATTTGTAATCGAAACTCCTTAAAACCGCAAGGCAGGAGATCATTCTTTTTCGGGTTCAACGGTACATCCTTAGGTTTCTCCAAAATAGAGTCCTTTACATGTCAGCTCGGTGGGTTCACGAGTTGACTTACCGATTTCGTCCCACGAGGAAAGTAAAGGTCGAGAGAGAGAGAGAGAGAGAGAGAGAGAGACGGATAGATAGAGCCACCAGGAAATTGGATACAATGGAGTTGAAAATAACTTTGCTACCGAGATCACGAATCACGATACAATTACGTTGCTTTTGTCTGGTGATAAAGTGTACCGCGAATAGAGCGAGATACTGGTTGCATCCGCGACCCTCGTCAACCTAGTAGGTAAGAGAGAAAGAGAGAGAGAGAGAGAGAGAGCTCATAGCTACTTCCTGCGCATCGCTTTGTATCGCCAAGAGGTAGAAGTCACCGTTCGACTATCGCCTTTCATTTCGATTCTACCTCCTTTCCCGCCCTTCATCCTCCCTAAACCTTGTGGGCTATCTGTTGCGAATCGATTGTTGCGCTTTATTCCTGTATCCTCGAATCAAGTGATTGCTTCGATTCGTCTATACGGATACGACATTCTTTTTTGCTTCCGGTCTCGTTATTGTTTAACCTGAATCCACCTCGAGGAATAGAAATGAAGATTTAATCAGTGATTTGTAGTTGTAGCCAATTCGAAATTATTACAACTTTACTTCCTCGTAGAATAAAGCATCGTGACAGTAACAAAAAAATTTCAAAATTTATGTTTTATCGATGTTTTGACACTTGGGATTTCGAAATATGTAATATTTAAAAAATGTCTGTATGGGTGTGTCTGTGTGTGTGTGTGTGTGTGTGTATGTGATAAATCTCGTGTTTTTGGTACTATCCAACACACTAACCTTATTGCAGCTCAATCGACGCGTTTTTAAGGTAGTCTTAAGCTATACTTATGCAATTTCATATTGTTTATTATGCAAGTCATTTTAAACCCTTAAAAATTAGAGTTTATTTTTGGTGTCTAAAAAACGATTTTTTTTGGTATTTACTGTATGTTACCGTTAAAATAGTTACAATTCTGAATTGACGATCTGAGGAGCATAAGTTTATTTATTTTCTAGTTTGAGGTTTGTTAAGCTGACTTTATTTACTTCCAAATTATCGTAAGAATAGTCAGTTTTTAATGAAATTCATAATTAAAAAAATTATTGGTAGTTTTGGCAAATAATGGCAGCATTAATACTTTTCGCTGTAAAAGTTCAAACCTTAGTTGTACCTTGTTTTTGAATAAAAAAATAAAATAGATTTTCCTTTCATGCAGATTTAAGATCGTAATTATCGATTTTTTTTTTTGGAAAAGTTAGATTTTAATATTATTATGGGTGAGTTCTCTGGCTGGTTACATAGGCCAAATAGTTTCAAAGATATACGAGTGTAAAGCTTTTGCATCCTTTTTGTAAGTGTTCATATGTCAAGTTTCGAACATAATATTTCAAGTTTTAACATCTATCTCATTTTGTTAACTGTCTTGAGTAGTTTTTAGACAAATACTAAGATTTGGAGTTTGTATAAATTTACTGCATTAATAAGGAACTTTTCTATATACATGGTGATGTCACTTTGGAATAAGTGAATTTACTAGTTACATTTGATTTTGTTTAACGTTGTGAAAATTATTATTTGCATATTATAGAGTATGGATTTTTAGGCACGACCGCTACACGGGAGAGCCTTATATTTTCATCATCACAAAATGTGTGATGCATCAAAATATACTAGATAACAGTTTGTAAGGGAAATTTATGTGTATTAGAATTCATTTAAGGTCCTCCCTAAAATGTATGTATGGATGCAGTATGTATGTAATCATATATCTAAGATAACTCAGACAATTTTTAGAGAGCTCATAGCTACTTCCTGCGCATCGCTTTGTATCGCCAAGAGGTAGGAAGTCACCGTTCGACTATCGCCTTTCATTTCGATTCTACCTCCTTTCCCGCCCTTCATCCTCCCTAAACCTTGTGGGCTATCTGTTGCGAATCGATTGTTGCGCTTTATTCCTGTATCCTCGAATCAAGTGATTGCTTCGATTCGTCTATACGGATACGACATTCTTTTTTGCTTCCGGTCTCGTTATTGTTTAACCTGAATCCACCTCGAGGAATAGAAATGAAGATTTAATCAGTGATTTGTAGTTGTAGCCAATTCGAAATTATTACAACTTTACTTCCTCGTAGAATAAAGCATCGTGACAGTAACAAAAAAATTTCAAAATTTATGTTTTATCGATGTTTTGACACTTGGGATTTCGAAATATGTAATATTTAAAAAATGTCTGTATGGGTGTGTCTGTGTGTGTGTGTGTGTGTGTGTATGTGATAAATCTCGTGTTTTTGGTACTATCCAACACACTAACCTTATTGCAGCTCAATCGACGCGTTTTTAAGGTAGTCTTAAGCTATACTTATGCAATTTCATATTGTTTATTATGCAAGTCATTTTAAACCCTTAAAATTAGAGTTTATTTTTGGTGTCTAAAAAACGATTTTTTTTGGTATTTACTGTATGTTACCGTTAAAATAGTTACAATTCTGAATTGACGATCTGAGGAGCATAAGTTTATTTATTTTCTAGTTTGAGGTTTGTTAAGCTGACTTTATTTACTTCCAAATTATCGTAAGAATAGTCAGTTTTTAATGAAATTCATAATTAAAAAAATTATTGGTAGTTTTGGCAAATAATGGCAGCATTAATACTTTTCGCTGTAAAAGTTCAAACCTTAGTTGTACCTTGTTTTTGAATAAAAAAATAAAATAGATTTTCCTTTCATGCAGATTTAAGATCGTAATTATCGATTTTTTTTTTTGGAAAAGTTAGATTTTAATATTATTATGGGTGAGTTCTCTGGCTGGTTACATAGGCCAAATAGTTTCAAAGATATACGAGTGTAAAGCTTTTGCATCCTTTTTGTAAGTGTTCATATGTCAAGTTTCGAACATAATATTTCAAGTTTTAACATCTATCTCATTTTGTTAACTGTCTTGAGTAGTTTTTAGACAAATACTAAGATTTGGAGTTTGTATAAATTTACTGCATTAATAAGGAACTTTTCTATATACATGGTGATGTCACTTTGGAATAAGTGAATTTACTAGTTACATTTGATTTTGTTTAACGTTGTGAAAATTATTATTTGCATATTATAGAGTATGGATTTTTAGGCACGACCGCTACACGGGAGAGCCTTATATTTTCATCATCACAAAATGTGTGATGCATCAAAATATACTAGATAACAGTTTGTAAGGGAAATTTATGTGTATTAGAATTCATTTAAGGTCCTCCCTAAAATGTATGTATGGATGCAGTATGTATGTAATCATATATCTAAGATAACTCAGACAATTTTTTACCGATTTAGCTAAGATTCACAGGGTAACTTCGTCATAATGTAATTAGATAACGGTCCTATTTTCAGATATATAGCACTGAAACACTTTAAGTTATGGCATTATTTTTAATTCCTTAGAAACGGTTTTGTAGCAATTATCTTGAAATGTATTAATCCTACATAAAAACTTTATACGGACGAAATGATCGTCTCAAAATAACAAAACTTTTTCCTATTGTACACTTAACGCTCAAAACAATATTTTCGAAGATAAACATAGAAAAACGGTTAAAGTAATCAAAAAAATATGAAAAAACGTTAAAAAGTTGACTTTTATTGTATAATTATTGTTGATGTAATATCATTTTCTTTTATCAGTATTTGTTGTATGTAAGTCTTTAATATCTTTCTCCGATTCATCATTTTCGTCATCAGATAAATTGCTACCATCTTGTAAATCTGGTCCAACTATTTCAGAAATATAGTCAAGTGACGCCTTAACCGCCAATTTTTCAGTCTTTCTTGAAGTGTCAAATTTTGTACACCATTCTAAAATTAATTATATTTATGTAAAAAATAAAAAATAAAATATTGAAATTATTATTATTGTTACTAAAAATGATTCCTATCTAACATTTTTGTTTTGAAGGCGTATTTTTTTGAAATTCAGGTACCCAACTGGTATGACTTCATCATTTAAATGCACTACACTTTCATACTCATCTTTAAAATAAATTAATTATTTTACAATTATTTTACAAAACGTAAAAAATTATTTTCTTTTATGCTATAATAAAAACTTACATTACAATACTTTTGATATACAATGGACAATTTAAACAAATGTTTCATATTCTCCTTCTCCTTCTCCAAAAATGTTTAAGCCATACTTTTCTTTCTAAATAAATAATATATGTATGTATAAAATAATATACCTGTTAATAGACAATTACATTGTAATCTATCTTAAGATTTTTTAATAATATATTTTAATATAACAATTTCAAAGTATAAATTTTACAATTTCTATCTAAAAATTCTGATTATATATCTTATGTAGATAAATGCACTTACCATTTATTTTTATTTTATTAAATTATACAATTTATTTTTATAATTTTTCACTGATTCCACTTAAAAAACTTTATATGGACGAATGATGATCGTCTCAAAATAAAACAAAACTTTTTCCTATTGTACACTTAACGCTCAAAACAATATTTTCGAAGATAAACATAGAAAAACGGTCAAAATATGAAAAAAGCACAAAAAAACATGTTTTTTCGTAATAAAACGAATGTATTGTTTTTACTGAAAAACTTTTAATGAACGTTTAAAGTAATCAAAAAAATATGAAAAACGTTAAAAAGTGACTTTTATTGTATAATTATTGTTGATGTAATATCATTTTCTTTTATCAGTATTTGTTGTATGTAAGTCTTTAATATCTTTCTCCGATTCATCATTTTCGTCATCAGATAAATTGCTACCATCTTGTAATCTGGTCCAACTATTTCAGAAATATAGTCAAGTGACGCCTTAACCGCCAATTTTTCAGTCTTTCTTGAAGTGTCAAATTTTGTACACCATTCTAAAATTAATTATATTTATGTAAAAAATAAAAAATAAAATATTGAAATTATTATTATTGTTACTAAAAATGATTCCTATCTAACATTTTTGTTTTGAAGGCGTATTTTTTTGAAATTCAGGTACCCAACTGGTATGACTTCATCATTTAAATGCACTACACTTTCATACTCATCTTTAAAATAAATTAATTATTTTACAATTATTTTACAAAACGTAAAAAATTATTTTCTTTTATGCTATAATAAAAACTTACATTACAATACTTTTGATATACAATGGACAATTTAAACAAATGTTTCATATTCTCCTTCTCCTTCTCCAAAAATGTTTAAGCCATACTTTTCTTTCTAAATAAATAATATATGTATGTATAAAATAATATACCTGTTAATAGACAATTACATTGTAATCTATCTTAAGATTTTTTAATAATATATTTTAATATAACAATTTCAAAGTATAAATTTTACAATTTCTATCTAAAAATTCTGATTATATATCTTATGTAGATAAATGCACTTACCATTTATTTTTATTTTATTAAATTATACAATTTATTTTTATAATTTTTCACTGATTCCACTTGAAAATCTTTATAAAGTTGTGGTCTGAATTTTTGTTCTAAACAGTAATTATAAAATCAAAACAGACACTTAAACCCATAACAATATCCTTCACATAGTGCAATTGAAATTCTCCTTTAAGAAACATGACCAAAATTGGAAGAGTGTGTTCACCTCTTGTAACTTCTCTATACCAAGTTGTTTACGCTCTGAAATAAAAAGAGATTCCATGAATTCTAAAGTGAATGACTTTATGTAATTTTTATAAATAATGAATATAACAACATGATTTCTTTAGCTAAGAAAAGAAAACATCTTATAATAATCATCATCACATCAAGAATTTATAACTTAGTTACAAGAAGTAAATTCAAGGTTTTTCAATATCTTACATTTAAACTACGTGAATGATATTTATGATACACTTGTTGAGTGAAACCGTTTACTTTCATAAACGAATGACTAAAATGTTGGAACGTTGGCAATGATTGCGGAGCACCACCGTAACTATACTAGCTAAGAAACCTTCGTTTGAACTTGTATCAGCACTACTTCTGTAAATATAAAATAAAAAGAAAAACCTATTATTATTGTAATAGAAAATAAAACTAAATATTCAAAAACGTAAAAAATATCACATTAAGTAATAAAAGTTGTTAGAAAATAACACATTAAACATCAGTTAATGGATTGAAAATCTTAATGATGTTTGCAAAACAGTATAATTAATATTGCATAATTACATAATTTAACAATTGTTATATATGTTAAATAAAAATTATACTGTGCTTAAATTATAAATTTTATAAGCTTACTTCAAAATTAATATATATGTAATTTATATATTTACCCTGAATATGTTCTCGGTCTTAATAATTATAAATGCCGTTTTTTTTTTTTTTGTTTTGTTTTTATATATTCTTTGCTCAGCACCCCGTATACCCATTAAACGGGTTTTTACAGGGACACCCCTACCACCTAAGTGTGGGGGTGAAAACATTCCAATTTTTCCCATCCCGGTCCCCACCGTCTCGCATTCGCCCGGGGTTATGCCCGTGAGGAAGGGAAAACCTTGTAGAAAAACCTTCCCCGAGACGGCCGGTGTATTGAAACATTCTGTTTAGATGTTGAGGTCACCTTACGTAGGCCCAAACACCGAAACCGAATGTTCCACACCTAACCGATATCCCGAAAGCCGCACAAGAATGGTGTCACCCATCCAAGTGCCAACCGCACTCAGTGCTGCTTAACTTTCGTGATCGGCCGAGGTGCGTCTCCGCCACTCCGCCACCGTGTCGGTAAGTGCCGTTCTTTTAAATTATTGTATTTATTATTACATAATAAGAACTTTAATAATAAATTAATAAATACAACATTAAATGCTAACTTAATGTACTTTAAAATAAATTAAAAAATGTAATAATAAAATGCAACAAACCGTTAATGTATACCACATCAACATTGAGAAAGATTAAACATTGCCAAAACTATCCCAATACAAAACAAGAGGCTCGTGGTTATTGTTGAATTGAACCATTATTGTTCCACTCACTATACCATTGTTACTCTTGTATTAAAATTGACTAGTAGGTGAATTACTTCTATAATTCATAATTATCTTATATAAATTATCTTTAAATTTAATTATAGAGTATTCTACAATTTAAAACATATATAAAATGTAAAACAATAAATATTACTTATAGTTATTGACAACTTACGGCAACTTAATATTTTCAAAAATAAATAAAATATAAATCTTATACAATAAATAAATTAACTAAATAATAAATAAAAATTATTTACCATCCAAAAATAGTTATTATTCTATTATTTTCAAACACTGCCAACATTGGACAAATACTGGACAAGAGCTTCTGCTATTTTGTAATGCTCATTTAACTTTATATTAGAATAACTAATATCATACAGTAAAACTTCATGAAAATCATATAAAAACTATGTGTATACGTAATATATATATATACATAATGTATATACATAATTTTATATACACAATAAAATAAATAAACTAACGTTATATTTATTGTCCGTTTAAATAGTGCCATCAGCGCCATCATATACACATAAGTATAATCTATATCGCATTTTATGTAACCCGCGTCCCGTATCCAAATTTGAATTTCAAATTTTTTTTATTATTTACAAAAATATTTATTTATAACAATTCTCTTTTTTTATTTATTTTTTAATACAAAAAATCGAATGAAAGAAAGAATTATAATAAAAGATTTTATTAATTAAAAAAAAAACTAATATTTTTAAATAAAATTGAACAAAAAACTTTGTTCTTAAACTTGAAAAATTTGGACTTGAACGTTAAGTAAACATAACGAATTTATTGCGTCCGCGAATTCTAAGAATATATTGATTTTATATTACTTAAATATATTTGTCTTTTCAAATATTATAATTACTTTTTTCTTAATTTTCCTTAATTTATTTAATTAATAAAAAAAAAGAAATTATTAACGTTTACATGTTATTAATAAGATTGTAATTTAATATAGAAGTTAATAATTCACTCTTCATGTACATATATCAATTTATGACTTTGTTCACTGAGTTTTTCACTTGACAAATTCATCAATTTAAACATAAAGTACATATAGGTACCGCATACACTACTCTAAATATACTACCAAAGAAGGCAGCCGATAACACATCTTTGGGATCTAAATTAAATTTATATAATGCTCCAGTAACAATTCCACCAACTGCATAATAAAAAAAACAAAGCTTCATACAAATGAATTTCTTCAAAAATTAACGAATTTAAACAATATACATGAATGCTGCGCTCTATATCGAATAAATAAATTAATTATATTGTTTCATATAGACTAATTTAAATTGCACAATATTTTATCACATTGACTTACCTTTACTGTCCAAAATATACGTTCCATTAATATTGTTTTACCCAATATTCTTTAGAAGGAACATAAATGTAAAAAAAATAAACTATACGGTTTTATATAAACATATGTAAATTATGTACATATGTATTTTTTTTTAACGTTACCTCTTCTTTCAAAAATGTGTTTCCTATTACTTCTTTCTTGCCAAATATTTTTTTTTTTAAATTTTTGAGATATTTGAGGAACAACACTTTTCTCTTCAATACATTGATATTCAGAATATTAGAATTATATCTAAAATTTAACATCTATAAATACATTTGAAATTTATTATTAGAACATATATGTATATGCAAAATAATAATTATGCATACTATAATTACAATTCTAATTATTATTATTATTATTATTATTATTATTATTATTTTATATAATAATAAGCGAGCTATATTCGGTCGTGTCTTGTAAATTTTTAGAACAGAAACTTGCGCGCGGCAGCGCGCAGGGGGGCTCGGCCCCCCTAGTTTCATCTGTACACACAAGGTTTATTCAATTATTTTCAATTGTTTTTGATTTATTATACTGAAATAACGCAAAATGGTGGTACTTTAAATTTACGAGTCTTTGTATATAGAGTGAACTTTTTATTTTGATAGTAATAAATACTGATTTTTTTTGGGTAATTTTATTGCACACTTAAGTGATCCCAAGCCAATTCTATTAATATATACCAACGACCCTAATCACACTACAAATCGCAATGTGTAAAAACGCCTTTTACATAATAATAAAAAGCTACGTGCTTATATCAATGAGCAGCGGTTTTCACTTTGAATCAATAATCTCTCTTGATTGCGAGTTCATATTTTTTTTTACGTAGTATATGTTTTAATCTATTTACATAGTTTGCATAATTAATAAGTGGAAATAATCTCATTGTAGTCAAGTTATAAGTGCAATACAATGAATTTTATTACAGACACATAAGTATGTTTAGTTTACAGACTGTCATAATACGATTGATGTAATCCCCCAGGAAATAAAATATTACTCACACAATAATAGCTAAAAAGCTTTCTATATGTAAATTAACGATACCAAAAGTTTATATATAATATATTTAAATAAGTTTATTAAACTAATAACAACCCCTTTTATAAGTATAATTTTCTACCAAGTTTGTTATGAATCGACGAGAAATAAAAAATAATACTAATTAGACTGAAGTACAGAAAGAGGAAAAAGCATATCGTAATTCTGATATCTTGCGTGCATAACCAAAGTATCAATCATATTTGCAAAGAAAAAAAAATCTGACAGTAAAGACGTATCTTCTTCGTATATATACATAGTTCGACGACAGTCTGACGCGTTTCTTTTCGATTTTGAGGCTGAGAAGGAAGAAAAAAAAATCGTAGGAGGAAGTAGAAAGAAATGAGAGAAATCAGTTCGGAAGACGTCGATACAATCGGGCTGTGATTATGTCGGCGCGTTGGCGAACTCGGAAAATCGAGGAGCTCTCGCAGATGAAAGCATTTTCTTCGTATCGAGTAAACCATCTACAGAATACTTGGTATTTTCAAGAGTTAATATTTTTATGTGACAATAATTTTAATACTCGTTTTATGATTAACTATGCAAAAACTTGAATTATTAGTTTATTATCTATCGATTACACAGCTTATTAAGTTATTTAAAATTGTACGATATTGCACAAGTACATAGGATTACACAATTAGAAAATAAGATATATCGCTATGTACTGCGATAAATAATTTTTAATTTATATATAATAATTATTATTTATTTTAAATAAAATACTTAAAAATTAATTAAGTCTCATGATTTTTGATGGAATATGATATTTAAAATTATTTGAAAAAATGTTGTCAAATGATATAGAATGTAATAATAGTATGAACAGCACAGGGGCATTATCTTACGATCTTACGATTATCTACGAATAAAAATTACAATTTTAGTGTAATCATTTGAATACTATTTATCAAAATAAATGATATAGAGGGGCTATCCAACCAATTGACAGAGATAAGAAAACATTTACTTCCACGTTGGCGTATCCATGTAGCCCTGGCAATTGAATTTACTGTGAAGCACAAACGAAATGCGAAATATCGAGTTTACATCCACATCGGGTTTTAAAAGAGATTGATTCATCGAGTATTTATTTAATTCGGGAAAAAAACTCGTAAGGTGAATTAAAAGAAAAGAATTAAGAACTTTTTAATATTTCCACGAGTCAAATATCTGGTTATAAGGAAGATAACGATATAAAATCGAATATTAACCGAATAAAAGAATAATTTTCTATCATGTATTGACGCAATAAGATACAATTAATAGGTATTTCAAGCGTGTCGAAGGTAAATGTAAAAGCGGCGTGTCAAGAGGATTTGAAGAGGTCGCGATGGAGTTGAAGAAAAAAAAAGTGCCGCGGAGTTTACAATTCGCTTTAATGGAAGCGATGTGGTTAATCGGATTCGCCTAACTTGATTCGAGAAAATGGGAACGGTGTCGAATGATCAGGAGCTCTTCAGTCGGAATGCTTTAAAGCTCCTTCCTTACCAACCTTCTGTATCCCATCCCTTCTTCGACGCCTCTAATGTCGTTTCTCCTATACATATATATACATACATATATATATATATATAAATCTATATATATATGTATATACGTATAGTTGATGGTGTACGTTTACTGTGCTCTTGGTAGACGATCGATATCGGTAATTACTCCATCCTTAAGCCGCACCTCTACTATTTTCTTCCATTCGATTTTCGCTCAGTCGCTCTTTTGTCTTATATTGTTCTTCATCTCAGAGATTTTCTTATTAAAAGAAAAAAGAAAAGGTAAAATGAAAATTGTACGGTATAATAGTATCTGGAATTGATTTAATTAAAACTTTGAACGAATGAGTATATCGTGCAGCATAACGTTAAAATGCACTAATGTATGTATATATATATATATATATATATATATATATATATATATATAGTACTCGCACGTGTACGTAAACGTCGTAAGCAAAATAATCGCTAAGTAACTTTCGTTTTTCTTTTTGTTTCTTAGACTTCTGACCAGTATTATTGATTACATAAGTTTCTCGTCGAATCGAGTAATCGACGAGAGTCCGAAGAAAACAATCGAGTGTTATCTGATGTATACGTATATATATGGACGAAGGACAATTAATCGGGTAACTCTTGTTTTCGAGGGTTAAAACACGATAACAAAAAAGCCGGCGCGTCCGAGTCGTTAAATCGCGAACGCGCCACTTCCTTATCGGTCGACCACTTGGAGAGGATGGATAGCAATGCGCCCGGGCGTTTGGGAAAAAGGTTCCGGTGAACGTGCCTACTGCATTTTATCGCTCAGAATCCCCTCTATCGCGGTGGAGTGGAACGAATTGATTCGAACCGCGCTCGAGCTAGGTAGTACTGCTTTCCAGACCGGATATCTCGCGATCTACGTAAGAGCGCATAGAAACCCCATAAATCGTTCGCTCTAGTTTGCTTTTACTTCCTTTTATTTTTATCCTCCCTCTCTCCCTCCCTCTCTCTCTCTCTCTTTCTCCGGTTTCGACTTTTTTTCGGTTTACCTCTAAAGCTGGCTTACGCCTCACCGAACCGGATTCAATATCTTAGAGATTCGTGCACGACGATATTACCAATTGGGCAATATCGCTATATATTTATGTTAATTTAATTTTGTACAATCGAGCTTCACGCTGTACGGCTTGTAAGCTGAAATGATAAATTATTTAAAACAATGTGTACGAAAATACTGCGCACACATTTAACACGTTGTATTTTATTTATGTAAATGGATATTGATTTTCGTATAAGCATTATAAATCTAATCTGGTCATTGTCTGCAAATACATAATGTCTAGCTGTACGTTAACACGATGCTCCAATTTCCGCGGTTAACAATAGATTTACATTTGGTATATGTTTTTTCACTTATATTGAAAATTTCGTATCTTGAAGAAGATCCTACGAATCCCCGCAAACACATCTTCTCGTGGTTCGAAGCAGTTAATACTTTTGGTATTCCATATTGGATTCGCCATATTGAATTTTAAAAATCTAACCTTGATTTTATCGAATAATGGAAATGATATTTTACATTTTTCCATTGTAATTAATTAATCCACTTAACATTAAACTGTATAGTTTTAATTTTAAACACATAAAATCTAGTAAAAAGACTAAAGTAAACCAGTAATATTTAACCCTTCTTTATATTCAAGTATCCAATAATTTTTACTTTTTTTTTCTTCGAGTCGTAAAAATGTGATGCTGCTTGTCCCGCCAATGCAATTGATGCCGCTGCGAGCTTTTTAAATTTCGGTTAAAACACCAATTTTAATCGTACCGTCATATACTCTTTCCGAACCTTCTGTATAAAAATCGAATGTACTATTTATTAGTTACCATCAATTTCTTTGACAATTTGACCTTTTCGTGTAATAACCAAACACGAAATTCGCACAGGATGGGTCACCCATCCAAGTACTAAATGTAGCAAATGCTGCTTAACTTTCGGGATCATCCGAGGTGCACCTCTGGCACTCCGCCAACACGTTGGTTATAATGCAGTATTACTTAATTTTGTCATTTATACAGTATATACCTTTATTAAATATCTTTATTATTGAATCAACTGTTTTGACGTGTACAATGTTTAAATTACATTTTATTCTCTATCGATCATTGTATAATAAACACAAATTAATAACTTAACGGGATATCGGACCCAAATTACAGGAATCTACACCATAAGAATTATGTTGGAAATATTGATTTAAAAATCTGAACAAAATTCATATAGGTGTTTAAAACAAAAGCGAGGGCATGGCCTTTGATTTTATAAGAAAAAATACATTTAAAATTAATTTTTTTAAAATTAATCGGATCAATTCCGCGGATAATAAGGAACGTGATCTATCGACGTTGGATCAACTAAATACAGTGAGAGTGAATATTCAGTTAGGATGAATGTCGATCTTGTTATTATTGTTATTATTTATATAACTCATAGTTTTATGACTGAATAAACAAGTGCGAGCCATATAATACTCGGCAAACAAAACGAGTATACTACAAGGTTGTAGCATTGAATTTTAGGTATATTCCGACGCTAGCATTGATATTTTTATTACTTAACGCTCACTATTTCAATGCGTACCACCTATTTCTCTAATCTACGGAATAAAAATTTTGTAAAACATGCAAATGTATATATCTCCAGCAGTATTAAAACAAATTTTGTAACTGTCACTGCAAATGTGGATTTTAGGTAGAAAGAATTAACAGAAGTACTTGTACTTATGCATTCAACGTTCTAATAAAAATTAGAATCAATTTTACGGTTGAGGTACGACTTCTCTCCGTGTATTCGTTATACGAATTGAAAACTAAATTCAAATTTATTGCAGAATAAAATTTTATCAAGATACAAGAAACAAAACGGACAATGACAATAATATGACATGTCTCATTATCACCACGATTGTTTACACATATATGTTTCATTTATACGGGAACAAAAAGTTTTATCACATAGTACCTACCGTTTTTCTACGCATTGTCATTTAAAAAGTTAACTACTTAAATAAGAACGACCGCATATATATAACTGACTCCTTGATTTAATTACCAATAGGCACGCGCAATTCAAAGAACATTTCAACGTATAAAAAAGAGGCTGGTATTCATAGCGAAATGAGGTTGTCATCCCACCATCAATAGAAGCGTAACCGAGCACAATGAATTGTACACAAATTGCCTACCTCTTGTAGACGATGCACTCGTAAACGCATAAAATGTAAAAATTTCTAAATACCATACTGGGGGAATCGTCGGCCTACACATATCTATATACCGCAAAAATTACGCTCAACAACGTTAATTAACGCACGCGTTACAGTTTTGAACATCTGCGGGTAGGTTGAGCTTCAAAATTTCCACCTGCTCAAAACTGTAGCATATTCCACTTGGAAGCAGCATTATCGCAGAGTATAGACTATATATATACATAGAAACGCAGACGTACGCATACGCGCCTAAAGCAGCGCAATTAAGCTCGCCGAGGCAAAAGAGGGAAAGGAGCTTCCTGTGGCATGTGGGTGTGTGATACACACACGTAGAAAGCCAAAGGTTTTCAGGCCTGAATCTTCTTCCGTATAGGTATACGTACACGTTATCAGAGAGTGTGCGAAACGCGAATAATGAAGATAGCAAGGAGGAAAGGGGAACGGGTATACGGAAATAATATTTATTGTATTAAGGGTGGTAGGCGAAGGAGGCCTAGATTAGATTATAAACGTTATTTATTACTGGAATTTCCTTATAAGGACAAATGGCGTCGTTTCCTCTTTGTTTTTAAATGATATTGAGTGACGCTCTATACATTGGGTTTATCTCGAGACCCCCCTACACACCAAGAAAATCGGACACCTTGGAATATTGACAATGTGTTGGCGAAAATTCCGGTATCTTCGTTATGTTTACGATGTTTGTCCGTGTAAACGAGGGTGTTTGATAATTAAACACATCGGAAACTTAATATCACGCTCCGCGTGAGACACGTTTCAGTTCACCCAAGTATTATGACTTAATTAAAATCTTAATTTCTCGGTTTCGCGGATTATTCATTCAACCGGTGTAAGAAACGATATTTTAATAATTATTCGAGAATACACGTTATACACGCTTACTATATTAATTATTTAATTTACTCGCGTATATTTATTTATTCTTTTCAGAAAGTTAATAACGATAATAACGTAGGTAAGTTTCATCAGTGATTACAACTGGTACACTCGTTGAAATAGGTTGGTAGCAAGAAACTTGATGCGTACTCCCTCTCGAAGGAAGTAGGATATACGGCTTATATTCGTCACCGGTTTATAATAGGCTGATCTATGCCTAAAGGGGAATTCCTTGACATACGACGAAACTGTTGTGCCGCAATACCGACGGAAATCGTAGTGAGAAGGTACTCTCTTCCGCCTTGATGTACACGCGTTTCCTTAGGTTCTATTTGACATATCCTTATAATTTGTACATACGTGTACATACACCAGTACATTTACGTAATGGTTTTCATTTTCCATATGATGCTTGTTTCGCATCGTTCCGTTCAAATTTACACCCGTCGACGTTATGTAACCTACGGCAACAGTAGTCTTCTCGAATAGAATTACATTTACGTCATTTGTACTACTGTGCGAACAAAGATATTTTATTATCCGTATATTGATAAACGCACCTTTTATTATCTTACCTGCGCAGCTATTATTATTCGAATAGTATTGTTGATCATTCGATTTACGTGTGTGCGATATCGTTACAATATCTGGAGAGATGCATCTGCGAGAAAATTTATTGACGGTCGGGAGGAAGTAGGACGTATCTCGCAACAAGGTTCAACAAGGTTCAACCTCACAAAAAAAAATATTATTATCGACGTAGGAGATATTATCGATTCGTTATTTGATATATAGACCGATTTTAAAAGAAATAAAGTACACGTTTGTATACATCTATTAGTTTTAAACTCATTAGTATATATCGAACGTTCTAGAGCAAAGAGGTGGAAACTCGGATTTTATTTTTCTAAATAGGTCTAAATAAAAATGACTTTTCTTAGAAACGTAAAGAAAGTTAAGGAAATAAATTAAAATCGTTCAGACGCAAATATAATGATTTCAATAGAGTAAAATCCTTAAATAATGTTTTATTTTTTAAAAAGACATTTCTATTCGGTTTGTTCTAGAAGCTAAATCTGAGTTTCCATCCATTTGCTCTCGTTTTTCATCTAAAACGACGATGTACTATAACGCGTTTAAAACTAATTATAGATATACACTTATAAATATATTTTTGAAAATCCGGCTACTCGAATAAGGAATTGAAAATATAAGATTTACATCGATATTAATGATATTTTTTCCTGATTAGAAATACGTGTATCATTGCAACCGTCGATATTTCGTTTCTGTAAATGTTCGCTCGAAAGATCGCTAGTAATAAAAAAAATTTAATTGCTTTCTAGATTATGTACAATACGTTTTTTTTTTTAATCTAATCGACACACAGAAATTTTGTATTAAAAATTACACTAATTACTAATAAAGAAATCACAGACTGACATACTGAGGAAAATTACTATAGGTATAACAGTAAAATTTAGAAAAGTTATAGTAAATATTATAAGAAGAGGCCTGCGACGGCTCGGTCGGTAGGGCGTCGGGCTCGTAATGTGGAGGTCCCAGGTTCGATTCCCGGCCCCGGCCGATTGATATTACAACCACCACTGGCGAATGTATTTTCACCAAGTGCTTTCTTCACCAAGACATCGTATGACTTCCATCGCTGATTAGCACCGGTTTGGAAACATAAAAAGAGCGACGTTAAATAATAAAAAAAAAATATTATAAGAAATACAGTAAATTTTATTACAAACCATAGTCATATTTACTAGAAATCATACTAATATTAATCAGTTTGTCAGTCTATCAAAATGTTGAAACCATTTTACCTCTAAGGTCATATATCCACTATGCCTATTGTAAGCTGGTGAGTAATCCATATGCGAACAAGAAGCTCCAACGAAACGTCACAGTATTAAGTCAAGCTTGCTATTAGATCTAAGTGTCTCTTTTGGCGTACTTCACGGTTGTTTCACCGAAAAACGTGGTGTCTATATCAACGACGTCTTCTTTCCGTGGACGATACTCTTACGAAATTCTTGGAATCTTTCCAACAGACAGCTGAGAACTACAGGCCGCAATCTATTCACCTTTTTCTCTCTCTTCTTATACTCTCTTACACTTGTCGCGTTGTCTGCGGTTATCGAATCACCCTAAAGGTCATACATTTCCTTATTCCGTTATTTGGTTTCCTTCGCTCATCCGCGTTTCCCTTACATGTTTTTTTTACACCTAACATCCGACATTGAAATACAAACGTATCGTGCAGTGTTATTCGAATAAAATGTTTCTCATAATAGTTTATATCTTCGATAACTTTTTTATTTGAGAGTCCAAAGTTATTTTATATTTTTAATTTAAATTTTTTTTTAGTTTTCGCGAGAACAAATTTTGTGTTGGTAATAAATTATAAAAATATTTTGCAAGGTATATATCTAAAAATAGAGGGAGGGTCTATCCGCTATACCGTACATTTTGTTTGATATTTTATTTATAATTCGTTACAACTAATAAAAATACAATTTTACAGGGATTTACCTCAAGTGTAATAAAAGTTTTTTTTTTTATTATTCGGAGTTAAAAAAACAAAAAAGTTTTGTTGGAATAGACGTGGGTGCAATATGTGTTTTTCGTCATATTTAAAATATATACGTATATTTCTGGACGGCACACCTGTTTTACGATTATTGCAGCTGTTGTAACTTCAATTTACACGCTACATATTCATATATACAAAAAGAAATACGCAACGATCTTGACTGTTTCCGTTGTAAATTACTTGCGACACGAACATCGTTGCAATACTCAAGATAATAATCTTTCAATCCCTCGTCGGTTAGAAAAATGTTAAATATCGATCAAACGAATGTTTATCGTAATTTTTTCTTTATAGAAAACGTGAACGATCGACATATACAATTAACTCGATAAAACGTTAAACGAAATACGAATAATTATTCCGAAAGGAACAACGTTAGAGTACATTTAAGAAAGAAAATCTTACGTATATATATATACACATTCTTGAAAATCAAATTGGGTAAAGTAATTTGTGTTTAAAATGAAGTGTCGAGTAAAATCGTATGCGCTCCCTCATTGTGTATACACAAGATCCACTGGGTTTTATATACATATGTATATATATCCTACGCGCGATCCCCCACCCTCGCATCCCTACATCATTCGAGTCGCGTTCCGCGCTCGCTTATTTACTTCCGCTTGCATTTTACGCGCGGCATCCGTGGCGCTTATTTACTGCATTTTCGCCACCTCCACTGCGCGATAATGCGGAGACACCCCGCGTGTCTGCAGCCAATACCACGTGTGTATCTGTGTGTTCACACACACACAGAGGACACATTCGAACCCACGCATACGACAGCACCAGCAATAATTTTAACGCGCGTCGACGAGCAACAGAAATTGCACGCCGCGCACGCGAAAACTCGATACGGCTAAATGATGTAACAATGGATAAATAAACCTGAAGTGCTGCCGTTTGCCGATGTTAAACGCTATAAAGCACCTATATATAATGTATATATATATATCACGTGGACAAGGATGTGTATATATATATTGAATATAGAAATGTTGTATTTGTCAGTGGTGTATTGTTTTGACGATATTTCTCAAATTTTCGTTACTTATTGTGCCTAAAATTACAACACTTATAAAATATCGTATTTTTTTTTTGCATAAAATGAATTCTTATAAATATGACTCAAATAAAAAATCTGCTAATATTCAGAAACGATTTGTTTTGTACTCAAGCGGATTCTTCTATTATTAAGTGCAATCGACTTTTGAAAATATTTGGGAAATTTAATAGAAAAAGACCAATATCCTAAGATCAAGTATATATTTTTCTTGATTAGAAAAATCATTTTAGAACAAGCAGAATTTTCGTTTAAATTCCTCTGAGACCAACAATCCATTTTTTCTTCCAGTGTATGATACAGTCGAATTAAATTTCATAATTCTCCTACTGTAAAATATAAAATTATAATGCCCATAAAGGACAGTTAATATTATTATTTTGTTTACCGCAAGAGTATCATAAGAAAATAATCGATGCTTAGATGATATATATATCAGGTGTGTAAAATGACATAGAAAATAAAAATAAAGAATAGTATTAAGGATAAGTATATATTCTGATTTCAAAGAAATAATACGCGAAAATACGTATTCGAGAAAGATAGTAAGGGGGCAAACGGTATATAAAGACGCGTGCACGGTGGTGCTCAGTGTCGCATAAAATCCGATTCCGATAATATAACACAGAGGCTCTAGAAGCCGTTCGTCTCCTGTAACTTGCTCCCTGCATTTGAAATAGGCATCGTATATCACTTTCGAGCAGACGTAACAGACTGCCGACTTGTTAGGCGAAGATGCAAACGTTTCGTATTTTGGGGGATGGTTCTCTCCTTGTATTTTAAGGTACTCCTTACGTGCGATGCTTCACCAACGAATATTCATTTGTCCTCCAACTTTATCGGAATTTAAGATGCTTCGTTAAAACTTATTTTAATTTATTGCTCTTACGAGGTATCATCATTTTTTTCTTCGCCGTAAAATCACACAACTGCTACCGTTGTATACACATATATATACACCTGCTTTTCCACATACTATCGCGTGATATAATTATTCCTCGTTAAAATTGTGTTATTTGATTTTTAAAACCGTAAAACAACCAATTTATCTTTATTATAAATAAATTCGTGTATATGCAACCACTCCGAAATTTCGATCTAATATGTATATATATATATATATGTACATGGTGATGAAGTATCAGATTAATGTCTCCGAACAATACGATACGATTGTTTTAATAGAGTACTTTAAGATACTTACCTCCGGGAAGATAGATCCGATAAATCTGTCATTGCAACGCGATTTTATGACCGCAAATGGTCCATCAAGAACGCTCCCGGTCATCGCTATTCCCTGTCATCTTCCTGCGAATAACGTCGCTAAAATACCACCACGGTCGTTCCTATTATTACCTTGTCAGAAACAGCCTGCTATTAAAACGATTTAACCAACGATACGATCTAGTCTTTCGAACCAATCGGATGAATTTGATACCTCTAATTTATACGTACAGCCTAAGTACATACGAATATTTAATTTGAGTATTGAAATAATTCGACATTTACTATAGACTGAGAAAAAGGTTGTAGTTCAAATGACGATATTTTCTAGTAAATAAATCGTGCAGAATGTAAAAATTCAAAAATTACTACAATTATCGTAATATTAACCGTTAAAGTTCCGTTAATTTTACTATACTGCGTACATAGTAATTTATTGGATTTTTGCAGTATTGTATGATTTCGATACTACTCGTATAGAAACTAGTTATAGTTATAATAGTTATAACTATATAACTATTATAGTATATAGTTATAACGTATAGATAGTTCCGCATCGGTGTTAATCGTAAATGACGAATCGAAATAATGATAAACTAGTGGGCATGTATATGAATCATTTAAACGATAATCGGGAGGAAAACGCGTGAATAAATCGCGTTTACAGCGTCTCATTAATACCGAGAGGGAGACATATAAGTTAGATCCTTTCAGGACACGATTGATTTAATTGTTCGTCAAAAGGCATTGGTTAAGTAGCATCAATCATCGCAGCTGCCCTATTGCTCGTCATTCATTTCACAGAGGGTTTCCAGCGGCAAACTCTACCAGCAGTAATATAACTCATAGGCGAACATGTATATATATATATATATATATACATATACATATAGTCGTTTCAAAGCAATTGCCTCCCTCGTACATATATATATAAAGTCCACTCAGTCTCTGTCGATCTATTTGCTTTTACCTCGATCTCGGTAATGCGACTTTTAGAATTTAAGGAGCGGATTAGACGTGGAAACGCATTAAGAGCTTTAACAACAGGTACACTCGGGATTCGAGATTTTGGTATTACATCAATCTACTATACATATATATATATATATATATACATACGGGTTAATCTAAGAATAAGAGAGCTAACGTACAAATCTTAGAGTAAGAGAGAGAGAGAGAGAGAGACAGGAAACATATAATTCGGTCAGATATATATATATATATATATATATATATATATGTAATATATGTTTTCGCAATATGCCGATGTCACGATGCTCGTCCGCTCGTATGTATATACGTATATAATATATATACACACGAGAGCTTCCTTTCTAATCCTGTGAAACGGACCTATTGACTATCTACTGGTACGCAGGTGCACTTGCCCTTATTACAGGAAAATCTTGTCGACTATTTTATGATCCGGTCGTATATTCGGTACTTTATATACGAGACCGTAAACGCGAGATGATAATAAGAATATCTAATAAATAAATTTATATAAAAAAAGAAAAATTGAATTTTTAAACAAGAAAGTACGTGCCTTTATTCAGTTCCGTAAATTTGAAATAAAAACATTTACGTGATTTTAAAGACAATTGCGTAACGCGTATTTAAAGCCAAAGATAACTAGAATAATTCATATAGTTAATAGATATTCGTCTACTTTCAACTTTTTTCGTATCGAGTCAATCGGTGAATACCTACGTTTTTTCATACTTCTGTATTAAAATGCGTACACGGAGAAAAATTTCTGATAAATTTTAACATAGCAGCAGGGTAAAATTTACTTGAAAACTGGGTATTTTTTACCCTGCTGTGTCCTTCGTCCCACTTTTACTAGAGCAGTAGGGTAAAATTTGTCAGAAATTTTTCTCCGTGCATATATATATATGTAGCTGTACGCGTTTCTAAAACCTATGAAAGCCCTTCGCTTTGTTTCATCGATAATCAAATTCCCACAGCTACATCCCTTAAAATGAACGCGAATTTATTGTTTTTTTTTTCAAGTGACCGCCTATGCGACAAAAGTATTTACGTCAGCCTCTCAAAAAAGAAACGAAAAGCAAAAAATAACGAGTGCTACCTCGTAGGACCAATCTGTAGAAATTAAAACCTACGAGCCGTAAATCGAACGTTAGGAACTGCCCAATCAATTTCGTGGTTTAATTAAAATCTAAACTGTGGTTTGTTTATCCACCCGTGCATCGTGCACGTCGACTTTTTGATTTAGGAGTGAAAACTACTCGAACAACCCCGAGGTTATTTGAATTTTTGTTATTCAATGAGAAATAAATAAATATAGTAATATTGAATCTTATTACACCCCAGTATACGTATAGTACAGTCTCTCTTGTTTCTCAGAATTATTTTCCTTTCGCACTACGTATACACCAACTTTTATTTTAGCAACTTTCCTTAGTTTTGTTTCATTACCGGGTTTTCGCCGTTCATTTTATCTATACACACACACACACACACTCACACACCAAAGGATTCTTATTTTTGTACCCTCTCCAAGTACAACTCCCTCTCTCGGGAAATTTGAGAAGACGTTCTGCCGAAATTACCTTCCGAGAAAAATATTTAGGACCATATTCAACGCAGTAGTCCTTTCGTCATACACAATTTCTAAAACGTGCTCCACATTTTCCTTTTCTTAACTCATTTCTCTTTTGCTGTTCTAACCCCCCCCCCCCTCCCTCGCCACCCCCCTCTTCCGTTCCGTCCCGTTACTTCCCTTTTTTTTACACGTACTTCACTTTGAGTCACCAGGTAAAGGAAATCCTTAGTACGTTATTCCCCATTGAGAATTTTCCTCGAGTTTCTAATTACAGAGTGTTTTCATTTATACGTTAACCTCGTATATATGTAGGATGAAGAGTTTGCGGTAAAAGCTTTTAATGATGATTGAATTTTTTATCATACGCGAGTGATTAAGGTTGTATTACTCTGATAGAATTGTAGAGGACGTAAATTTTACTTCTGTACGTGTACGCAAGCACACACACACACACACACACACACACACACACACACACATACGCGCCCACACGCGCCCCCGCGTCAATGAAGGGAAATTTAATATTGTAAATTATAAGTGGATTGAATATTTTGCGCAATAAATAATATTAAAAATTTGTTTCATTAGATTGCTTGCGATAAAAAAATATATATATATTTAAATGTTAATGATATTAATGACTGCGCGTTTAAATATTACATTTATACGGCCGTCGAGCAACTAAAATTTCCCCGTTTTAAAATCAAATCAATTTCCTTTGTAATATATAAAAATGATTAATGTTAATCCCTACACGTAAATACGGAGAAAATAATAATAGTAGTAATAATAATAATGGTAACGTTACTCATTACATTAATAAAATATGAACTTCAACCCTTATTAAAAATAAATTTTTATTTGCAAATGTAAATTAAAGAAAAGGGCACTGCTTATTATTTAATTATTTAAAATATTATTCGACGTGTGTATTAAATAAAGATATACTCATCTAATTAAGAAGGATAAAGTAACGAATATTACAAAACGACACGAAATTAACATCTCTTTAGTAGTAAAACGTTAAAAAAGGATGTGTAACGTAATGCAAACTGATGAACGTAAGTTCGCCAATGTAAACAGAATAAAATAAATGTAACGAAAGTAAAATTGTGCGGTAGGTATTACAGTATGCAGAGATGGAGAAACTTACAGCCCGTTAAGCGATAAACACGCGAAGCCTTTAAAGCGTCGGCACTCGACTTTGTCTGAAGTCAAGTGCGTTAAAGACGATATACGTTATGCTGGTAAGCAGGAAACGTGGAATGCACATTCTCTCTATGTCTCTTCTTGTTTCCCTTTTCTATATACGTATAATAATATTTCTTCTTCGTACGTTACATGTGAAATTTCATTTTTTTTTCTGTCTTTCACTTTCTTGGTTTTTTTTTCTTCTTCTTCACGACATTATTATTTTGGTTGTATAGGTTTCTTCCCTTTGTTGCCTCATATTTAATCTTTATGCCGCGTTACGCCATACGGTGAATATGGCTGTTTAGTTTAGTAAACTAGAGGACATTTAAGGCCACGACCGGAGCATTAAAAGCCGTTTTCCAGCCAAGTCTTGGGTTATGTGTGTACGTGTGTGTGTATAACGCAGTCGAGACTAAATTGGAGACACTCGAGCAAAAGAGAAATAAATGGTGGAAAAAGTGTTTTGAATGGAAAGAACAAAATGAAGCAGTATTAAAATTGAATTTAATGTTGAATTACCATTTCATTTATTCCAACGGTTTTCCAATTTTATTCGTTAACTTTATTTAACGGTACATTGAAGATTCTGAGTATCATCTATATAAACCTAATGAACATCCGCGTATATAATTGCGTTATGTATTTATTATTTTCAAATCAAAATTGACATTTGTCTTTCTATACTGTTGATTCTACCCAGTTTTAATATTTATTTTAAAAGTTTTTTTTATTGTGTACACGTAAGAATATGTCAAACTTGTTACGTTACTATACAAGTCATTTATTAATCGAGAAGTTCTCTTTTTACATAAATTAATATTTTGTAACACAATTTTAAGCAAATCATACAAACGTTGTCCTTTGTAATGGCGTAGAATACATTTGTGCAAATTTTCAAGGTAATTGGTGCAATAGTTAATCAGATTGATTCTTTTGGTGATTATAGTCGATCTGTAACTGATATTCATAATTTACAATAATTGAGGGGATGTCGTAGTCGTTATGTTACCGTTCATTACCCGACTGGGACATACTGTTTTTACAATAATCAACGTTTCATGTTAAAATGTAAATAAATTCAGGAAAATATTGCCCTTCGTTACGGCGGAATTGGTAAGTGTACAAAGTTTCAAAACGATCGGTGAAGTAGTTTTTATGAGAATAATTATTTTCAAAATTTTTAGATATTAGAAAACATTTTTTTAGTATGTGTTTTGGAAATTTAAAAAAACGCGTGTGACAGTTCAAAGCTTGGATAAAATGTAAAACGAATGAAATACCTTAGACTACTATGGTCATTTCATAAATGTGTAATACAAATATTTTGATATTAGTCCGACTAAGGTAAATTGTTTCTACTCCGCGGAAACACGCAATTTCATAAAGTTATCTCGTTTTGACGAGAACTCGGATTTATCTGGGTTAGTCGGTCCTCGACCACTTTTCAATTAACTTTTTGACGTACAAAAATTTACATAAACAAAAAATATTTTATAATTGTACATCATATTTGCAATAGAAAAAGTCTCTTATGATTTATCGATAAATGATTTAGTTTTTAAAGAAAATATTGTTATTTTCTTTAAAAAGATAAAAAGTTAAAAGAAATTAAAATTGTAGCATTTATCATTAAAACTTAAGAATTTTTTTTCTTCATTACTACTTGTTTGATCAAAAATTCTTTGTAAACTTCTCTTATAGTAAATTTGATTTATAAATTAGAAATATTTTTCGTTTTCGTAAGTTTTGAAATTTTACAAAAAATTCTTAGACTTATCTAGTTTAGTCGATAACTATTAGAAAAATGGAATTATCAGTATTTTAATTTAAAATATTTAAAATTTTGGCTATATTAAATATGCTCACGTGAAAGATACTATACAGATAAAGATACACATTTTACTAAAAATAAAGTAAATAAAATAAAAATAAAATACTTTATCTATATCGTCTTGAAACTTTGCATAATTATAGTTTAGACAACGTTCTTGTGATTTTCCTGACATTTTAATGTAAACATTCATTTCAGTAGAAACAGTACTTCTCAATCGGTAAATGTCTTGGATGATAACACAAAGTGTTTGACATCCCCTTAAGGATGTTTAGGCGTTACTTGCAAGTCAAACGTTTTAATATCTTACGCGATTTTGTATTTGTAATTATTACAACTATTCTTATAATTATATCCATTAAATTAATTAAAGTAATTGATAAAAAAGAGTTGATATTACTCATTTTTCGGTTTAATTTTTGACGTAGGACAGAAGATGTAGCAACATCGGAACGTTCTGCTAATGCTTCGCGCGTGTAATGTATACATATATGTCACTATATCGAAAACGTGAATAATAGGTGAACCGTTAGTTATATAATTTTTAATTACAATGAATAAAAATCAAAGTCGATACAAAGGAAGATTTAAAAAAAATATTGTTAAATGGAGAGAAAATGTTGTTAATATATATATATAAAACTGTTCTCTACAACTATGCCATATTTTTTGTACGTGCTTTTTATAACTAATTAAATGAACGATAAACCACGTTTAACATCATTTATTAAATTCATTTAATCGATAATCAAATATTATAAAAATACCATAATTTTTTATAAAAGTTGTAGTTTATTTTTAATAGTTTTTACTTTTATAAAGTTAGGAAAATCAATGCAAAAAAAAAAGTTTTATCACGCGAATGACGCATAGGCCGTGCTCACTTATTTAAATCTATTTTCTTCAGCACGTAGACGGTAAATATGAAATATATTTTGCTCAATAATTTAAAAAGACATTATTTATTATACACACACTCAAAGTTAGAAATTGATTTATCCATTAGACACGAGTGAACATCCGTAAATATTATACTTGGGTTAAGCAATACGGAGTATTTTTTTAAAAGTATACAACGAAAAAGAATCTGCTCAATGTAGAAGGAAGGGAGCTCGAGCATTTACACTTATACAAGATTAGGAGTATCATCACGGACATGGAATAGTAGATTGTACAAAGTAGATGAAACTATATACGAGAACTTACGGGTGAACAACGACACCGGTAGACCGTTAGATAAGTACCGGGTCATGTCGTCCTTGGACAGAGGCTCAAACTCAAAACTATTCGCACGCGCATGAAATCGAGGCGAGAGGTACCCCGGGCCTTTGTCGTCACACATCCTGACTATAAATGGAACGCCGTATTAGCCACGCTCCCTCTACACACGTGTGTGTGTGTGTGTGTGTGTATGTCTATGGGGGGGGGTATCTATGTATATAAAGCTTTCCCACGTTTGACCGGGGTGGGACCAACTTGCGACCGTGCGGAGAGTTAGATAGAGAGCAATACCACGCTTCGCTGGTTATATCGTGCCCACCTTCCTTTATGCACGCAACAGAGAAGGAATGGAACTCATTTCGAGGATACAGATTTACTTTTTTATTTCATTTATTACTTCTATTTACTGGACTAACTTCGTAATCGTAAATTCGTATTCGTTATTTTTTAACGATTATTACGCTTTCAATTCTCAAATCGATTTTTATCTGGGATGATACTTTTTCGCGTATATATTCGTTTGAAATAAAGTGGGTAAACCAAATGGTAAGTTATTCGTAATACTGTTAGGTATAAGTATATTATTTGTAGAGACGATACTGTTTTTTGAAATTCATTTTTTTAGATATTACACAATAAAACTAGTAAATACTATTTTCATTCAATAAATATTGTGGTAAATTATAAAAAAGAGAAGATAAATATTTTGCCATTCGTTTAAATAGCATCTATCATTATGTTTTTCATACAAAAATATTAATGCATTTAAAATGACATTCAAACGAATTAAATCTGTGACAAAATATTAAAACTCGAATTTTCTTTTAATGCCATTTTTGAATGCGTCAATATTTTTGTTTTAAATTTTATTCATTGTTAGGTATAATACTGAAACGAAGGGCAATTGTATCCTCTTAATTTTCCATAATATATTATAATTCCCTTTATAAAACTTATGAAATTCAATATTTGATTTTACATATCCCATTAGGAATTTTTTTTTTTAAATTACGACCACCTAAAAGTAATAAGTAATTATTAATCGTAATGAAAGTAACCCGAAATTAATACTCAAAGCCACTGAATCGAAAATTCCTACATCCAATAAACAAACAAACAAACAATTAAACTTCAAGTAGCACAAATAGACTCATCTTTACGCATACCGATGTTAGTCTTTGCTTCGCAAGGCGTATGCACTTTAAATTGAATTTGCAAATGAGAGCGTAGAAAGCTCGGAACAGGGTACAGAAACGCACACTTGTATGCATATACATGCACTTGACTCTTGCATATGGCAATATATTTTTCTGTTTATTTCGTATTTCGTCTTGTTCTCTTCCTTTGTGTTATAAGCAATTTAAGACGGAACGGAAACGTCGCTTTAAATGCTTCCGTTCGTGTAACACGAGAAAGGTGCGTCTCTTCGTAATTTAAATTGCCTCTAATACATCAAGTAACTTGACGCCCTTTCCTTGCTTAAATTCCCAAACGTCAGTCATTCTATCGCTCTTATATTTCCTTTTTTGGTACATTTGACTTGGGGATTTTCATTTGTCTTTTTTTTTATACGCTCATGTATATATATATACACACATACATTTTTCCGCTTACTCGGCTCTCGGATCTTGTATTTCTCGATTTTTATTTAGGTAAATGCATCGAATGGTAGTTTTTTCAACGTCTCGTTGCAGTGGTGGAGGTATATTGTAAACAAGCTGACTTTGGGTTGAATGGATGCTTAGAGCGTGCGACCGAACTATCGGTGCGACGTTCATCCCTTTCTCTCTCCCTCTCTTTTTTTTTTTAATTTGGCAGAGAAAAATGTGTACACTCATGGTAATGTGATTGGATGTTTGAGAATGAACGAGTTTTTTTTGACCGAAAATATTTTAAATCACACGTCGAGTGGATTAAATCATCTCGATGTTCTCGATGTGCGAATAAATTATTTACGTATACAAAATTAAAACTAACGAATAACGCATTTAATTCAAGAGAATACGAATTGGCCTCAGATTTAATACAGATAAAATATAAATCGATATATGTTATATATAATAAACGACGAAGGCCAATTTGAAAGATAATCCATGAATAAGATCCAAAAATAGGAAGCGAAATATATGATCACTTAGGAGCTGACTTCTCGTGCCAGAGACTCGTATTACATTTCTGGTGGTCCTCGCTTAAACCTTCAAATATTTTTCCAAGTGTTGTCATACCAGCACGTTATCTATATTACCGAAAGTTAAACGGAAAGTTGTCTATTCATAAAGCACAAGGTTCACTTACGCGCACCGTAATGAAAAACTTTTCGAAAAAAAACCCCACACGAGGGTGGACTTGCGAACGTCGTGCGAAGTGCATAAAGCTCCTTTTGTTTTCCGGCGTTGGCAACCTTTCCCATTTCTACTGGTACGGCCACTGGCAAAATGGACGTACGAAATTACGCTGTGATTCTTGTATATACATATATATACGTACATATATATACTCCTCGACATCCTCTTCTTTTTTCCCGCAGAAACCTCCTCTCTTTCTTTTTACTCGAATCCCAAGGTTTCACGTGCTCGTGTCTATGTGTTTATATATACTCTTACTTAGTTCTCTCTGGATTCTGGAAAACAAAATTCGCGCTACAAGTACGTCATGCTGCGGAATTTAGTTTCGGTTGGTACTTGCTTTTACTTTTATTCCTTTTATCTATTATTTTCGGACCACTTTAACCTCCGGTCTTTCAATTTGGATAATATTACAAAGCATTTCTCGTTTAATTGTACTGTCTTTCCTACTATTTCGTATTTACGGTATTGTTATTTTACAAATTTTTATTGTATGTACGCGTAATGCATACATAGTACTAATTACAATATACGTAGATTATTTGCGTTTAATTTACTATAATTATTTACTGGACGTTTAAACATTTTAAGTGTGCGGAACCGTCTTGAATACCGAAATACGTAATTATATGTAAGTACGGCTAGTGGTTATTTCGTTCAAATAAGCAAAATTCTCCTACTTTCGACAAATAAAATCGTGCAAGTAAAAAATATTTTTTTAAATTATTAAAGATATAAATTAAACTAACTAGGAGAGTGTCACACCTGCGGGAAACGGATCTTTACCAAATTGTAGGATATGTTTTCTACTATAAAAATATGAAGAAAGCCGGAGCTATATACTCTAACGCTCTATTTTTCGATAGTTACAAGTAAAAAACGTAAAATTTCGCCAAAAATACTCAGAAGTTTGATTGTTTATAACTCGGAATCGGCTAAAGATATACATTGAAACTTAAGTTTAAAAGAATGCTGAGATCAAATAGATACATTTTAAAAAAACAAGCTCAAATATCTAAATTTTGGCTAAAGTTATGGATGAAATAAAAATAAGACGAAATTGTAAAGAAACTTTAGATTTACAAGTTGCTAATTTTTTTAAGCCATAATTTCGTCTAACTCTTATATCTCCCATAACTTTAGCCAAAATTTAGATATTTGAGCTTGTTTTTTTAAAATGTATCTATTTGATCTCAGCATTCTTTTAAACTTAAGTTTCAATGTATATCTTTAGCCGATTCCGAGTTATAAACAATCAAACTTCTGAGTATTTTTGGCGAAATTTTACGTTTTTTACTTGTAACTATCGAAAAATAGAGCGTTAGAGTATATAGCTCCGGCTTTCTTCATATTTTTATAGTAGAAAACATATCCTACAATTTGGTAAAGATCCGTTTCCCGCAGGTGTGACACTCTCCTAGTAAGACAAGAGGCTTACATTAACATAAAAATTCACAAAAGACAAATAATCTGTACATCAACATTGTAGAGATCCTAGTAATTTTTCATTTATGTACAGTTACAATTTGTACAAACGGAACTTCACATTTCTCTTGAAAAGAGATTCTTATTTCTGAAATAAGCTGGAATGTATACATTAAAATTTAAAAGTTTTTTTATTTTGAACATTTGTATAATTATCTGATACAAAATTTTATCGTTCGGTAATATGCATATATATATATATATAATAATATCGGTCTCTCCGAACTAAATGTTTTACTTTTAGAATAAAGCAGGCCTATCGTACTCTTTGTCCACTATGGTTGGTGGAATTTCCCAGAGCACGGCCTTTTAAAATAATTAAAGGCGTTACGTCCTCGATCTCCAGCTTGGACTCCTCAGTAAGGAACTGGAGATCTTACCTTAGACGCCTGTCGCAAGATGAACCGCGACGCCAGCAAGATGTTCTGCGGCTATATATATAGAAAATAGACGACGATCTCTCCAACGAGTGTAGAGAGATAGTCGTCTCCCTGTGGTGGTGGGAAAAGCCACCAGCCAGAATGCGACGTGTTAGACCGTGTCGCGAGTTATTTGATACAAAATTTTATCGTTCGGTAATACGTAAGTATATACTTACAGTTCCTTACTGAAGAGTCCAAGCTGGAGATCGAGGACGAGGCCGTGCTCTGGGAAATTCCACCAACCATAGTGGACAAAGAGTACGATAGACCTGCTTTATTCTAAAAGTAAAGCATTTAGTTCGGAGAGACCGATATTATTATATATATATGTATAATTATCTGTTATATTGTAAATATTATCAACAATGTCGACTTATTGGTTTAACATGAAACATTTTTTGTCAACAATACATGATCAACGAATACGTACAATTAAATAATATGTATCATCAATTGTTCTTTAATGTTTTAAAGAAATTTTGTTAAACAAAAACTCATTTAAATCCAAAACTAATTAGCAAATAACTTCATGTAACAGGTTTAATTGCATTATTAAAAAGAAAATCCAAAATAAAGGAGAGATGGGTGTTGAATAGCTATATTTATTAATCTTAAGTTTATTAATATTGCCATAAACGATTGTGTGAGTTAAAAAAAATAAGTAACTTATAATTACATTTGTAAATAATAGTTATGATTGAAAAATTAAAAAATAGAGCTTATTATTTAAAAAAAATGTGATCGTAATAAGTGATAAGATAGTTAAAAAATAAACTGAAGTTTGCAACTAACACTAAAATAATATACACTAAAAGAAATCCGTATACTAGATTTTTTATAACAGCAACATTCACATTAAGCAATGTGTACATAACCTTTAATACCTTGTACTCCAATAACAACAATGCCTAAATCAGTGAAAAGCGTTCTAAAAGATTCAAAGAACGTCACCTTACAATCTGTACTCGAAGGAGTAACTATAAACGATCGTAAATGGCAGTGTATCGTAACAATCTTGATGGAAGATCCAGAAAATACCGAAAAATATTCGTCGTACATTAATAGTATATGCGAAGATGGTTACAGAAGAGAAGTTCGTACAATTACCCGTGAAAGTATGTTGACTACTCTCAAGAGATTAACGAAGAGGAAACCTTGTAATAAGGAACAAGGTTAGAATTGTAATTCATAAAAATATTTATCTAAATACATATAATTATACATTTTAAAAAGTTCTTAATAATCTCATTAAGAAATATAAAATATCAGGTTATAACGATAAGTTTTATGATTCTAAGCTCAAAATACAACGAAATCATCAGGCTCCGCTCAAAAAATTCGGCAGTGCGCGCGAGTCGCACTCGAGGAAGGTAACACCTCTCGGTTTTTAGACGCCGCGCTAATCAAGTGGATGATTTACGAAGCGCGACTCGAATCCTTGGCAAGAAACGAAGCCGAGCTTGAAGCGTCGAGAGACCGAGATCGGGAATTCCTGGCGATGCAGCAGTCCGCGGACGATTCTCGGGGGCGTAAAGCAAAAACTGAGACTCGAACGAATTCCGCTCGCAAGGCGAATTCGCGTCTCCGGAAACGTGGTGAAGAGTGGAAAGATCGCGTATACGTCGACGATGCTCCAACGGATGGTAAGACTTTTGCAAATGATAAAAACACTTTTGCGGTTGGATGCTGATTTAGTAATACTTTTTTTTTACCGCAACCTTTAATTCATGAGAACTAAATTTTCTTGTCGGATTTTCTTTTATCGTTCCTTCTGCACTTTAATTTTTCAACGGGTTACTTGAAATAAATGTAATTTCATCAGTTTTGGATAAAGAAATTCGTATTTTGATATTTATGTGCGGTAGTTGAGCTTGTTAAATTAGCTTGTAGATACTGATTAAATAATTGGCATAAAGAACAATTATTGTGTGAAAATAAAGTTTTTTAAAAATTTTGTTAAAAGTACCATATAAGGTCTGGCAACCCATTTGTTACAGTACAGTATTCATATACCTTTTCATTAGATATTATCTTCATTAAAAATATTTGTCGTAAAGTCCATTTGGGAATACTGATCCAAAAAATTAAATGTGCCAAGTGTTTTCAATTTTTTTAACGTCGGTTTTTTATGCTCTCAAATTGGTGCTAATCAGCGACGAAAGTCATACGATGTCTTTGTTAAGAAAGCACTTGTTGAAAATACATTCCCCAGTTGTGCTTGTATTAATCGGCCGGAGCCGGGAATCGAACCTGGGACCTCCACATTACGATCCCGATGCCCTAACCGACCGAGCCATCGCAGGCCTCTTTTTTCAATTTGTTATAATTATGGATTTCTTTGTTATATCTCACATTATAATTTTATAACATATTTTTTTTTTTTTAATATAGAGCTTTATTAACTTACGTGAGTTATTTAGCTAAGTACATACAAAGATGAAAATTAAAAAATAAAAATGAATTAGTATACATAAACATTGCTATTGCTATTGGCAGTCCGAAAACTTAACTTAGTGATTTATAACATATTTAAAATTTTAAAATGCAGTAACAAGTAATTTTATTGAATTTTAATTGTTTTTGAAAATAATTTTACAATTGTAATTTAATTTGAAATCTTTGTCAAGTCTTTTCGAAAAATTTAGTTTTATGCAATTTTTAATTAATTATTATTTAATTCAATATTTAATAAACATTCATCCCCTTACAAGTCTATTCAATTTTGACATTATATTCTCTATTATATAATTTGCTATATACATTTTTCAATCGTTTTGTTAGGTAAATTCGGTAAAATCGATGTCAAAGTTTAAGTCATACAAAAAATACGCATGAAGTATATTTATTGGCAAGATTTAAATGGACAGCTCGATTAATGTTTTAATATAATTAATTATTTATAATATTGATGTTAAATTATTGCAGAAATGTAAAGCTCGTAAACATTCCCTTTTACTCATTGAAGGTCCCAATCTCTACATCCTTCTCGCTGGCTTTTGCGATCCTGCATTACCCTTCGAACTCGTTAAAATTGGAATACCACTGTATTGCATCTTCAAGCTTGAAAATCTTCAAGAAGACAATGACTGTAAAGAATCAACATCGAGCATTTCAGAAAACTGTGCACCCATAAAATCACAATCTATTTCAGCTTCCCCTTGCACGAAAAATTCACTAAAGTAACGTTATATTTTATATTATATAAGTAGTTTTAAATACAAGTGATAAATATTGATTATTATCTTATTTGTTCCCCCAAATAATTATTTTATTTTATAAATGCTTTAAAAATTACTAAATTGTATAATTAAGAATATAAGCGTGTTATTATAAAATGTAAGTATAAAAAATTTAGATTTTG
This sequence comes from Theocolax elegans, assembly GCA_026168455.1. NCBI lineage: Eukaryota > Metazoa > Arthropoda > Insecta > Hymenoptera > Cerocephalidae > Theocolax > Theocolax elegans. The sequence continues at coordinate 2,702,791 of CM047428.1, read as the reverse complement.
TGTGTACGGGACTAAATATTTTAGTATATATAAATATTAAAGTATATAATAGTTTATGAATATTTAGTAACTATTGTCGAACATTTGTCTAAACACACAAATGCCAAACCAACAGGAAGTTTTGGAAACATTTCGAAGGAAGGGAGTTACTAAACGTGGCCGCCATTCCTCTCTGCCCGTGTTATTACCTGAAGAATGATCGCAACGACGTCTACGACAGTATCTCTTGTGCATTGTACAACGTACACGAGGCCTTACAGGCTCACGCTGCATATTTACGTAGCATGAGGTTGCTCGATGTCTACGACCCAAGACCCCAGAGACAAATTACTCGTCTCTACGAGATCTTTATGGGGTTTATACCCGAAGAGTACGTGACGATACCCGTACAACTGGATGCACTGCTATGCCAAGTCGAAGAGAATCTGCGGGACGATAACGAAGAGATGAGCCCGGGTCTAGGTAATCACACGACGGTTTTACTTCAAATATTTATTGCGTTAATTTATTTACTCAATTTTGTGCAACCAGGTGGATTTAATTTATTTCCTTATTCTCGGAAGTAAAATGAAAACTGCTAAAAAGTTCGTTTCTTTTTTGTGTACACCATTTTTATTATTTTATTCAATTTTAAACGTTAAAAGAAAAATGAATTTTAATATACATTTTTCTTTTATTTTAATCTTTTTATTTAAATTTAATCTTAAACTCGCTATTTTTATAGTTATTAATATCAATATATAATATTAATATCGATAAAGAGTCGATTACTCGTGTATCTTTGTTCATACAAGTGTTAAAGTAGTGCACGAGTAGTGCAAGTAAACGTTCAGTCAGCCAGGGAGTTTATTTTCACTTGAAAACGAGTGATCAAGAAAAGGAAACTGTAGCTATCAAAGTTATCGTTAAGTAAGCGCGAAACACATTACAAAAGTACCTTCCACTCGAATCCCTTCCCACGTGAACTTAGATGATTATCAACCGGAGCAAACAAATGGAGAAGATGACGAGGTTGACGAGTCGTCTTCGTCACGTTCATCGAGCCAGACGCGGATTCCAAGAGCAAGACCAGGAACCGCGACTTCGTTAAGCAAAGTGAACTACGTGGCTTTCGTGCATCTTACCTTAGAAACTTCCCCTATTGAATTTGAAATACGAGCTCGTCTTACAGCCGAACGAGTCGTCGTTGTCGCTACGCCGCCCCGAGCTCGAATTAATTCTTCACGGGGACACGTTGAGGTTAAATGCGTGTCGCGCTAACGACGGGGAGTCGGAACTCGACGCGATAAGGAGCAATGCTTGCCTTCGGTCCGGACGGAACTTGCCGAGTTTCGACGTAAGGATGCTCGAGATCCCAAGGATTGCCGAGGCTTGGTGCCAAGAGGACCAAAACCAAGTAATGCCAAATTTCATTATTTTCTAGGTTAACCAAACTTTTCTTTTTTCTTTTCATTTTTCTCTTCGTTTTACTTTACAAATTTCATACTACTTTACAATATTCTTCGAATTTTGCGCATTTCCTTTGAATATAATAAAAACCAAAGTAATACGACAAAAAGGGTGTATACGATTTTTTGAACAGGTGGAAAACTACAAAGTTCATTTACCCGGTATCTTTAGTTGCTGCGAAAAGGAAGGAATGGAGAAAACCTTGGCAAAACATTTATTAAACCTTCTTGGACTCAGAAAACTACTCGAAGTTCACATTGCTAATTGCAATTCTTTGAAAATTGCTTCTTTGGACGAATATTACTGTAAAAATAAAGAAGACGGATTTTTTAGTGATACAAATGTCAGTGTTGACAATATTTATCGAAATGATACTTGTCCTCATTTGAAAAGTGATTCAAGTCTACGAAGTACTGTAAAAATATTAAACAATCAAAGTTTTTCAAAAATCACAAATTTTAATATATGTAAATCTAATAATGAAATACGCAACTCAATTAAACATGGCGACATTACAAAACAATCCTTAAGTGCAGCACCTCAAAGAACGAGAAGATTTAACAAGTTGATAAAACAAAGTACAATAAATACTGAAATAGAAAGTGACGAAGGTAAATTAAATATTTTAAATGTAAGCACAGTAATTTTCGCATTTTTATATGCCAATTCGACATCCCTATTCGCAAAACCTTTTAATTCGTTCAACAATAACAGAAAAAAATTGTAAAGACAATTTGACAAATATTGATTGATGGAGATTTAGAGAAAAAATTTAAACACATTCTGTCCTTTTGTAACGTTTCGGTGGTCAATACCACTCTCTGTCAGACTGTATAAAATCGTTTTTATTTATAAATAAAACAGTATAACTCGGATAATAAATAATTAAAAAAGATATAAGAAAACAGGAAATTATAACATACCTTCTAATGTAAATACTGTGTACAAATGTACACAAAAATTGTGAAGCAAATCGATTTAATCTTCACTTCTTTTTCCTCATTATTAAAAAGGAAACGTCAAAAATAGATGTATACACGACGCAAATTTTCTGTAATATGTGAAACATATACAAATCGCATCTACTTATATAGTAATGAATCGAGAGCTAGTAATGTTTACATTTTTTTTGTTGACGATGCACAAGTTTGTAATCAATATAATCGGATGATTTAACGAGTTTTCATTTCAAATATAATTTTTATTATCCGAGTTGTATTGTTTTATTTATAAATAAAATCTTTTATAGAGTCTGAAGAAGGTGACATTGACCACTGAAAAGTTACAAAAGGAAAGAATTTGTTAAAGTTTTTATTTCACCTTTCCTTTTCTCATTTGACTCGAGAAAATCGAGGAATTTCCAACAATCAATATTAAAACCACCGAGTGATAAAATCAAACCAACGACATGGAGATTTGAGAAAATGGAACTAGCTGCTCTTTTCATTGAAATTTAAAATAACACGCGTTTTACAATCCGAATAATAATTTAACGAGTCAAATTGTTTCCGGGGTAATTTTTAATCGCTTAGCCGAATATTGATACAAGTGTTTCACTCGATATTTCCAAAATTATTTTTAAGTCCACCGAAAATTTTAACATCTAAATTAACTGACAGGCTGTGAGTGTGAAAGCCAAGAACGACAAGACCGTCGACCACTACGCGTCAGATCGGCCATTCAATTCCTAAGCACGTCAGACCCAAATCCAAGAGTTTCCTCATTAAGTGCGTCAGCGAGTAGCGTCGATGCCCTAGGACGCGTCTTACGATCCTTCGAACAGTGCTCCGATCTCTTTGGATTGATAAACGCGCGTGAAAGCTTAGGACTCTTGGATACCGAAGCCCGATGTCCAGTGGCATTCGAGGAGTTCCAGGATGCCGAGATACTCGCACCCGATGCGTTTCTGCAAATAGTTTGCGATTGCTTTCAGGAATACGGAGGACTCGTGGCTAGACACTTCGTGCCAACCGATACGATATTGCTCCTCTTCGCCGACGAGGTGAGTGTACGTGCGACCACGTAGATAGCCATCGATCTATTTGACTTTATACTCGATTCGAGCTATTTCATTCGTGAGTGCTGGATGTCCTGGAGCCTCTTTCTTCTTCGACAATGCCTAATTTCTGATATTATCCTCACGAAATTCTAATGCCAATATTACACTCAACAATAATTTAGCGAATTCAGTAGTATTGTAATATTATATTTGTTCTAACTAATAATTATTTAAAAACCAAACCAAAATTTTCTTTTATGACAGAAAGATAACTCTAGTTTAATTACGAAACATTTCTTAGTTTTAAACAATTATATTTTTAAGACTATTCGAAAAAATATTTATTTAAATTCATTACACATTTTTCAGTGCATACGTTTTTGATTCATGTGCAATTTTTGTATTGCAACTAATCTTGCAATATTCTTTAGTTATATTAATATCGTCCACGTAGTTGAAATTGTAGATTAGGTATTATATCGATAAATAAATAATTGGAACAAAACACAACGTAGTTAACACAAAGAAAAAGCAAAAGTAGTCAGGTAAAAGCAAATGAAAACATGACAGACGGTTTTATTATATGAGCCATATATATGAGGATGGAGAATTTCCATCGAAACGTTGCAATATAATGTAAACAATACAGTGTGTTCATCAATGATCGATATAATACCTAATCTACAATTATAATCTTGCTACAGTTATTTATTAAAATATTTTTTAATTATTGTGATAAAACAAACTGTGGTAAACAAAGAGTTGCTTGAAATTTGTCATCACCGACAGTAGGTAAAAAAAAGTAGGACAACGTACGACCAGCCAAGTAACCCATGGAAAAACTTTCCCAATAATTTCCAATAACTGTCTTATTCGCAGCCGTGGCAGCCAAACGAAATAATCGAGCGTCGCGTCACGTGTGCAGTAAGAACACCCGTGTGCTTGCGCGATTTTTGCGACTACGTACTTGAGGAGGAGCAGGAATGGATCGAGTGTCAAAGTAAATCGAATACGGATAGCGTCCTAGAAATTTGCCACGGAAATATTTTAGATAAAGTTGATGCTAAATCGGACCCACCAATTTTCAATGATGAAGATTTCGTTTTACCAGGATCGTTGAAAGCTCGTGACTTAGAATTATTAAAAGATAGCGAGGCGTGTAGCGGCGATACAGATGAGTTAATTAAGGAAGACACTGATGAAAAACCAGGAGGTAGAGTTATATCATTTACAATAATAATTTTTAATTTCACGTAGACGAGAAAGGCGATATTTATTGTAACGAGATTTAACGAAAATCTAAATGCGGTTTGTAACTTTGTTTTTTTATCCAATCATACGGTATAACATAATATAAAAATGTTACGTATTCTCTAGTATTTTAAAGTTAGCGAAGAATTGCAACAAAGCTTACTTACTATTTCATAAAAAAAGTTAGTTTACAATCGTAACATTATTTATCTTTACGGTTCCCCATGGAAAGTATTACAAAGTATGAAAACTTCTTAGCAAAGAAAGTATCTGTACAGTAGTGCACTTTCAAAACCAAAAATGTTTTCCAGTAAATGATTCTTTCATGAAAAGCTTTCTAAAAAGCTTGAGAAACTTTTGTAAGGACAAATAATAACAAATAATTCATTTAACATCGTACAAATTATTATTAAGTGTTTAAATATTATAATATTACGTTTGTATTATTTTTATTAAAAAAAATGTTTACTCAACATATTCATTTGATAGTAAATAAATATACGTATAGACGTCGATAGGTTAAATTATTACAATGTTTAATACACGAACTCCGCAGGAAAGAAAGAAAAAGGCAAAGAGAAAAAACATGTATCTCCGACTACGAGAACGAAAAAGGATCGGAATAAGAAACGAGCCTCCGTATCTAAAAAAATAAAGGAACCTATTGCGTCTCCTCTTTCGCAAGAGAAAGATGAACCTAAGAGATTCGACTTTATTGGCTACGATCTGGGCGAACGTCGGAGAGTTCAAGTTACCAATCTTAACAGAAGTTTTGAAGCTTGCGATGGCACGCGTCTACGTATCACACGGGAAACCTGGATTCCGTTAATCGATAAAAAACAAAACACAACGTGCGTCCAGGTTTCGCTACCTGAGTATCATGGAGATGGATGGAGTTTCTGGTGTCACGAGTCCGACGATAAAATCCCAAGTTTATTTCATTTACGAACGTCGAATGGTATAATCGTTGCATTCTCGAGGTTACCAAAACGTTTAGGTAACGCATATACACATATTATTATCACTTTATAACGTGATCTCACGTTAACACATATGTAATTTACTTTTTCTTTAAAATTATAAGGTAATTTCGTAACCATTACATTAAATCGATTTTATTCCCTATTCCATTATTGAATTATCGATGACTTTCCTTTCCAGAGAGTACGAGACCGTACGAACTACTTTTTGAAATTCAAATATCCTGGCCGTCCGGGTTAATAATCAAACCAGAGGAGTACCGTGATGCGGATTATCCATTTTATATTCTTCAATATTACACAACGAAAGGGCCCGGATGTAAAAATGTTAAAGATGAAACTCATCGGAAGTACTTACACAACGGAGATATCGTTAAATTTTTTAACGACAATTCCATCATTGTATTACGACCAAATGGAGTTATAATAACCATTTACAATTTCGATAAAGGTACAAGTTCATTCGATACTTTAATTATTTTCTATTACCAACGAATAGACATATTATATTTTATACACGTTAAGTATTGTTATTTTTAAATTAATTTAAAGAACACGGACCGTCAGTTTCGATGCAAAGTCAAAATAATTACGAATTCGAGAATGTCGAATTGTCAAGAAAAAATTCGTTTTCGTATCAACAGGTAAATTATAAAAGAATTATGAATATGAATGTAATATATTTTTATATAAAGATATAAATTAACGTGTAAACAGAAATATCTCTTCTTCTATTTAGAAAATCTTTTGTACATAACACTTTTATAATGTTAATTTGCAAAGATATCGATAACTGATCAAGTCATCTCAATGTCAATAAATTCATTACTCATTATTATGTCATGTTACTTCATACAAAGTCGTAATAGTATATCTGATTCGTCACTATAATTGAATAGCGAAGGTACAAAACATTGTTAATTTTCACAGTTTAAGAGGATCTGTAATTCAAATATATTTCATTTATATTGCAATATCAAGAGTACGCGTATGCTTAAATGATTTGGATACTACGAAAATTAAAAAGTAAATTAGAAAAATCAAATACATAAATCTATAATGAATAGCCTCTCTCCTTAAGAGGATGTCGGACCCAAATTGCAGAAATATACACATTTTAACCCAACGATTGTATCTAAAATATTGAAAAAATTCATAAGGATAGTTTAAAACATAAGAAAGGTCCAAGACGGATCATTTTTTTAAGAAAAATAATTTTGTTTATTATAATTTAATAAACAATTTTGAGTTGGTTATTATTAGTGAAAAAAGGCATAAATTGTCAACCCAAACATCGTAATTAAAATATCGATTTTAAAATCTGAAAACACTTGGGTTTATTGTTGAGAACATGTCTAAGGGCCTAATGGACAGGATTTATTATAAAATTCATTCTTTTGTTTATAAAACATATTATATACGACCATTTTTGTCCAACATCTCCTTGAAATTATATGTATAAAGTTACATTTACCTCATTTAAATTTCATAATCGACTTTAATTTAAAGTAAAATAAATAAATAAATAAATGAGTAAATAAATAACTAAATAATTTATACGCACAAAGGATGAATTAGCAAAAGGTCATAGAACAATAATAACATAACAAAGGACTGTCAAAAATTAATGTTTTTACGAAAAATCAACCTAATTTAATTTGTTTGATTTAACTGTTAATTTACAATACATTGCATAATTTATGTTGTTACTTGAAATTCATGTTACATACAAATTACATAATAATTACACAGTATATAATGTTTTTCACGCTTGTTGATTGCGGATATTATTAACTACAATAATTCATACATTTAATATTTAAACCTATACTTCGAAAATAATATCATGATTACTCTCCTAGAAATTTTACAATTCTAAAATATAGCAATTCATTATTTTACGATGATTTTTTATGATTAAAAAATGATGACGATATTATGGTAAAGAGAAAAATACATATTATTACATATTAAATAAATTTTATGCTTTATGTAATATACATTCTAGTTCAACTTTATTATTATTTAAAATGTTTACTATTATAATAATCGTATAATTGTGGATGTATGATCATTTTATCGTGATACTATATGACCATAAAACCAATTAAAACACAACGACATGTTGACGAGTTTTATCATTATAATGACCTCATAAAAAATTGGTGAATTAACTAAAAAGATATTCAATGTTAACAATTAATATTTTTTTATAGCAATTAAAAACATTTCTTAATTTTTTAAATAAATTATATTATTATTCACTTATATTTAAAATTTTTTGGCCATTTTATATGTAACAAAACTATATTAATTAATTATGAGGTGAGACTCCGTACTCTGATTTTTTTCCATAATCCACTTCAATGGAACAGAATTTCAATAAAAGTCTAAATGTTTATTTAAAAAAAATATTTAGCTGTTTTTTACACCATTTTTGAATTTTTAAAATAATTTGGTAAGAATAATTTTTATATTACAATTTTAATATAGTCTGTTGCACTCAAATTTCAGCCTATTCGATGAAATGGTTCATGAGTCATCGTGTGGTAAATCTATTATGAAAAAAAATCATAGTACGGAGTCAAATAAACGGAAACAAATAATAATATAATTTGTTTAAAAAATTATAAAATGTTTTCAATTGTTATAAAAAAAACTTATTAATTGTTAAAATTAAATTTCGCCACATTATGATCAGAAAATCATTAAGATTTCGAGGAAGATAACAAAGTATATATTTGATTTTTCGAATAGATCAATAGTTCAAATATTTATTAAGTACTTAAGTCGAAAAGTATAATTGATAGATAAATTTGGTCAGTTCTAAATTTTCGATTCATTTGATTAACAGTTGTCTTGCGAAAGTTTCGAATCTACCTCGACGGAACCACAAGGGTTTATACGAAGATACACGGTGTTAGAACCAGACGGTCACTGCTACGAGATTCTCGATGGACGCGTCATCCGGGAGTTCGATCGATTGCACGTAAACGTCGTCGAGAACTGTCATTCCGATGAGAAGCTGATGCAACGTGCTGATGGCACGGTTATGCTACTTAACGCTGATGGTGAACTGATCGTACACTTTCCTGGTTAGAGTTTGTTTTACTTATTATCGCAATTAACACGTGTAATGCGTTATTTCATTTAAAATTTACAACCGATGAAATAAAATTTTAATTATTTATGCAAACTGTGATCTCTGACTTTGTAATAAATGATGATCCCGTATCGTTCAATAATTGAAAGAACTAATTAAATGATTGGAACGAAATTGTTAAAATAATAATTTTATTCACTTTCATACTGTTTATCTATATAATAGTTTAATAATATATCGATTGGGAGCTTTATTCAATACGGTCGTTTAAAATTAACACAAATATACAGAATTAATAATTGTTACATTCGATTTAGGTAAAGTTGTGTTTAACAATAAAAATAAAAATAAAATAATCACCGAATAGGAAATTTAGAATTCCATACCGCTATCAACGTATCGTCAATTCCTTACACTCCCGTATCTAAATTCCAGATGGTACGCGCACGCAGACTGGGTGGACGATCGAAGCCGAGCCGGTCGTCTGCGATTGGTCGGAGGAAGAGGTTTCACGGTATTTTACCGAAAAAGAACCGGAAGGTTTCGTCTCGATCCTCATCCGAAGTCGCACAGAGCATCCGAATTACGCGACGTTAGTTCGCAAGGACTCGGTACGAGAGCTCTATATGGACAAAAAAAGCCCGTGCCTAAAGCTTGGAACGCAAGCTCTTGGTGAGCTTTTTTGCGAGGATGATCGAATGCAAGTTGACGTAAGTTATTATTACCGAAATCGCGAGTGTAATATACGTGGGTACCAAATGGGCAATTTTGTGGTTTGGAGATGCTTGTTAGGGTCGAGTTTGAACGAGCGTATCGGGGCAAGACCGCAGGGCATTGGTTTTTGATTGAGAGACCGGCGTGTAATATGAGAATGAGGAAGATCATATTTCCTATGATGGATAGTAGCTTGTTAGTAACTTTTGCGCTACGCATAGATTCGTAAAAAAACTTGATGCAACATATTTGTTTATCATACTAGTTTAAAATACAATTTTTCCATTTTTTATTACAGGTTTATTTTAATGATATATGTATAGATTATTCTTTTAATTTTATCGTTAAATTAATTCGGACTACATTTTATCCAAGAATTATCTTCTAGTTAGACGACGAGACCGTAACCATCAGACGGCGAGGATGCCAACATTGTAATTGCTCGAGCTCCCTTGTGTCTTTCCACCTCGTCGATTCTTCAACAAAGGCCTCTAAGGATTCAAAACGACTTTTGACTTTCCGTGACAATACCTCTTGCTTTGAGGTGAGACGGGACAACGTTTGCTTTGTTCCTGTATCCTTGGATTCGTTGTACAATGAATCCTGTGAACACAGAGAGGACTTTGGCGAAAAAGTGAGTCGACACCGTAGAACTCGGATGTTTGCAGTCAATCGGAATGGAACCGCTTACGAGTATCATCATCGATCAGAACGCGAGGCGTTCGAAGAACTGATGGACGAGGACGACGAGTCAAGTTTGATATGCCGTCCTATCCAACGTAGACGTGGGATGACGTATCGGTTGGCGTTGCATATGCCACCGAAGGTTCTTGGGGAATCGAGAGATTGGATAGCGGAATACAAAGTGAGTTTATTTATATTTATACTCGTTTTATCTTTGATACGAAAGCATGTATAACTTGAAAATTTAGCTTATAGATTTATTTATACATTATTTAAACCTCAATTACGAACGATCTAATATGTAGATTCCAGAACCAAATCTATCAAGCCCGGCTCGTGATCCCATAATTTCCGATGAAAAATTTACACAAAATTATCCTCGATTTTTGATGGCACGACTTTTCGAGGGCATCGGACGATGTGGCGAAAATTCACTGATTAACATGCAAAAAGCGTTGATGCGTTATTGGCGTGAAGTATGACATAGCTTACACCGTGTTCAAACGAATTTACCATTTTTAATCTTTATTATGATAAAATCCGGGACATTTATTTTAATCATCGTAGTAATGGTATTAATTAGTATAACGAATCTGCCTGTCGATTGAAATAAACATTTCTTTCTTATTAAAAGATCAACACGATTAAAAGAAGTATCATGAGTATATAGCATAATAATATTTCATTTATTAATAAGCCAACATTTTTTCTAATTCCACGATAAATTGACAATGCAGAAGTATTTTTAAAACGATTGTTCTACTTTGAAACTTAATTATCTACTTTGCAGTTTCTATATTTAATTGCAAAGTATAATTATAATTATAAATATAAATATCTGTTCAATTTCCAATACGATATTATAATAATCTTACAGATAGCGACAGGAGGACTTGAAATTTGCGATGAAGATGATGATTTATTGACCTGCGAGTGCGAAGATACAATTGAAAGACAAATGAAAGACATTGCTTTAGGAAAAGTGAAATCGATCGATTGGGAAAGTTACGAGTGCGGTCGACAGGTGAGTTAACGTAAATTTTGTAGAATTCCTATACTTACAATATTTAATAAATAGTGAGATAACTTTGATAGAAATTTGACGGTACAATATAGTCTGACATCCATAGGATAGTTATGTCATCTATTTAAGTTTCTGGCGACGTTATCAGAATCTAGGCAAGAGTTAAAATCAAAGATAGATTAGGTTAAATGTTTTAGAGTTTATGGCCGATTCTCTGTTAAATTGAAAGACAAAATTTTGTTTTATCTATAACTTTAAGAATACCGTTTCCTACATTGAGAACATATTTTATTTGAATCAATAAAATATTTTATCGAATACGGACAATAAAAGATTTGTTTTAGTTATTATATACGTATGTAGATTAAATACATTTTTATTGAAATAAAAACACAGATATTTAAGACAAATAAAACACATTTCAAATAAATAATAAGACACATATTTGAAACAGCAAAATAGACATTTGTTTCAAACAAATATTTTATTCTCCGTATTCAATAAAATATTTTATTGATTCAAATACATTTTTTCTCAGTGTACATGTTTTGGGTGGAGGTCTAAACTTTTAGAAACTAAAGCTTTATAGTTTTAAAGATATTTCAGATCAAAAATGGTAATTTGGACATTTTTAAAATTTTTTCTCAACACAAAATTGGCTAATTCAAAGTAAAAAGAACGCAAAAGGTCTTTTTACTACAATTTTCATGTATTTAAATTGTTCAAGATCATTGAGCGTATCACTAAAATTCAGTATTATAAAGAAATCATGACAATTGTGAAAAAGTGATTTTGTTCCTAGCTACCTTATCAGGAAAAATCAAGGATCTTGCTTAAAATATACTTTTTTAACCCTGTAAATTATAAAGTGGACAAACAATTAGGAGTGCTGCAAATAAAACTAGAGTAAATTAATATATTATTGTTAGAATTAAATTAAATATCATGTATGATTGTGTTACTAAGCTTCATAATTTTATTCATTAGATTTAAAATGTCTTCCATCAAGGTATGCTAATATACTTTTAAAATGTATCAATGAAAATTAAAATGTCATGTATTGTTGTTTATCCATAAATATACTTAACCTTTTTTTACACTTCTATTTCTAACACATACCTATAGGTTTTTCCAACATGACAGTGTGACGCATGCATTGAATTTTAAATAATTTTAAAAGAAATAATAATGTTAAATAAGCGGTTCATTTCTAGTTGCTGATCTTTATAACTGTTCGATAACTATTTACATTTTTATACATTTTAACTACAAATGTCTTCAGTTCCTCGGCACCTATAAAATTCATTTTGAAATTTTGGTAACTTTAAAACGTATAGGAATATTGTAGATTAGGTATTGTATCGATAATTGATGAACACACTGTATTGTTTACATTACATTGCAACGTTTCGATGGAAATTCTCCATCCTCTTCAGGCATTACCTTTATTACACATATTTTACATTAGATTATAATAACAAGATTGAATATACATATATTATAATTATGATAATAACTATAATTATAACAATGTAATAATTATAATATATGTATATTCAATCTTGTTATTATAATCTAATGTAAAATATGTGTAATAAAGATAATGCCTGAAGAGGATGGAGAATTTCCATCGAAACGTTGCAATGTAATGTAAACAATACAGTGTGTTCATCAATTATCGATACAATACCTAATCTACAATTTCAACTGCGTGGACGACATTAATATAACTAAAGAAGTATAGGAATATTATTACTAATACTGAGTGACATGTGGATGTGTAAGTCACATTACCTTAAATAATTTAAAAAAAATTGTTCGCACTAACTTCATATTTAAAAAATATGTTGAACTGTTAATTAGAAATATAATAGGTCGAAAAGATAAAGTTGGTTTATAAATTTTAGGTAGACCCTATTATTTTGCTAATGAAGTCTCGAAAAAAATATATTTTTTATGATATTTATGTTTAAATAATTCATTATGAATCAAGGTTTCTAAAAAATTTGTAGTGTTTTCTTGTAATTTTATTCTTATTTTTTTTCATTCACTGAAGTTTCTGGATAATACATAATAATGTCTGAAAAAGTGTCTCTATTTCCTAAATATAACAATATTTGTTTAAACGTACTGTAACGTTTACCAGACCTTGTATAAAATAAAACCCGATTAGTGTTAAAAAAATTATTTGTCTTTTCTCAATTTTTTTGAAAAATGTCTGTCTTCATTTTTATAGATTATTTTTGTTGTTTACATTAATTAAATAACTTGGATTTTGTATGTAATTTCATTTTCTACGTAGTCATGCATATACTAAATTTTATAATTAGTAACATCAATAATATTTGAATTTGATAGTTTTGAATGAATATTAAAATTGTGGTCTAACGAAATAATATCAATAATATCCGTCGGAATTGGTACATCAGTCAAGTTATTTACTAACCAGGAGAGTGTCACATCTCGGGAAAACGGATCCTCACCAAACTCTAGAATATGATTTCTACTATAAAAATATAAAGAAAGCCAGAGTTTTAGATCCTAACGGTCTTTTTTACGATAGATAAGCAAATAACGAAAAATTTCGTAGAAAAAAGCCCTTGACTTTGATCACTTATAACCCAAAAAGAAATAGAGATAATTACTCAAAGTTAAATTCAAAAGAAAACTGAGATCGAGTAAATTAGATTTAAAAAAAATAAGCTCAAATATCTTGATTTAGTTAAAAGTTATCTAAGGAAAACGAATCTAACGATATATTGATAACTGCGAACTATCGCCACATCGCGAATAATTTCAAAACACTTTGTACTAAAATTCTAAAAAACCGGATGACACTCGGCGACCAGTCTATTGAATACGCACACACTCGACCTAACAAAAGTAAAGGAGCCGCGCGTCATCACTTCAAAATCTTGATACGTATGAACAAAATGTCAGACTTACAAAATCTAAAAACCTGTTACACGTATGCAACCCGGATATTCGTACAAGAGGATGTTCGGAGCAACTCGATTAACAATTCAAGACTGGCACTCTTTTTTCCCTAACAACTGACCCAAAATGTTGGCTAGGTGAAGGAAGGGATGGCAACTCGTTGGCTCTTACCATAGCTCATATGTACGGAGCCCGATGCTGCAAGTCGAAAATCTGACAGGACAGATCGGGCTCGCAGAACAAACGAGAACCGACACATTGTCTACTTTATTACCCTTTCTTTACTTACAAACCTTACTGCTAGAGATATCTTAATTATAATACAATTGTCATTAACGACTTCGCATACGTAACGAGCATAACCATAGAAAATTTTATAGAGCTGGAGGCTGATATGGTCGGAGTCACCTATATAGTGCAGTTCTGTATTCGAATTTTGCATGCATAATATTTACTTAACTTTTTTTCAATGTACATCAGTATTATATTTTTTTCCGTGTATAGTCAATCTATATATTTCATTCTTTTATACATTCACTATAAATTCGCGGTAATATGTGACGTTTATAATAGGGGTTATCGCTCTAATATTGTTTATAAAATAGCTATATTCAACAAATATAGTCATTTTGAAGCTTTAATACCGTCAAATTTCTACCAGGAAACTTTTCTGTTTTTATAAATTAAAAGTTTTTTTTTATACATAAAATGGGTTAAATCCATGCAACATTTTAGCATCATACTGAAACTTCATCCACGAGATAATTATTTTATAAAATATACTCTTGTGACGTGACGTACATAATAATTGAGAACACTAGATTGTTTATTATTGTTTTCACGCATAAAACACTACGTGCACTGAGGAGTTAATTGATAAACATAAAATATTTCTAATTTAGTATTTCAGAAAATACAAGGTACAGCGAAGTGAACAAAAGACAAGGAAAATGATTGATCGGATGTACCTTCAAAACCGGTCATTTTGAAATAATCTAAATCAATGACGCCGTGACTTTGAAAATCGATAACGTTAACTTAAAAATTTGTAATAATGTGATTTACAATTTTCGATACTGCACAAATGATACTTAAGGGATTATAAGTAGTTGTAACATCAGGCGCACAAAGCTTATACATCAAAAAAGAAAATACTGAAGGAATTCACGTCGCGACAAAGATCTTAAATATTTGCTTTGGGTATTATCCCGCTTTTCCACGAGAAGAGAGAAGAAGAAGATCGAGGCAATTCGCAAGGACTTTCAAAACTGATAAGATGGAAGGAAGAGGAATTTCTGTCTTTTACTTTGTGCTTAATATTCCATGAAGAAAAATAGATTTAATGGAAAAAATTGCTACATAAATATGAATGTAAAGGAAAAATAAAAGTGTATCTGTAACATTTTGTACAGGACTGGCTTACTTTTTATTACTATACCTTACGCAAACAAGTAGATAAAACTGATTTATTATTTCATATAGGAAAAATAAAAAAGAATAAATTTTCTACTTATCATTTTTTTTAAGAGAATGTCAAAACTAATAAAAATATTTTAATTTCCCGTGTTTTGAATTCTGGAATTCAAGGAAAATATTAGTCAGCTTATTGACATAATCAATCGCTCTGATAAATTTGAATTAATTATCTTCATTCGTTCGTTGGATTAATTGTTTTGAATTATACGTCGTGCTTTTGTAGGTAAGAATAATTTAAAAATTTAATCATTTCAAAGTGGAAAAGTTGAATTTTTAATTAATCTTAAAATTATTTTGATAGTTGTTAATGGTACGTTTAATTGGATAATAAATGGTATGGAATTAATCAGTTTGATCGTTCAATTGCTCTAAAATATTTAATTATTTATCATTACTATTAAACGGTACTCTATAAACTAGTAATCTACGTATTCTTAATGTGTAAATGTTTGTTTTTATCTTAATTAAATTTAAAACGTTTGATGAAACATATTCTTAAATAATTACACAAGTAGCAAATGGTAATTCGGTAATCGTTAAAAAATATTAAAAAGGTTTGAAAAACCGAGAGGAAAGAATGGTTTCAAAAAGGTAATACAAGGCACTTGACGATACCATGTGTTTCGTACACTCCACAGTGGTAAGTACAAGGC
Source organism: Theocolax elegans (assembly GCA_026168455.1). NCBI lineage: Eukaryota > Metazoa > Arthropoda > Insecta > Hymenoptera > Cerocephalidae > Theocolax > Theocolax elegans. The sequence goes on along the minus strand of CM047428.1, from coordinate 2,686,521 downwards.
TTACCCTCGACGATAAGTTCGAAAGACATAAAAGAGCAGTTGTACTTGCCCTCCTTGTAGACTTCGATCTCTTGTCCCTTTTCTCAACGAACACACGTTTTTCTCACACCCAACAATTGGTCTTTTTGTCTTCTCCTAAAAGTTATTTAATTGTGATAATTTCTTCTTTTTTTTCTTACTGTGGAAATCAATTATTCTTGCTTATCTATCTCTTTCTGACTGCAATTTGAATTTAATCATTTAATTAGGGAAATTAGGTAATTAACAACTTAATACTTTTTCAATAAATTTGTTTATTCAAATTTTCATGTACCCATTAACGCCCAAAAGGACAATATTTTGTTTGAGTTTCGTAGTTGCTACGTGATGTACAAGTCGTAGCTTATCGTAATGCTGTTTTCTTAAGTATATAGGTACAGTTTTCGATCCATTCTTTCAAATATCACCGTGCAAATGAATTATGATTTTTAGAATGTTAGAAATATATTGCTTTCTTTTATTAATTAATTTATTTTCTAAAAAAATATTTTTTAATCGCATTCGTTTTTTTATTGCTATATCGTCCAATAATATGTTTTCAATGAGAACACATACGAATAAATAACTATAACTAACTATAGTCATTTTTCGACTCATAAATATTATTTTTTAATTAATATCTTTTTTAATTTTTAATAAAAAAACAGTCAATAAAATACAATTTACTTTAAAAAAAAAATAATTTTTTTTCTATATATTTTATAGTAGGTGTGTTTCTTTTCCGAGGTTTTTTCCTCTATCTTCTCGTAACCCTCGCAAATCTTGGAAGAGTCGCGAGCGGTCTGCGACAGTCATCCTGTCGCAACAGACCTATCGTTAAATTTATGCTTTTTCTCTCGTACATCTCGTTTATTTATTTCCTGTACTTGCGTCCTTTCCACACGTTACCAACGGGAAGGCGCATGGTACATTTCCTATGGACACTACCTTTAATGTCCAGCGAATTCTGTAGTATTTTTCGAAAATTTATAGACCGATAATAAAGTTTATTTCGTCATTTCAGTTATTAAAATATTTAATTAAATCCCCAAAAACGTAATTAACAGCGCATTTTATTGTCCATAATTTGCGCATTCGTTCAAAAATTTTTAATTGACAAGAGAATTTTAAAAATATAAATCTCTTACATTGATATCTCTTTTAGTTTTATAATCTCCGTCAAATAGATATGTTGTTTTTCGTATTACCGGGAATTTATATAATATAAAAGGAGCAATGTATTCTACGTTTTATACAACAATTTCAAATAATAATACGTGAAAAAATTGTTAGTCAAATATTTTACCGAATGCTATACTTTTAATACAATTTTTATACTGCACATCTAAAGTTATATTAATTTCGGATAATTTTTACGTAGCGTTTAAGTAAAAATTTTAAAATATTACAATAAAATACAAAAATATTCTAAATCATTTTAAATCGTTCGGTTCGGTATTAGGGTAAACGTTATTCATCTATCGGGATTATTTATTTAACGTTGTTATAAATAAGAATCGGAGTACAAGAATATTAAATTTAACGGGAAAAAGAAGTTAATGTTCAATTTAAAAATTTAAATATTAAAACTTTCAGTATGAAGTTTTTCATTATTAATATCGTTTGAGCGTCAGTTTAATAAATTCAAGAAATTTTGTATAATACTTGCTATTAATTTTTACTGTTTTTAATTAAAACTTGAGAAATATTGAACGATTAAGATTTTAGTTTCACCACGGTATTATATTCGAATAACGTGTTTTTAAATATTTTTTAAATATTTTACTAAAAGATGATAATGTTAAATGGTTTTCTACTTCATTATTTATTATACTCATTCGGTAAATAATTTTTGTTTGTCTCAGTAATACGAGAAATGTATAAATTACTCAGTCGATTGTTATCAATTTTGTTATTATAAGTACGCAAAAATTTGTACCATCTCGAATTAGAATCAACTTGAAAAAATATATAGCACGTGTGCGTGTGCGTAATTACTAAAAAAAAAAAGTTTTTATAAAATGATTTTATCGATGTAATAAACGCTTGAAAATAATACGAGCATCACATTACAACTACTATCATATCCGAAAATTATGACTCATTTTTATATTTGGCAGTCCCTTGGCACTTGGAATATGCAGTGAATACTCAAAGAAAGAACCAGTAGATATAGCATCGAGCGCAGCTAACCCGAAGGCACTTTATCCGTTATTTCGCGGGCGTGCCACGCCTATGCGATTGCGCTCACGTATTTTTAACCTATATCATTTTTACCCCCACCCTCTCCACCCTCTTTGCTCCCGCTTGGTTGCAAGGAGAAAAGGAGAAAGAAGCTGTGGCGTAAGGAACTTCATTCCCTTCGCGTTATAAGATTCTTTTTTTTTTCATCCGAAGTGTTCCTTTGGGAGATGCGTTCTTCATTCTTACTTTCATTTTTTCGCAAAGTATTCTCGTTTTTTTTTTCCTCGAATTCGTCTACAGTATCCTATATACGTATATGATGAAAGAAGATGATTGTTAGTTGGAAATTAACGTGTAGGAGATGGGGGTTTTAAATAGTTTTTAATATTGATAAATTTCAGATAATTTTTAGACGCATTTTTGTATTGCGTTCAATTTCTGGATCCACAAACCATCTCCGCGCGTGAATGACAATATATTCAATGTATTGTAAGCATATTTGTTTAAAATTCTTTCAAGTTTAAAAATAGTAAAATGCCCATTTGTAAACAAAAATAAAAGATTATTTTTTAATTTCTTGAGAGCCAGGTAGGTTTTTAATAATTTAAATAAATAAAAATGTTTTTTTTATTTTTATTGAAAACCTACTTGGCCCTCAAGAAATTGAAAAATAATCTTTTAAATTTTGTTAATTAGCAATGGAAATTGTGAAATATAAGTATTATCATTATTTTACAATTATCATTTTATGATGTTTAAGATCAAAAAATGTTTATTAAAATCGTCATAAATCGACTATGAACTGATAATAACATGGTAAAGGAAAGACATGTTTTAACTTAAGTAATAACAAAATTTTATGTAACTATGGATAAGGAATTAAAAGATTTCAGACATAATTCCATTCCGATTTTTCTGTCAGACAATAATTCATTTCCGAATATTGATTAGATACATATTTAATCCTTCTTATATTTATTATTCACTCCGGTTTAACTTTATTATAATTAAAAAAATTTAAATATTATAATAATAAATTTACAATCAGAAAATGATAGAGATTTTTAGCAGAGAAGACTTAATATAACATAGATAGAGATTGAAATCTTATTAAAAATAAATGATAAAAATTTATAATATAAAACTTAAAAATATTGCACAAAACCCTCTTTTTAGCAACTTACTTGCATATCGCTAAGTCTTAAATATTGCCAGATGTATTACAAAAATAATTAAAAAAAGATCGAGAAAGAAAAAAGTCAACGTCTCGAGGTCGGTACTTTGATTTTTGATTTTTTCTTTCTCGATCTTTCCTTAATTAATTTATGGTGTTACATATTTCGCGATGGTGAAAATATGAAGGGACTCTCGTGCAACGATCGTGCCTAAAAAATGCCACCTTACAGACTCATATTTTGAAGGTTCTTAAGGTCGGATTAGATTTACGCGGTCAGAATTTTGCAGAATGTAAACGTTGAATAGCATAAGAGAACTGATTAATTTGAGCGTATTAAAAAATATAGTAAATAATAAAGTAAACAAAATTGAAAAGTCGTAGTTTATCTTGTAAATCGCGGAGCTCTGAAAAATTCTTGGGTTAGCCAAGTAGCGAGGAAAGAAAATAAGTAAAAACAAAGAAAAGTAAAAATGATACAATAGTCTCATGAATGAATCACAATCACGGTCTCGTGCGATAAATTTCTGAGCCGACCGATACTTGGTATAAAGTAAATAGTCGAGTTACCGAAATACGTGTTATTCTGCGCATGACGATCACGCGAACCTTCGAAACTGAAACAAGTATACCAATATCGCTGGATGTAAGGTGCTCCGACACACACCCACACGCGTGTAATATGTACGTATACGTATAGAAAGAATAGGTGAGTGGAGAGAAAACAGTATATAGGAAAGGAAAAGGTCAGAGGCCGCCTATTGTGTTATATTGGAGAAAAGTTGGTCTGCGTTAGCGATTTGATATATTACTAAGCCAAAGAGGAACGGGAAGGACTACGAGACAGGCCATTTCTCAGGCAAGCTGCAGCTGGAGGTAACCTTTTCTCTTTGTCTCTGGATTTCGTTCGTAACCGTGGGGTAACTTGAGAAAGATCTGTGTTGCGTAACGCCCGCCACGCGCAGATTCTCTATATCTGATCTGGATTTTTATCCTCTATACCGAGGGGTATCGCTGTCGCGTCGGGTCGTCTCTTATAGCCTCGTATTATCTCCCACATATAATTTTTACTTTGATTTATCGAGCTTATTTTTCGATGCCCTTCTCCGATCTTCGGAGAGTCGATGTGATCGAGCTACCTTTTTCATGTATCTATATACGTTCATTTTTAAGGGGTTACGGCTGGTGGTCCTTCGTATAACCAGATATGATGCGAATGAATTTGATATCGTTGCATCTCTCTACCACTGCATTTAAATCATTTGAGATATATATATATAGAAATACGTTTCGCCCGCGTTGCGTCAACTTTCGTGAAAAAATAAAGTGGAAAATCGAATTACCTACATATACACGTATAAATAAATGTAATTGAAAAGTTGTACACTTTACGCACTTTATTCATCGTATTCCGAACGGATAACAAAAATGTTGATTATTTATTGCAATTGCAGCGGGAATAACAAAGAAAAGAAAAATTCAACGAACTGGTGCGCTCATTGTTAGGAAGAACACGTTTCTTATCCACCAGATTTCAAACACACATCGCGTCAAATCTATGGAAACTTAGCATAAACGCTTACCAAAGTTCGTCTTGGAAAAAAAAGGATATTTTTTTTTTAAAAAGTAGGACTCACCTTTAAAGATCGCATACCGAAAATTCTCCTTACCACTTTACGTGGTGCGACTGCGTATTCTCGAATTATACGAGGAAACGATGTACTCGTAGCCTTTCTGTTTTCACTGGTGGAGCGAAGCAACACACACACACGCGAAAGTTTGCTCGGAATAGAGGCGCTTCCTCGGTACGTGGTTTGTGTGTCGAAGAAATCCGTGCACTGGAGGAAAATGAACGTTTTAAAGGTCACGTGAAACTTTCTAGAGAGAGGGAGAGAGAGAGAGAGGAGGCGGAGGTGGATCGAACGGACCTCGGTATCGTCCTCAATGTGTTTTATGCATGGGTGTAGCCAATAAGGTACGATCAGCTGCTGGCCAATGGAAAATGAGAGACCGCTATACTACCGGGAAAATGCTCGGGAACTTTTGGTTCCCGAAAAGTTAAATCGCTGCTTTTCATTTTATTTAGAACATGTTGGAAAAGCTTTCGCCTTGTTTTTAACTCAAACTCTAGGTTTTCAAAGTTCAAATTACTAATTCTACGTTATGTAATGAGGTTTTACATATGTTATATACGTTATTCGGAAAAACTTCATTATTCTCCACTTTTCGAAATTTGGAAATATGCATATATATATATATAAATATTTGCACTTTAGATGTCATTTATTATGTGTATAAAAAAATCGTAGAAACTTTCATTAAAATTTCAGTAACTTTTATACAAGTTTAATAAAATTCTATATGTGTGATTCGTACAGTTTGCACGGTAGTTTACATATTTATTTCGAAATTTCTAATTAAGCTTTATAAAGCCTCTCAGTTTTGTTTATAAAATTCATTTTATTTATCGTTTCAACTGTGAGAATCTTACGTAAAGTGTAATTAAACAAATATGAAAATAATGTATTTAAAATATTAAAAATTTATATAAATATTGAATAACCATAAAGAATACACATCATTTTATTAAAAGATGAAACTGTTCATCTGTACTAACCTTCTTTGAAGATGCAAAAGCGCATGTATCCACCTTATCAAGAATTGCTCTCCCTTGCCAGATTTCGTAAAAACATTCTGGTGAAACAAAAACCAGTGAAACCGATAAGCAGCGCGTATTAACATAAATAAACCATAAATTTACCAAGTATAAAGTAGAATACATGTACATACATACATATACGTAGAGAGAGAGAGAGAGGGGGAGAGGTGGTGGTATACGCGAAATACAAAGATTTCTTCCAAAATCCGTGGTCGAATCGAATCTGAAAATAGTAAATAAGAAAGAAATGCTCGATGCGCATTTCGTCTAGGTATATTCAGGTGCACATCTAGTGACGTGTGCTCAGGGACTTTCAATAAGCATACTCGAGTCACCCAGGGAGTCTAGTTATACGTGTATATATATATACACATATCCTTGGTCGTTCGAATGCAAACGAAAGCGCGGCGCAGGGAAATATACTTCGCGACCAGGATTATATTGCGGTTTGACGCCAACGCCTTCGGAAATTATTCGTATTTCCATATACGAGCCGGCTGCTTATGCGTGTTATATAACGCGTATATGGAACCAGGGATGTGGAACTTGCCCGCAAGGGAACTTTCCATATGTCGAATGGATACACTTTTTATTTACTCAAATTAATTTTGGGATCGTATTATCTTTCCTTTGCTAAAAATTAATTAAATCGTGGGATTGTACCTTTTTTTCTTGATAAGTTGCTTTATTCAACGTATTATTAACAATAAATGCTTAAAATTAACGATATTATTTATATTCATAACGGGATGTTGGAATCGAATAAGAGGGATCTACATCAATCAAAAAAATATATATTTTTTTTTATTTAAGCAAGTTCAATATTTATTTTTAGATTATTAGGCTATATACAAACTTTTATACAATGGTTGAATCGGTTTACAGATAGATGTTACAATTTTTAAGATAAATATGGACTATTTTACATATTTATGTTGTCGGAATATGGAGTAAAATATTAGACTTTAGTGGTATTTAGTGCATCAAAGGGCATTACAATAATATACGTTCGATGTCTTGTTTAAGATAGCGGCATTGACATTTTGGATTTTTTATTACCTCGATTCTAGCTAGCGAAAAAAAAAAATATCACAAAATGTTGAATTTAAATTTTGAAAAAAATTCATACATATCGTTTAAAATATAAAGGAGATGACGTATCAATTGACATTTACAAAATCATTATCGTAATAATGATTAAATAAACAAATACATGGTCAGTAAATTTTGAGTAAGAAAGTTATAAACTTTCGCAAAAGCAAAATATATTTTTTTTAAAGCGATTTAAAAATCTGACAATATTTGGGTATATTGTTTAAAGCATGTATAGGGGTCTAACGTACAAGATTTTTCTAAAAATTAATTTTTTTATTTACAACAAAAAGGAATACCCTTTTTCTGAGTCCAATATCCTTGAAAACATTTTGTTTCGTTTTTCATCTTAATGTCCTAAAATTTTTGTGGTATGTTTCTTGTAAAAAATTATAACGTTTTCTGGCATATTTCAACAATTAATGTTCGATGACGAATACTCCTTGCGTTACATCAATTTTTGAATTCATTAAAAAATTTCTATAAACACCCTTGAAAGTAATTGCTACAACTTTATATTAGTTTTTTCTTACATAAACAGTTATTTGTTAATAATGTTAAAGTAAAATAACAAAATTAATTTATATAAAAAAATAATTTTTTATGAGATATTTATTTTTTGTAATAACACCGTTAACAAATAACTGTTTAAATATAAAAGTCATACGTAAAATTTAAACAATTAATGAAAAAATACTCCCAAAAAACGTTTTTAATGACTCCAAAATTTGATGAGATTACATAATTTTGGTTAAAATGAAATTCTCGTTGAAATTTTCTAAAGATGTTTATTTTTTTTACTACAGATACGACACAAAAGTTTTAAATCATTAAATTGAAAGAAGAACACATTTTTTTCTACTTTTTCATCGTAATCTTCAAGTAATTAAACCAACCATAAAGATAAAATACCTGTTGATGTCATGTAAATACTTACTCATATTTATGTTCACGTAAATCATTTACGTGTATGTAAAACAAAACATCTGGTAAAGCACATCGACGAATATATATCAAACTCCGTTCCGTAGTTATACGAACACACTCGATGTACATCTCGTTTCTTCATCCATCCATTTTGCATCGGATCCTCCAAAGAAATAGACAGCAAGATCTCTTACCAATCTTTTTTTTCCCCTTTCTACTTTTTTTCTACTTCATCCCGATGCTCGCGTAGCTTAAATCGCTCTCCCGATCGACGCGGATATCCGATCTACTGGGATTGCATGCAAGTTCCTTGGATTTGAAGAAACGACACCTACGACGATGATCGAGACGAGGATGCCTAGCGCCGATGTATCTAAAACGTTGCATCTCTATTCGTATATGGATATGTTCGCAGGAAGAAAAAATTTCGTAATATTGTTATTACATGGAAATTGTTGCATAACCCTGAGACGTTAGATAAATATAATATGTTTACTCTAAACTTATTGTTTAAACGATATATCAAGGTTTTCAAACATACGTCAACATCGACATTCCGATAAGAAAATTTTCTCAGATGTCTTAAAAACCATGATCTTCAGGATATAGTCGCATTTATCGATTTGTTGCACACTAATTTTAATTCAAGTTCACGGTGATTCCCGTTGATTCATAAAAGTGAAAATTAATGTAGCTTATTATATTTAGTTACAATTTTTTTAAAATATATTTTTGTTCTATTTTATTGATCAACTGAGATACAAAATGTATTTTAACATTGTTTTGATATACTGCAGGTAGGATACGCTATTGATGATGCGTCCTGTCGAACGGCAGATGGTTCAATTGCATTTTCGATCTCTCTATCCGACGTATACGCTAAAATATTAAGTTTGATACGTCGTTTCATTCTTCAAGAAAAATATTTTATAAGACGAATCATTTAGATTCCTAGATATTTTTCGATCCTTTTACATGGTACTTCTTTTTCTACAGTGGCAATTCATAATTTCACAAAATAATATAGATGATCGGAGGATAAAATCATTCCCGAGCAACAAGAAATAAATTAATCCATATAACGAGAACCTCGGTGCAAATAGCCAATAATAACACCTTAATCTCAAACTCTGAAGTATCTGAGCGATATACCATTTTCATGAAAGCAGGGAAATAAATAGTGGAAAATCCAAGTGAAAACAGCTAGAAGAGAGAATCCCTGACGACCAACTTTTCGATTTCACGTATAGCCTTCAGTTCTGTTTACGCGACCAAAGTGTATCTTCCTCGAATGTGTATATACGTATACCTTCGAAAACGCAAGAACGCGGTTCGCTCTTATCCAAAGGCAATCAATCATGAGGATTCGAGTGTATCTTATTCTCTTTCTCTCCCAGGATTCTCTTGCAGGAGGTTGTCGCGAAAACCTGCTGACTGGCAGGGCGGTTACGTTTTGACTCGTATAAATGACCTAGCAACTTTTGCGCTTTGCATTATATTCCGAATAGTATATATACACCCGTGCACTCTTTGTATGTATATACAAATGTATATATACCGATACACTATCAGGAAATACGAATGTTTGAATGTGGCTATTTCGCTGAGCGGCATGGAACAAATGATCGATTCTTCTCATCAGCCTTTTGATTTCTTCAAATTTAGCTTTTACATTTTCTTCAAAAAAACTTTGAATAAACTACGGAAAATGTTTATTTAGTATTTTCTTTTGTAACTATCGACTTCGAGTTAAATTGTAGATGTGTATGATTAAGTCAATTTATACCGACCGAATTAATTGAGATAAAGAAAATATTTCTAGGCGGAGGGAAAGTTGGGGGGACGGGGGGGTTCGGGGGGCGGAGCCCCCCCGCTTAAAAAAATGAAAAACCGTTAATTTAACATTTAAATTTAAATTTTGTTGATATTTCGTTTAAATACTCGTATTTCTTGTACTACGCCACTTTTTGAACTCATTGTAAACTTTTGTATATTTTTGTTTAGAAATATTTGGCAACGTATTCAAAGCTATTTATTTTGCTGCTTCAAGCTACTCCGGTGGCACATCATCGAACACATCGTCACTATCACTGTCGACCCCACTTACTGATGTCATCCTTATTCAGAACATATAAATACGTATATATAGAGCCGCAAGTGAGACGTCAAAATTAAGATTGAAACTTTTAACATAAATATAAGATGTTGCTAAGTAACAAGACGTAAACAAATCGGCGTTCGAGTTACGTGCCCATATTCATACATATTGTATTGCGCCCAACTTCTTATACTTTCCTACGTGTTCAACCACTTTTCCGCACGCTAATGTGGTATATTACGAAGAATCAAGACATCGTTGCCCTGCGTTTCAGAATTATCTGCCACTAACAAGAAGAGATCACACCCTCTGGAAAACGGATTCTTACCTAACTCTAGAATATTTACTGATTTTTTAGGCCAAATATTCTTTTGATTTTTATTTTTTCCACGACATTCGACCAAATCAAGATATTTAAGCGAACTATCGCCACATCGCGAATAATTTCAAAACACTTTGTACTAAAATTCTAAAACACCGGATCACACTCGGCGACCAGTCTATTGAGTACGCACACACTCGACCTAACAAAATTTTATCGAAAATTTAAAGTTACAATTTAATGATTTTTTGCGCACTCATTTGCGTGCGCAAAGTTCCACTTTCCCACACGCTATAATTTCTACAATTGAGCGTGCGGGAAAGTAGTTGAGCGTGCGGGAAAGTAGTTAAGCGTGCGGAAAAGTGGTTGAACACGTAGGAAAGTATAAGAAGTTGGGCGCAATACAATATGTACGAATATGGCACGTAACTCGAACGCCGATTTGTTTACGTCTTGTTACTTAGCAACATCTTATATTTATGTTAAAAGTTTCAATCTTAATTTTGACGTCTCACTTGCGGCTCTATATATACGTATTTATATGTTCTGAATAAGGATGACATCAGTAAGTGGGGTCGACAGTGATAGTGACGATGTGTTCGATGATGTGCCACCGGAATAGCTTGAAGCAGCAAAAGAAATAGCTTTGAATACGTTGCCAAATATTTCTAAACAAAATATACAAAAGTTTACAATGAGTTCAAAAAGTGGCGTAGTACAAGAAATACGAAATCATTTGCAGAGTCCTTTAGCCCAAAATTTAGTCTAATTCTTATTTCTCCCATAACTTTTGACCATATTAAAATATTTGAGCTTCCTTTTTTTTCAAAACGTATCTACTCGACCTCAGCTTTCTTTTATAATTTAGTTTATACGTATATCTGTAATTGTTTCTGAGTTATAAGCGTTCAAACTCAACGGTTTTTTCGGCGAGATTTTTCATTATTTGCTTATATCTATCGTAAAAATCGGCATTGGGCACTAAAACTTCGGCTTTTTGCATTATTTTATAGTAGAAATTATATCCTAGAGTTTGGTAAGGATCCGTTTCCCAGAGGGTGTGACCTCTCCTTGTAAGTAAAATACGAAATAAAAGTACTAATACATTAAAAAATGGCATTTTTGCATTGATATTTTTAAATTGATTATGGTATTGCAGTCGTGTAGATAATACGACTCAAATTACAAGATGTTTTATGATATTTATTTGCACTCCAATTTTTAATGTATATGAATAATAAGTCGATCTGATGGATGCGAGGAAAGGAGGAAGAAAATACAATTCTTTCCATTATTTTTTGCACAACTTTTCGTTGACTTGGTCTGCCAACATCTTCAGCTGTCTTTATTCAAACACAACAATTATTTAATAAATTTTCAAAAATAAATACATAAATTACAAACAAGACATACACATTATTAAATATACCTTTTAAATTCGAATTAACGGCGAGTTAAAGAGTCGAATGGACAGTGTCAAACATTGAGAGATGTAATGTAAATTCATGGTTAGAGTTTTCTCTTTTTTTTTAATCGGGATAATGCAAAAATTTTAGATGTAGAAGTGAATTACAATAAAAGATTAATTTCTGAAATGATTCATATAAAATGTGACAGTAATAATATTAATGCAAAAGATGACATAAAGTTTTGAATAGTACTTCCTTTCCTATTCTTAGAAATTTAAAGTGCTGATACATCTGACGTATTATTATGTATGTATGTATGTCTGTGGTAGTATTCGTGTTTATATAATATTTACGTTACATCTTTCGATGCTTGATACTGTCTATTCGACTCTTTAACTCGCCGTTAATTCGAATTTAAAAGGTATATTTAATATTGTGTATGTCTTGTTTGTAATTTATGTATTTATTTTTGAAAATTTATTAAATAATTGTTGTGTTTGAATAAAGACAGCTGAAGATGTTGGCAGACCAAGTCAACGAAACGTTGTGCAAAAAATAAAGGAAAGAATTGTGTTTTCTTCCTCCTTTCCTGGCCTCCATCAGAGCGACTTATTATTTATACACATCAAATTACAATAATCTTCACTTTTTAACCCAAAAATTCTATCTAAAATATTGAAATAAAAATCTGAACAAAATTGATACGGCTAGCTTAAAATATCAGGTAGGGCTTGCTGTTTGGATTGTTTTCAAGAAAAAATCATTTTTGTTAATAATAATTGAGTAAACAATGTTTGATCGGTAATTATTGATCTAAAAAGGCATCATCTTTCAACCCAAACATCGTGATTAAATTATGGATTAAAAATCTAGAAAGATTTGGGTATATTATTTAAAACCTGCCTAGGAACCTGACGTTCAGGGTTGTTTAAACCACTTATTCATTTGTTTATAAAACAAAGTAAAAAAATGACCATTTTCTAAATTCGACATTCCCTTAAAGATATATTTTTCTTCGTTAAAAATATATTATGTAAAATAACTGTATTATTATTTCGAAAAGTACGTAACACGAAAAAATGAAAATTACGAAGATAACTTGTGGAAAGTAAAAAATATTAATTTGAAAGTGTTATGTAATGAAATTCCATTAGCAATACAAAGTAGGTGTACGTCACGATTGCACGAGACAATAAAAGGAAATCTAAGAGCACCAGTTAAAAGCCCATTTCATCCTTGTCGCGAATCCTTAAAGCCTTGTGTTGAAAGGCGTCTAGAGAAGGACCGCGTAGTGCCGTTCAGAAACGCTCGTATAAAAGAATCACCGAGAAATCACTTTCACGTTTGAACTCGAACCGACCGTCTACATTTATCTCCTTCAACCAATATCTTTATTTTCAGCAAATCAAACTTACGGTCTTATAAACAATACCCAAAATAGCTCATAGCTTCGTATACCTGTATTATAGGCATATTTATCTTGAACTTATAGAAGAATAAAACGTGGAGGTTATTAATGATACATATGTGTGTGATTAAGAAAATCTAATGGCAAACATGCTAAATTATGTCTATTTTTACATAAGATTGCAAATTGTCACATTTTCTTCGATCTTTCGATAAACATCGTAAAATAAAAAATATATTATTACATATTTATCGGTCGTACTGAATCAAAAGCTAGTTTTAACTTAATTTTGGAATTAACGACAAATGTACAGGTACACACACACACACACACACACACATATATATACGTATATATATCGCCAAACGATCGATTTATTCGAAAAATCTCTTAATTTTTGTAAAATCTCTTTCTCGAACATTTAGATACTTTCATTAAAAAATCGTAAAAAACGAGTTATTACACATATCCACATAAACCTATCCTTAATATCATTTCAAAATAAGCACAAAAACGATAAATGTACATCGAATAACGTTAAGTTAAAAAAAAATACGAATAACTAATTTAAAGAAAACAAAAAAACGAAAAGAAAATACTATAGAAAAATAAGTTAAACGCATGAAAAAATGAACAAGTAAAATCTTCACAATCTGCGTAAAATAAAACGATCCGTTAAACATCGAGGCTGTATACACGTTACTCCGTCGTTTGAAATATTCAACGTTAACATCCGAGATAATCCGAGAACGTCGGAGTTAAAAAATTCATCATCTTTCCAGATAAATTTCTGTGCCGAATAACAGATACCGCTACAGGTGACTTACAACCCCGACAATTTTACTGGCTCGCAAAAGTTTGCCAGTGACGTAACCTACCGGTGAGTGAACCGGTATTACCAATATTCCGTTTACATATATATACCTACAACCACGATTCCACGGAAGTTTACGCGCACACGTGGTGTACACAGGAGTAAAGGTGCGAAAACGTTAGGGACTTTATGAAGCGGCAGTTACTTGACCGTGAAGCTTTATTAGCCACTCCACTTCGTAGTTAACCGATTTGACTCTGTAATCGGATAACAAATTACAGAAATGTTTATTTTAAACTATACTACGCGTATTAATTATTCTCAGTAATATCGAACTGCCAACCAACAAAATAGAATCGTACTCTCGATAGGTGGACTGTTAATAAATTAAAATATTGTATATATATATATATATATATATATATATATATATGTATATACACATCGATGTAACGTTTGAATTTTCGTTATGTAAAACTAACAATCGGATTAATGAATAATAAATCATATGTAATAATTGGATGATATTTAATTTTATAATAATACGTCTCTTTCGCGATATTAAATTAAATATCGTCGATTTACATGAGTATTTCATCATTACAAAAATTTCCACTTTAATTTTATAACGAGAGCGTTTAATATTCCGCGAGTTTAAATTGATATATATCAAATTAAAAATCTCTTCGGAACGGTTGAAACGTACATTTTGCATCTGGAAAACGTAATTGAATATTTACGCCAGTTCCACGTGGTAAATATTTAACGCATTTAAACCTTCAGTCAGAGACAACGAAAAAGGAAAGTACAGAAGAGGAAAGAAAATCGAAGACAGAGAGAGAAAAGAAAGGAAGGAGAATAAAGGCGATGACTCGGAAATGCAAGCGAAGAGCCGAGAACTTTTAATATCGGTGCGCAACTCCCTTTCGTGAATAAAAAAAAAGGGGGGAAAAGACTTTTCGTTGAGATTTCTCTTCACACTGATGCGTTGTCGTGCAGGTGCGAGACGACTCGTCCGAGAAGACGATCTTCTTCTTCGTTTCTATTTCTACCACCATGAGGTCGCTCTTTTTCGGGCTCGCGTTGCGATCTTCCTGCAATGTGCGACGGCACGTTGCATTTCTCTCGACAAACGAGGGAACGAGCATTTTCTCTTATACACGTCTCTTCGAGGAACTGAGAAAGAGAAGACGAAATTCCTTCTGATTTTTTTTCAATTGCAAACTAAGAGGAAGAGTTCTCGTTTAAATCTTGTCACTCGGGAACAATCTCTGACTGACCTGACCTTCGGTTGCTTTTCTTCTTCTACACACACACATACACACATAGTTATATTCGTGAAAGAGTATAGCCACGCTTACGAATGAAATATATAACTGACTTTTTTCTGTCTCAATATTGTCAATTTTCTTTTCATTTGTATTCAGAATAGGACACGATGTATTTTAATTTTATTTGTAACCTTATAAAGAACGTTGTTAGTATAAAAAAAATTTTTTTTTCAGTCAATAGTTTAAGAGTCCTTTATTCTAAACTTTTTCTACCGAGGTTTCAAGTTTTTACAATTTTCTGGAATTTCAGTTGAACGACTAGATCGATTGACATAGAAGAAATTTGACCTAAATGTATTTTATTTATCGGTATTAGCTTTCTGTTCACTAAATGTATAATTCTCGGAGTTCGAAAAATCTTCTAAATACATATTTGGAAAATTTCCGATGTTCGTACAATCAATTTTTACAAGATTAACAAAAATAATCTAAAGTATATTTATTCATTTACGCAAATATAAATACTGTTTACGCAATACATAGGATAAAATAAATCAATAAATAATTATGGAGAAATTGGAAATTATAAGTTGTTTTATATTACTAAAAGGCATTAATTAAACGATTGATAACATTCATATATATATATATATATATATACACAGCTTACCAGCTGGCACGTGACGTACAAACAAACCAATATTTTTACAAAGAATCGATAAATAAGAAAAATAAATATAAAATTTGAATGTATATATGATATTTGAAATAAAAGTTAAAAAGAAAATAGAACGCGTGGACGTGCCTCTGAAAGTTTTGAGGATGTAAAGTGCTATTGACTAAAAATATGTTTTCAGTGAATAAAGTTGTATTTTAAAAATATACTGTTACAAAATTAAAAAAAATAAAATAAGGTTAACTTAAGAGCACACATTACATTCCAGAAGAATTTCTGTTAGTTGAGATAACATGGGTTTATAAATACATTATAATTGCAACGATTGGGATTAACTTTTTGTAAAACTAAAAATTATACTCTGACATTTTTGACGTTTAAACGATCGATTAATCAATATTTTAATAAGATTTATTATTTACTAATTATGAGAGAGGATTCATTAACTTTTTTTTCTGCTGTTAAAACAGTGGAAATAATTATAATGCGTTAGACAAGCGTTTAAAATTACGCTTATACATTAACGTAAGTTGTATACAAATTGTTATCATTTTTATTTAATCAATTTAATATATTATGTTTATAAATAAGTTGCGGGGCTTAAGAGAAAACTTGTTTTAGAGCGCTTGATAAAATGGTACTTGTCCGTCTGACGTACGATAAGTATTTCTACTGATTTCGAAATAGGATCTTTATTGCATGTTAAACTAAGACACAATTATGCATTGTACGTGCCGTAATATTAATAATTTATCAACACGAAAAAAAATTGCTTGTTGGCAAATTTGTTTACAAAAGGAAACTGCATATTCGACGAAATGATGAACATCAATAACACACATCGACAAGAACCGTTTTTTATATAAAAAAATAAATCGATAGTTAAACGCATCGCAAGAAGAAAAATAGCCCGCGTTAAAATAGATAAAGATGACCAAGATAAAGGAAGTAGACGTACACTTGGAATATAAGGGAGTGAGAGACGGGAGCAAGGAGATCGTTTGTACTCATCAAGCCTCTTCGCGCGGCGGTAACTCGTTAATATTCATCAGCCGCGACGCAACCACCTGGCAAATCCGCGAATTGTCATTTACCGAGACGTTGTACAGCTGAGTTTAAAATTAAAAAATGGTGTGAGTATTACTAAAAATGGTATAATATAAATAAAATTAGTCCCTATCAACTGGTGAACCAGGAAACGGCGAGGAATTTTTGTACGATGATGTTTCGTTATAATGATGATTTTTCAACTTTAGTAAAAACAGTATCGATTATAATATAATCTGTTTAGACAATGAAATTCTCATTGCATTGTTTAGTTATCTCATTGTTCACAATCTTATATTATTTTTTTATTAATTTTATAAAAAGATATATTGGTATAATAAAATTTGAGTATCGTTCATCCAAAAATTATAAATCGCTCTTTAAATATCTGGGAAAGGAGTAATCGATATTAGTATGCGTTCCCCGATACTAGAACCCATTCAATAACCTATTCTTCATTTCAGAAAATTCGTCGTTATAAGGCTGGATGCGCGTCGATGCATCCGCGAATCGATTGTTCTCTTTCTTTTATTGTGCACCGTATACGTGTGAATCTCTCTCTCTCTCTTTTTTTTATCCTATATTTGAAAAATACAATGCAGGATTCCTACACAACATTCCTTGAGAACTCCAATTTTCCGCGAACTATAGTCTCTAAATAATGCATCGAATTCATATGTTTCAAAAAATATTCAATATATCGCTAGAAATTTGATTGATCTGTAGATCGAGTTGCGGTTATAAGTATATCTTAGACGACTAAGGTAATATTTAATAAAATTTTGTTGAAATAACTTTTCAAAATAATAGTGTACGTATATTTTTTGTATTCTAGTTTGTACACCTATATGGCACTTCCATATATATCGTATGATTTTATCATCGAGATTTTACGGTGTTTACCCACCACACCTATATGAGTCCCAGCACGCCGTGATCAGGATTCTGAAAACCCTTGTCAGGACTTCATAAAACACCTGATCATCACACGGTATGGTTGGTAATAGCGTTAAAATCGGAGGATGATGAGCATGTAAGGCTCTTATAATACAATATATTTGATTTTAAAATCAGCTCAAAAAGAAGAAAACATAATTTTCTTTAAACTATAAGAATTTTAATAATGGATATCAGTAAATAATAATAATAATAATAATTTATTTATTTGCAAAGAATGCTTATATTTACAAAATATGATCGAAAATTTATTTGAGTCATATTTACTAAATGTAAAAGTATATATAATGTATCATATAAAAATAAAAATTAGTATAATGTAAATGAGTAGAATAATATTTTGGATAATAGAAAGCTTTATTTTAACGTTTTAAATTATTTTATACATTATATAAGATTAACAAAAAAATACCACAATTTCTTTCATTTTGATTAATTTTTTTCTTATATTGTATTACGCTAGTAGAAATTTACACTAGTAGAAATTTTTCTCCCATTTTATTAGCACTTATTAGAATGACCACAACCTCAAAACATTCGATTAATGTTTCCAGCTTTCCGGAAAGAGTAAACTTCAAAATTACTATAGTTTCCGATGGGTTTTTAACGTTTTCGTCTGATTTACAACTAATTTCTATTGTATTTCCAGTATTTACGAAGATAAACGCTGTTTTATTAGATTTTTCACTTGTTCATTTTTAATAGATATTTAATAGGACATAACTAGATTCAACTGTAATCTATATTTAGAAACTCAAAAATTGGAGATAAATAGGATTTTAATGAAATGGGCACATTTTTCGCCTATTTTTTTGCCCATTCTATTCAAACAGTCTATTTAATACTTATTTAATGGAATATGATTTCTATCAGGGGATCAGAGTGCCTGAATATGACGATATCATGTGAGCCTTCTACGAGAACATTATTATTACCGGATCACGAATAGATAATTAGATAAGGTTGTCTCAAAATATTTCCACTCGAAAAATTCCTCAAACCAATTTTTTTTCTCAACTCTCAAAATTTTGTATTTTAATATTTTTTCTTTCTAATTTTTCTCTCTTTTTTTCAAATCAAGATATAAAATGGTATTAAATAGGAGATATGTAAGTATCTATATATACCAATGTTGTATAAGTACGCATAAAAAGGGTTGAATTAAAAGAAAGAATAACGTGGATAATACCCAAATACAGGGAACAACATCGAAAAAAATTACTATTCACCGAGGAGACACACCGGAATTAAGTCATAGCACATACATTCTAAACTTTTAAAAAATTTCAAATCCTCGGTACGGTTATTCCGGAAGCAACTCCTCCTACACCTTATCCCGCTTCATTAGAACTTACCGAGTGCACTGGGAAAGAATGAGGGAAAAAAAGCGGGTAAAAGAAAAAAAAACGATGCCGGGAGGAAGAAGAAGAAGAAGAAGAAGAAGAAGAAGAAGAAGACAACTACAAAGAGCGGAAAAAAGAAGTATTATAAGAAAGAGTAAGAGGAAGCCATGGAGAGTTGGTCCTGCTTGAAAGCGGAACAAGTTTCGCGAGAAGGACAGAGGAACTCGGCGCGCAAAATATATAACCAAACATTATTCAGCCTCAAGTTTCTTATTATATCGAGGACATTTTCACGTGCACCGAACCAAAGAGAAAGAGGGAGTGAGAGAAGGACCTGCACGTTCTGCCCGAATACGTCCTATAGATATACATACATACATATATATTTTAAGAACGTTAACGTTAAATTTCAAGTAATTTATCACTAAGGTATGGTGAGCAGTCAGCACTTTTATTGCTCCTCTGTATAGGCATCGGAATTGTATATACGTATATATATCTGTGAATATATATCTTCTCTAGGATTCTGTTGAATATTCATTTACCCGACAATTCGCAGTAGACGAGATTAATGACGACTTAATTAGATGCCGTGCTCGAGATCCCTCGTGATAAGGGGACCTTTTTTCTTTTTTAACTAAACCTGAAGATTCATACCCATCAGCGCAGTCTCCTTTATATTTCCATTTCTATTATTATATTTCCCTTTTTTTAAGTTTCTCCTATATCTTAGTTTAATCTTTTTCGAATTTTTTTTCTTACCGTTCATACGTAGAAGTACTACTGTACTAGAATAATTTATAACGAAAAATAATGTAGTTGCAGTGAGGATGATTTATGACGTTACGTAAATTAAGTACAAGATACTTCATTCGATCGAAAAGTAGATATTCACTTTTCTCGATACATTACGTGCAATTGCACCGATGCTTGATTAAGAAAGAAGATTAAAAAAATAGAAATAATAATAATGATAATAATAATAAATACAAAATAAATTATTCGGGTAATAACCAAAAAAGTTGTTGAAAAATAATGATTTACGATAATATCGGTTATTTTTTTTCGAAATATAGCCATTACCGACGATAACGGCGGTATACGTACCTATTGATATATAGGTGAATTTTGTAATAAAAAAATTGGAATGACCAAAATGTAAAATATATATATATAACTACGTATAACGTATCGAAACGTAAAAGTTCGTTGAAAATTAGTTAACCGATCCGATTGTACATATCCCGCATTCGCAGTATTTTCCATGCATTTTTCATGGTAAAAGTCAAACATTGGACATCGACATCTTTCAACATACATAAAAAGGAATGAAATTTAGTGCGCCAGTTCTGTTCAAATATTGAGTAATTGACGAAATAAAACTCTACCGAGTATATAGAGGATAAAAGTCGATGTGCATTCAGTACCATTGGCGCAGCACCACCAGCCCCTCGTATCCCGTGTGTCGTTAAATTTATAGATATAATAACGCGCCCGAGCTTTCCTACCTAGCTGTTTCTTGTATATATTTCACTTTTGTTCAGCATCGACCGTATATACACGTATTTTCTAAATAACAATCAACTGTATTAAGATATATAAGGGAAAGCAATTTTTTAAATTTCATAGGGTTTCCAATATATACATTAAAATATATATTACACATTTTTGTTATTTTTTCTTTTACGAGAACCACCACGAAACCACAATTAATATATTTCGTTCTATTTAAGGGGATGTGAAACTCGGAGAATGAGCTTTTCTTATGTTATTTTATAAACAAAAAATAATCATTTTTTTTTTAATCCTGAATGTGAGACCCATATAGGCATCTTTTAAACAATGTACCCAAATATTTTAAGATGTTTACATCCTTGATTAGCGCGTATAATGCTTAGGTTTAAAGTTTACACATTTTTTTACTCAAAATTACCTCAAATTTAGGGGGTAGGCCTAAGTTAAAACGAATAAATAATTAGCATATTTTTGTTACGCTCTTAAAATTTTATTTTTGTAACTATATAAACAAAAAAAATTGAGGTTGAAGTATTTAATTAAATCTTCAGTTTCCCGGCTGCTGAACCTCAAAATGTTGCTTTTGCGCCTTACAATTAATTTCTATTTTTGATACCTCAGTTTCTTGAATTTCATCGCATGGAACACTTTTGCTCGACGACTACCTATTGGACCAAATCGAACGTAATCAGGTGCAAAAGGAAGCTGTTGACACACACTAAAACTTTGATGGATTACATTTTTTAATTAGGTCTTCATTTCTAATCTGTGTACCAAAATATGTAGCGATTTAGAATTTTTAAATAAATGATTCGATATTCTGGCACACAAATTCGAAATGAAGACCTAATAAAAAAATGCGCTCCATAAAAGTTTTAGTATGTGTCAACAGCATGCTTTTGAGCCATATTACGTTCAATTTGGTCCAATAGTCGTCGAGCAAAAGTGTCCCATGTGATGAAATTCAAGAAACTTCAACCTCAAATTTTTTTGTTTATATAGTTACAAAAATAAAATTTTGACAGAGTAACGAAAATTTGCTAATTTATTCTCTTTGCTCATAACCCCGTATACCCATTAAACGGGTTTTTACAGGGACACCCCTACCACCTATGTGTGGGGGTGAAAACATTCCAATTTTTCCCATCCCGGTCCCCACCGTCTCGCATTCGCCCGGGGTGTTCAGGTCACCTTGCGTAGGCCCAAACACCGAAACCGAATGTTCCACTCCTTCCGCTCACGTTGTCTAGTGTGGAAAAACACCTAACCGATCCCGAAAGCCGCATAAGAATGGTGTCACCCATCCAAGTGCCAACTGCACTCAGTGCTGCTTAACCTTCGTGATCGGCCGAGGTGCGTCTCCGCCATTCCGCCACCGTGTCGGTTCAAAAATTTGCTAATTATTTTTTCGTTTTAACTCAGGTCTACCGCCTTAATTAATCAAACATTCGTTTATTATATACATGAATTCAATCGGTCTTTACGAGCTAACTTGCATCTAACCAAAATTTTAAATATTATAGAAACCCCCCTTTTTATTACATTAAAAAATATTGAATAGACGGTTATTAGCTCGTAAAGACTGATTAAATTCATTTATGTAATAATTACATGCACGGGCGATTCGGAGTCAACATTTAATACAAAAATTTGTCTATTCAATTATTATTACATATTTTTATACGAAAAAATCAATCGTCACGATATTTTTTATGTTATTAATTTATCAGTATAAAAAATTTCAGATTTTTAATTCAATAATTTTAAAATGATTGTTATAGGCTGCAAGTTGTAAATTTATCCTCCCTACCTTACCGACAAACGCGATAATAGTCAATAAATCTGTAAATAAAACAGGTACATGAAAAAAAATAAGAGGAAAGAGACTTTCGTTTATTAATAATGTAACTGTCTACAGCTTTTCAGAGTAAAATATTATTGTACTTATATAAGAACCATTCCTTACCCAAAAAGGCAATAAAATTTTGAGTCTAAAATTCAACATACAGTTATACTATGGATAAACGAAATCGCCTTATTCTCTTATTTTTCCACACAATTCTCCTTTATTATTAAAATTAATTAATCAACAAAAATGGATTATGAGACCCCCTTAAATCATCTACTACAATATTTCTCCTACCCGATTGTGCACGTATATAAATCTAATCGGAATTCTCGCACTATGGAGAAAGTAAAATATCCATTGTAACATCTATTACACTTGACACGTCGATTCGCAGTGGCAATATACCTTTAATACCATTACCATTATATAAATATATTGATTAAGTCAAATAAAAATATATATATATATATATATATATCGATCTATCTTGTTTGTTTTTTCTCTTACGTATATATACGAATCGCGGAAATATCGTTGCGTTCTCTTATTCTAACTCACGTCTATACATACGCGTGTGTATATAGATAGAGATTGCAGGAATAAAGATAGATAAAAAAAAGTAGAGAATCAGGAACGCGTCTGTACGGAATTGGTCGTATTTCAAATAAAGTGCATACCCACATGGTGCCGAGGGATCTGATTTCGCGCCCAATGTAATATTGCTCATTCGCAAATGCCGGTACGCTCGTGCCATTAATCGATGCCGCGTACGCGATAGAGAGACGAGGAACAAAACCGTTTTGTATATATAGTTATTCTTTTTCATCGAAAGCTCGTGGATCGTAATAACTTATCAGTAATATCTATAATCGTAACTTAAATAATTAGTTTATTTATTTTATTTTTATTACCGTGTAAGGTACGTATCATAGTTATCTTGCCTACTTACAGTTACAGATATATATTTGCTCTGTTAAATGTTATTGACTGATGTTTATTTACGTCAGTATTGTTGTACCTTTCGAGGGTAGGTACACCGTTTGCTGGTAAGTAAGTTAACTGAATTCTAGACTGTCACTCGTAAAGGTTGTATGCTCCAAATTGATTATTAAATATATTAAGAATGTGTAAATTAATTTGCATGTGTGTTTTTCAATCGACAGAACAAACCAGTCGATTTCAGCAACGACGATATTTTTTACTTCAAGATTGCTAGTTACCCTTGGAGGATAACTCACCCTCTGTTGGTATACGAGGAAACTGACTTATCTGGGCTACTCTATTTAAAGGGAATATGAGCTGCTCGTCTAAGTATTTTTAATATAATATTATATCAATATCAGTTAAATTATATAAATTAATTTTTTATCTCATTGACGATTATTAAGGAGAGATATTGGATTCAAATTACAAGAAACACCTTTCAGTACAAAGATTATACCTAAAATATTGAATTAAAAATCGGAACGAAATTCATACGGATAGTTTGAAACTGAAGGGAGGGCGTGGCAATTGACTTTGTTGAAAAAAAATTCATAGTTGTAATAATATTATATTAATTAGAAAAGACACAAACTTTTAACCCAAATATCTTAATTAATTTATCAATTTCAAAATCTGGGAGAATTTGGGTATATATTGTTTAAAACGTGTCTAAAGGCGTAACGATCATGATTTATTAAAAAATTAAAATTTTTGTTTATAAATAAATATATATGTAACCATTTTCTAAGTCTGACATGTCCTTAACAGAAATTATTAAATTTCTTGGGAACGTAGAAATTACTCATTGCAGCTAATGTTTATGCGATTAAAGCATAATTCAATTTGATATTAACCATGCTTATATAATCTTTTAATTAATTACACATTTTTTTTCAAGAACACTCATAAAATGAATTTTAAGTTTTAGAAAATCAATCGAATTACGTGCTTCTGAAAATCTGTTATAGTAAAATTAAATCAATTAAAATTAATAATACGTAATTTGTAATTAAGAATAAACATATTAAATATAAGGTGTTATAAGAATCTTCTAATTATTATAATAATTAGAAGATTTCTATTAGTGATTGTGTTTTAATCTTATATTTAAATTTGTTAATTAATAATTATAAATTACGTATTATTAATATATTTATCAAAATAAGTGTTATTGCATAGCCCGTGTAGGGTACATCACGGAAAGAGTGGGGTAATATTACTGCTTATATATATATATATATACATATATATATATATATATATATATGTTTTGATTAAGGAAATTCTTCTAAATTTATAGAAGAAATCTGCTTGATATATGGATTTCTAACTCATATTAGAAGATTTTTTTCATTTCTAACAGTTTTAATACAAATAGGATTATTATTTCATTTACTTTAATTGAAAATCATATATAGTTTTTAAATTATAATTTTAAATAAACTAATTTACTTCTCACATTTTTTTTAGAAACTCAATTAACGCACTACTACAAATGGATGGTTCTGATTTATCGATGGCTCGTTTAAAATATGTGGGATATTTCGAGTTTTAAAAATTAGAATAAATTTTTGGAGAATATATAGAAAATGTAATGATCATTATTTCGAAAGTAATAAAATCGTTAATTATTTTGTATTAGTTGCAATATTTCGAATTCCACATAGTAGATGAATAATTTTTTGTTTTATTGTCTGTTATCAAGATGTTAATAAGAAAAATATTATAAAAGTGATTTGTCTACACTTTGTCGTAAACGAGAGGTATCAGAGCACTGACCCGTCAACCAGCTATATACGAGCCTGGTCCTGGTCTTGGTCGCCCAAGAGTCGGACGGTCGGTATAGACCGCCGGTGAGCTCCATTCACGTTTAAAGATTCTAAGAGGAACTCTGTCAATTGCCTTGAATCGACTTGCCTTGATAGAGACGACCCTCGGTTTAGACAGGTAACGGCATGACGGCTGCTGACATTGTCTCAGGTTATCAATAGTCGTATCCAGTGATGATGTACGACGGAGGAGTCGAAGTTGGGAGAGGGGTAAAATTATGACCAAAAGATCTTAATTTAAAAAGTTGCCTGTTTATTCGTTCTAACAAGGGTTACAAAACACCTATCGTAGGTAGGTATACTCCCGGATCGCTTCCCGGGTTCCCGGCAATCTGTATGTGCAACATAGGTCGGTCGCTTTGATAACATTAACAGGTGGCGACTGATAAGCGCTCGCCACCTTGCGGTCATTATCGAAATTATAATTCACGGTCCTTATTATCATTATGATTGCGTATAACAATTTTAAAGTTTGAATTTTCGGAACAAACATACAAAAACTTAAAGAATGCATTATTTTCGAAATAACGACCTTCTATTTCTCTTGGTAAATAATAGAAATGTGTTTTTAAGTTTTGAAATTCGAAACAACGCGCTAATTTTGAATGAGACTTTGTCAAATCAGACCCCGCCCTACTCACGTATAAAAGAACAGTCAATTGTTAATTTATTTTGTGCATTATAAATAATTAAAAACTATGTATCAGTGCAATTTCGCATAAAAATGTATTGCTTTATATTTCCTTAAGATAAAGTCTATGTTTGGGGAAAGTTCATCAACGTATCCAACGAGTCTCTCCCTAATTTGGAAAAATATTAATTAAACATTTGTATAAAGTTTAGTAGATAAATTTAAAATAATGTCTTAAAATTATTATTTTTAATCGTGTACTTCTGCCGATCTTCTACTTCAGAATCTCTCACTCTACAAAATTCAGGTTATAAAAAATGAAAATATATTTCAATTGTTCTTCCTAACCAAAATTAAATATTAAATATATTTACGAGAATCGTATAAAAATTACAAAAAATCTATCGTTACAAAGAAGATTTGTAGTAGAAAATTTTATTTTACATTTAGAATCAATCTATTTGGTAACATACCAAGCAGAAGTTATTCTAAAATTTAATAGATTCTTCTAAAAATTACACTCCATTTTTTCAAGTGTATTCTGCAATGTGTACAATACGTGAAAGAACAAAAACAATAATAAACAATAATAAGCACGAGGTGTATTTAAATATAGTAATAAAATAAGTAAAAGCGCATATATATTTGTAAAGTAAAATATTAAAAGAGCGTTTAAGAATGTAAAATAAAAATTATTTACTAACTCTAAACCATGGTAATCAATATACCTACTTGACAGAGTTCGTTTCGAGTTAAGAAGCAGTACAAATATTTATAAAACAAAAAGGTTGAAATAAATACTGCTGAATTGAGTGATACACATATGATAAAATGGTAATTGTTAATTACATAAAATTATTATTTGTCACGTTTATAATAGAATTTACACGGTCATCTGTAATAATAACGAAGAAAATGTATTTCTTTCAACTGCATAAAAACATCACGTTCAATTTCACAACGTGCAAATCTACGATACTTATTACTTCGAATAACTCAAATCAAACCGATTTTGATACAAACGAATTTTTTAAACGCATTAAACTAAGCAGTGTAATGATTATTTATTATTACAATAATAATTTAAATCTCGTGAGCAAATCGAAAATTATTAATTTTTCGGATTGTTTCGTAATTGTAGTGAACGAAAATAAACATTTGAGCAGCATTTCACTTTTATTTGAAAAAAATCATATTGCGTGGAATTATAAAACGAAGATAGTAGTAGTATGCGGAAAGGAGTGCGTTGTACATGAGCTACTCAAAAACTTTGATAATTATAAAGTTCAAGACGATCTCGCAAATGCGATTATTCTGGATTTTCGAAATAATTCAAGCTATCGAGTGTGCGCCTCCTCCAAAACGATACAGAAATATGCACTATCAATGGCTACATATTTAATACCAGGGTACACCTGTAAAGTTGATTTGAAAGATGAAATTGTACCTGTATCGCTTTATTACAATCCACCGATGATGGAATTGAAAAAACAGAAAAGAAATGTAGATGTGGACATTGAAAATTTTCAGGGGTTGGAATATGAATTTATGACTACGATGAAAAAAGGATTCAATTTTCGAATCAATTATCCGCTTTACATGTCACATAATTTAATGGGTAATAAATCTTCCATAGGAAATGCATTTAGATTGTCTATGGATATGTTGGACAAAGGTGAAATAAAATTTATGTTGAATTTTGCGCCTGATGGGATACAATTTGGCAAACAAAATATTACTTGTACCTGGCCATTGTTCATAGAATCGTCATGCTTGCTGATTGACAAATCTTTGTATACAAAAAATATTTTAAACTTGTTTGAAATATTTGAACCTCGGGTGTATGCATTGCTCGTAGTAATTACGATTGTTGGGACATTTATCCTAATCTTTATCAAAACAATCACCGACTCTTATAAACAAAATTTTGGTTCTTACGTGATGATGTTAATTGCTATATCGACTGGAGGTAACGCCTACAAGTATGTACAAATACTATACAAATTTTAATACCCAGGCGGAAAAATAAAAATAACTTTTATTAATAATATATAATACCTAGATTTGAGACAATTAGTTACATGTATATAAACTATATTATTTATTTTTATTACTTTTTTCATGTTTGTGAATCTTATAAGATTTTTACCCTTAAAAAGTAATAACTTTTAATCATTTTTACAATCATGTTTGTATGTAATTAATTATATTTTATACTTTTGATTATAAATTTTTATTATTTTTTTCTTTTTTGTGAAATCGTACCTTCTTTACCCATAAAACCCGTTTTTTTCTTATATTATTATGTTATACGGATGAAAAATTGGAAATAATTAATAAGTATTGATAAACATATTTATAAAAATTAATAAAAAATAATAGCTATTTTTATTTATCTTAAATCTAGGTATTATATCTTTATACATCGTAATTTTTACATTTATTCATTTTTATTAATCATTACTAATTGTTTCAATTTCCTGCTGGGATAACTGCTTCTAAAATTGTTAAATTATTTATACAATATTTATTTGTAGATCATCACGTATAGAATCAGCAAAGATCGTATTTTTAACGTACATGATTTTTTATCTTATAATACTCAACGTGTTTCAAGGAAATTTAATATATGTATTTAATAAAATAGATAAATTTTCGAGATTTAAAGATCTGGATGAATTTGTTGAAGCATATATACCAGTATTACCATTTCGTCCTGAAATTGGTAAATATTTTGTCGAACAAGGCGAAACCCGTAACAAGACCGTGTTGAGTAAATTAGCAGATAGGATAAATAAAGCATTGTCGTCAAAAAATTTTTCGGATACGTTTGTAATTACGGATTTTGACAGATACACTTCACAAGGTTATGCAATTTTAACATCGGTATCAATGGCCAAGCGAAAAATATCGGAAAGTATGAAACGTAACAATGGCACTACGTCTCTAGTAGCGTTGGAAATTTTCCCAAATCCAGGAAATATGGTATGTTTACTCTATAGAAAGGTAAGATTTTTACCGCAAATACACGATAAAATATTTCATCTAATAGCCGCGAATATAATAAATAAGTGGTATGATGATTCGATCGACGATTATCTACGACAAATGGTATTGAAATTAGAGACGGAAAAACAAGTTCATCAATTATTTATAAGTGAGATTCAAATTTGTATGTATTTATACACTATTGGTATACTTTTCAGTTGCATCGTATTTTTTGTAGAAGTATTAATACATAACATTTTGTAAATACTATAATTTACGTTACAAGAGGAAATTGTATCCTTGCATTTAATAAAATATTTCACTAATCGTTATAATAACTAATATTTATAATTATTTCACACTTACTGTATGAATATAGATCACTTTTCGAGATACTGTTCGATATAGAACATTTCCGTGTAGTAAAATAGCTTAGGATCAAAAGAAGTACACATACCAAAGCAATTTATTGCAATGTAGAAAAAATATTTATTTACATTGTCAGATATATATTTACATCAAATCACACAAATTCATTATTATATAATTATTTTTCTATCATAGATCGCATTACATTTTATGTATCAATTTTCCCAACAACTTCAAACCATTGTCGCAATGCATCACTTAAAACTCCAGGTAATGCATTAATATCTCTCAAAATCATATAAAATGGAAAAGGAAAACTATCCATATAAGAATTTATACCAATTAATTTACCGTCTTGGAAGTTTGGCATTCTTATATCTAATATGGAGTCCTGAAAAAAAAATTATCTTTTAAAATATCTGACTAACAATAATTAACATATATGGTTTAAGAAAACTCATACCTTATTCATAGGATTATCTACTATTATAAAAACTAAGAATATATCTGCTATTCGAGCTCTTCGAACTGCTCGTATTACTTTTTCAGTACCTTCTGAAAAAACACCTCTACCATCTGAAAGTATCACTAGTAATTTTGCATTATCGTTGGAGTTGTTTTGACTTTGGAACATGTCTACTGTAAAATCGACTAGTTGACCAACCATAGTCTTCTTTTGTTCGAACCTCATTTCTTGCATTAATCTAGAATTAATTGATTGAATAAGTTTCAACATTTGAAATTATGAGTTCACAAATTAATATAAATTTTACTCTTATACTAACCTTGATCCACTAAGTTCACTGAAAGTTTCTCCCAATGGATGCAATATATTCGTCTGCTCTCCAAAACTAATAACAGAAAGTTGTCCAGCTTCTAAGTAAGTCATAGCTTTGCTAATTAGTGACAAAGACTCGAAGGCTAGCTCTTTCGAATGATTATCAGCCATACTACTAGAATCATCAATTGCGAGAACAATTTGATAATCTCTTTTAGACGGCTTAGTTCT
The DNA here is from genome assembly GCA_026168455.1 of Theocolax elegans. NCBI lineage: Eukaryota > Metazoa > Arthropoda > Insecta > Hymenoptera > Cerocephalidae > Theocolax > Theocolax elegans. The sequence continues at coordinate 2,655,948 of CM047428.1, read as the reverse complement.
TCTTAACCATATCTTATCTTTTCTGAATTGACTAGCTATGTAAGGTATAATTTTTCTCATATTTATTCGTCGACCGGTGCGGTAATCACCTTTAAGTCGCGATGCTTGCGTTGGTTCTAAAACAAGTCGTAACTTTTCTGAAAGATCTCTGGCAGCTGCATCAGTGACGGCGCTTAAAGTATTCCAAGCGGTGACAGCTTCTTCAGTCGTCGGTACATATGTCCATTGACTCAACATTTTTTCTACTTCCATTCGTTTTTTCTCCACTTGTATTGAGGATAATAGGTTGTCTTCGATTTCTATCGTATTTGTAAAGAAAGTTGACTCAGCACCACGAGAAACTTTCATCGTTTCCGTCGTTTCGCCTTCAACATCAACGATATTTTCCAGTTGTCCGTCTTCTGCAATACCTGTCAATAGAGAAGCATTTTATTTAGTTTGTTACGCGAAATCAATAATTTTATAAATAAAAATATTTGTACTTATATACCTGATTCTCTCGAGTCCTTTTTATCTTTGGATTTTTCTTCATTTGCCAGTTGCTCAGGATTTTGCTTAACGCTACTATCTTCAACAATTTCCGGTTCTTCATCTTCGTGCATGTCAACGTCCATTGGTTCTTCTTCTTTATCCTTAGGTGATTCTTCTTCTTGCTCCATATTTGAAGCTTGTTCTTTGGATTGTTCTTCAGTAGCAGCATCCATAGCGTAATGATCAAATTTATCTTTTTCTTTAACGTGTTGGCAAAGATCTGGTTCACCTTCTTTATCTTGCTCCGCACCTTCTTCGTTATTATCTTCATCCGCCGTTTTTTCTTGTGCGTGTATCATCGTTCGAATCTTCTTTCTCTCAGGTTCTAATTTTTCAGCAAGTACGTGATCTTCATCAGTTTGACCAGGCGCTTTTCGTTTTTCTTTCTAAATTAATGTAAAAATAATATAAACAGAAATTAACCATTAGCGGTAACTAAATAAAATAACTCACGCGCATAATATATAAATTAATCATATTTACGCCTTACAAATATAAAACAGTATTTAATGATCGAAAAATATAATAGAAAATAATTACTTTAATTTTTAATAGATTTGATAAAAATATAGAAAGCATGTAAGAAGAAGTTTAAAATACTTAAATCTTAAAATTGACATACTTTTTAATTTTTAAAAATCAAGAAATATGAAATATTTATAAATAAATGTAATAAAGAACGATACCTGTGTGGCGTCGTTATCTTTATTCGTAGTTGGCTCGCTCTTTTCCATTGAGGATCCTGAATGACCAGTATCGTGTTGTTCTGCTTGGGATTGACCAGTACCTTTGTCTTGCTTCTCATCTTGATAGTTTTCGGCAGATATCTCTTGGGCCGTATCTTGTTCATTGTTAGCGTTATTGGGTACTTGGTCTCGAGAACCACCTTCCGCTTGATCAACTTGTTCCGCACCATCGGTCTCTTTACTTCCTTCATCCACACTCGGTAAAGCTTTTTCCTCAGTTTCCTCTTTCGCAGGATTTTCTTCTGATTCAGGGATTTCTTCTTCTTCTTGTTTTTCTTTACCTGTCTCTGGACCTTGTTTAGCCGCGTCATCTTCATTTTCATTGTCGTTCGCGTCTTCTTTTTCCGCTTTATCAGTAGTTTTATCTTCATCCATTTCATCATCACTGGAATCCTCTTTTTTCGTTTCATTTTCATCTTTGGATTCCTCAACCTTCGAGATTTCTACTTCTTCGTTTACTTCTGGAGGAACTATTGCTTCTTTCATTTTATCAATATCAAATGGGTTTTCTTCGTCGTTCTTTTCATCGTCTTTATCATTTTCGTCTTCCATGTTAACATCTTCGGGTAAGTCTAAAGGTTCAGGTTCTGGTTCAGGTTGATGTTTCCCATGGTAAGGATTAACTTGATCTTCATCGTACTCAGGTTCTTCCATTTCATTTATGTCTTCCTTTTCTTCCTTCTCTGTCTCATCTTGTCCGTTCTCTTTATCTTCGGAATCTTCTGTCGTTCGTTCGTCTTTGGCACCAAATTCTTTTTCACCTGTAAAAATAATATAAACGTATATTGCTGTTCAAAGTATCAAAAGTTTTGCATTGATAAAAAAATACAGTAACCCCACCCTTAGTCGTGTCTAACTAACAACATTATAGTTAAATTTTTCTTACCAGTCCGTTCACCGTCACCAACTTCCTCCTCATGTTTGTCAGTCTCCTCGCTTTCAGGTTCATCCTCGTCATCACCCCAAATCTGTTTATCAAGCTTATCAGCATTATCACCTGTTTCACCCATTTGCTTCTCCCCTTCTTCCTCTTTATCTTCCTCCTCCTTCGTTTCTTCTTTTTGCTCAACATCTTGTAACTGTCCTTCGAAATCTTCAGACATTTCAATTCCTTTGTCCTCTTCTGGGCATTCCTTATCTTCAGGTTTTTCCTTTTCTTGGCCAGCAGGTTTTGCGTCATCCAGTTGATCTTCCGTTTCGATTCTATCAGATACATCTTTTTCACCCTCACCTTCTCCGAGACCCATACCGCCTTGACCGGACTGTTCACCTGCTTCTTCCTTATTATCTTCGAGATCAAGATCTTTTGGAACGCAAAAACCGTTGTAAGCTAAATCGAGGAATACGTTAAGCTGCTTATATAAAATTTTACAGGTAATTCTTAAAGATGCAACTTGCTCACTCAGATAAAATTCGGTAAGCAATAAATACTGTTGCAGGAGTGGGAAGCATTTTTGAAGTAATCTATGTATAAAACAAAAAGATAAAATATTGCGAATTAATTATTAAATATACATTAGAAGAAGAATTAAATTACAAGTATTATTATGAAATTACGCTCACTTAAAATTGAAAATATACTAGTACCTGTAATAATTTATTGTTGTTGTGGAATTTGCATTAAACGTGGACTTTAATAAAGAATTTAAAGTTTGGTAGACTTGTTCCAATTTCAAAGTTTTTATATCAGAATCAATAGACTCGACCAACTTCTCTCTTAACTTGTTAACTGCGTACTCATCTTCTTCATCGTCATCTTCTTCATCTTGTTCAGTTTCATTTTTATTACCTTTTTCATTCTTGCTCACCGAAAGCACATTATTTTTGTACTTATTTTGAAGAACTACTAAAACAGTATTAATTAATTTTTCTAAATCATTCTGATAGTTTTCTTTATCATCTCCCTTTTCTGTATCTGATGAATCCGTTTTGTCTTCTAAAGACGTACTCAGCTTTTCAAATTCAGTTAAATTTTTTGTAATAATTTGGTCTACAAAATCAATATTTTCAGATAATGGATGCTTCCCGTTTTCCGTACCATTAAATAAAGTAGAAAATTGTTTTACATTTTCTTTCACGCTTATCAAATGGTCAAAACTTTCGGTTAATAACGCGAAATGTTTCGATGTCATTACTGTAACTTGATAACCATTCGTAGAATTTTCATCGAATATATTGTACAATTCCGGGAACATGGTATTAAATTTCTTTGTAATATTTAATATCGTATCCAAACTTGCTTTTACGAAACCATTTGCTTTTTGCCAGACTTCATCTCCTTTTTTACAATTAATAATCGGTACATTAGTATCGCTTAAGCTGTAGGTGAAATCTTTACTTTCAATTTGCGCTTCTGATGGACAAGCTTGTAAGTAAATTAAATACTGTTCGAAGCATATCCTCGCATTAATTAACAATTCCTTCAAATTGCAAACAATGGTTTTCAATTCTTTCTGTTTCGTAATCACGGAATCATTGGTATTTAAATTTAACAAATCTGATATTTGAGAACGTAAATGCACGAAATATTTTACAACCGAGGCAATTGTTTTCTTTTGATTATTTGCTATGATCATAAGATGAGTTGAATAACCTTGGCACCATTCAATATTTTGCATTCCAAGATCAGTTTTCGTAGTCAAAAGAGTTCGATTGAGTGCATTGAGTTTTATTAACGAACCGTAATAATACCTGGAACATAAACAATTAATATACTCATGTTGAATAAAGCAAGGGTGGCATACCCAATAGTTACCGACCGAGTAAAATAAATGTAGTATTAGATTTATTGAATATATTATGCGGGATGTCGGACAAAAGTTATAGGAATCTACACCTTTTAACCCAAAAATTATATTCAAAATGTTGAATTAAAAACCTGTAAAAATTCCTACGAATAATTTAAAACATATGGAATATCTGACGTAATTGACCTTTTTTGAAAAAAAAAACAGTTTTGTAATAATTGGATAGAAAATGTTTGGTTGGTAATTTTGAGTAAAAATAGTGTAAACTTTAAATCTAAAAATTCTACGATAATTAACGATTAAAAAATCTAAAAAAATTTAAGAAATTGAAGCCTAACGTGAAGAAATTTTCCAAAAATTAATTATGTGTTTATAAAAATACATAAGGAATGCCTATTTTCTGAGTCCGACGTCCCTTTAAGAATTAATAACGTACCTTTCACAGCCATCCCATTGATCCAAAGTTCTTTTCTCAATATCATCAGCGCCAACCGAATGTTGTAATGCAGCTCTTATCTCGACCGGTGCAATTGTAAAGTCCATAACTTCGTCCAATTTGTTTTTCCACGCGAGAGTTCCTACTCTATGTGATATGCCTAAATTAGACAATGATTTAAAATAATCAGCTAAGGCGACACGTTTTTGATGCATAATATTTTTCGCTTGAGATTTTTGTTTCGGTCGGGGCTGAGTACGATCGATTTCAAGAGCTCGTAAACGATTACAGTACGATGAAAATTCTTCAACAAATTCTTCCAAACTATGTCGTAGAGTTGGATATACGCATGAAAGTATTGTCTCCTTGCATATCTCTTTTGCTCGTAATAAATATTGACCGTCGACCTTTTTTATTAAATCACTGGACAGTGTTTCGGTGTCCGAATGAGTAGTTATTTCGGTACTAATTATGTAAGCATTCGGATCGATGGCACTGTCTCGACTAGTATTTTCACGATCCCACATTCCCTTTAAGTAAAAAACAAGTATTAATTTATTTTGCATAAAAATATATCTATCATTATCAATTTAAAAAAAAATAAATTTTTTATAATCGACAATATACTAAACGATCTAAAATTTATAAAAAGGAAGCATAAAGAAATTTTTAATAATAGCTACTTACAGGTTCGGACTTATACACGGGTTTAACGATTAGATAAGGTGTAACCAGTTCTTTCAACCCCGTTTCAAATTCTTTTATAAATTTGTGCAAAGTCCGATGAGTTTTCTCTACAGTTTCTTTGACTGCCCAATAACTGATGTCATTCCAACGAGCGATCTTGACGAAATCTTTTAAATTCTTCTCGATAGGTGCTTTGATGGAATTGATTCGATTATTTATATCTGGTAAAAATTGACTGTAATAAAAGTAAACATTCCATGAAATAGCTAGCAGTTGATGTCGTTCGATGCTGGAATCTAAGTAATAGGAATGACAGTGGAAGGTTAATAGGAGTTCCAGTCGTGCCTCGTACTCCACGAGAGTTGATTCACTCATAAATGTTTCCAAAGACTCGATTAATTTTTTGGATGTTATAGGTTTCGTGTCAGACTCTTTGTCATCTGTAAAAAAATTATTTTCTTAATTTGCATTTATCTAACATTTATTTAAAACAAAAAAGAGTTATTTAACTGGTCAAGTGATAGGCTATTTCTTAATTTCGTACAAAAAGTGGTAAAAGGCAATTAACTAAAATTCATAAAAATTTGTCCTTAATGTCTTTTTTGGTCAGTGATTTCATTCCTCTATTTAACATTGCTATCCCTTAAGGGGGTAAATAATAAAAGTTGAAGGTGAAAATTTGTTTTTTCAACAATTAGTAATAATTTATTTCTAAATATTTTAAAATGATTGTATAAAATGATTATAAATTTACAATTAAGAATTTTAGTCGATATCGAAAAAAATCTTAAAAAACATTTCGATATTTAAATGAAAAAAAAAAAAAAAATTTTAGCCCGGGTTTGAACATGAATTTGAATTTATAATTTTTTTACTAGTTTCTAGAAAATGTGTCCATTAAGGGCCGATAAAATTACTTAAATTAAATTATGTGGACGCAAATTTGATATTTTCATTACTCAAATCTGTTAGTTAGATAAAGCATCTCAGAAAAATGTTGTTCACCAATTTATAATTTTTGTAAACGATCAAATTACCCGTGACATCGGTCTTGGTAACGTAGCTATCGAATAACGTGTACAAGAAAAACCACCATTTGGAAACATGGGAACGAAGTCTCGATTGAGCGGTAGTTAAACAATCCTTCCAACACGCCAATTCCAATTTACGCCAGGAGATGATTTGCTGCGTCAGCGCAAGTGAGAACTCGGACAAACTGACACCGCTGTGGGCATTTTCCTCCCACTCGTGCATCTTGACCAGTAACAATTCCAAACCGGTGAGAAATCGTGAAACTGACGATGTCACAGGGAACGAATAAATCCTTTGTAATATCATTTTTATCGACATAAGTGTTGGATGTTCTGGCCATTCCTTCAGTAGTTCCCTTACTTTTTTAAAGATATTTTCAAGTATCGGTACGCATTGTTTTACTTCTTCAACGTTGCTATCTCTGTAGTAGTCGTACATTTTTTTGTCCTTTTTCACACAATCATCCGGAATTAAAGATTCGCCTTGACCACGTCGAGCAATCAGTTGCGCTAAGACGTTTAAACTTGTGTACAATTTATTTGTCAATTTGTTGCTCAGTGCTGAAGCTACGTTATCGAATAACAAGCTGAACGTATTGTAACGTTGCAGTAAAGGTTCGATGAAGTCCACTTGAGATTGACTGGAATTCTTTTTAAGCCATTCGGATGATGTGAAGGACCTTATGATGCTCGAGTGTATATTTTGTACCTGAAAAAAATACATTGTACCTTTATTTAATATTATTACTTATATTTTTAGAATAATATATTATTATTGATTTTTTTGAATGTAATGACGTGAAAGACACGCGTAACAAATATTTTACATTTATGCACGGTGCTAAAAAAAATTTTTCAGCATTTTAATGCAATTGATATTTACTACATATATTCCAACATGCACATTAGTATATCTATGTATATTCCTAGAATCTTAAAAGTACAAAATTATATATTTTTTTAAACAAAGTTGTCGGACATTATAATAACAACTGTGAATATTATTAATTTTGCAGTTGTATTGATTGAGCGAGTTTTATTGCGATATTGATTGAATGACTATTTACTTTTTCATTTTATTATTTAAACAATATTTTTTGTATAAAATGTGTTTTGTATATAAAAATATAAGCAACAGGTCTGTAATGTAAAAATGTAAATTATAATGATATAGTTAAATTTAAATTTATAATAAAAATCAAATTTGACCAAAGTATCTTCATTTGAAGAAAGAAAACCGGAAAAATAAAAACGTTAAAGTGCAAAGTTTTCTGCTTTAAAGATAGTTATCTATAATGTTCTTAAGGTGTTTGAAGAAAAAGAAATTTGTTCATTTAAAGAGTTTAAAGTTGTGTCATTAAATATAATACACTTATTAATATTTAAGGAAAATGGAGACTTGGTTATTGTTGATAATTAGTTTAAAATTATTATTCGTTACGACCACGATAGACGCGAGATTTCCAACTGCTATATTAACTAAAACATACTATTTTCAATTACACAAAAGTATCGTCTTCAATTTCAAGTCTTGTAAGTCAACAATAATTATTACTTCGAATAAATCAAATCAAACCGATTTTGATGCAAACGAATTTTTTAAACGCATTAAACTAAGCAGTGTAATGATTATTTATTATTACGATAATAATATAAATCTCGTGAGCAAATCGAAAATTATTAATTCTTCGGATTGTTTCGTAATTGTAGTGAACGAAAATAAACATTTGAGCAGCATTTCACTTTTATTTGAAAAAAATCATATTGCGTGGAATTATAAAACGAAGATAGTAGTAGTATGCGGAAAGGAGTGCGTTGTACATGAGCTACTCAAAAACTTTGATAATTATAAAGTTCAAGACGATCTCGCAAATGCGATTATTCTGGATTTTCGAAATAATTCAAGCTATCGAGTGTGCGCCTCCTCCAAAACGATACAGAAATATGCACTATCAATGGCTACATATTTAATACCAGGGTACACCTGTAAAGTTGATTTAAAAGATGAAATTGTACCTGTATCGCTTTATTACAATCCACCGATGACCGAATGGAAAAAGGAAAGGAAAATATTAGATAAAGGGATTGACCAATTTGGGGGCTTAGAACCGGAATTAATTAAAACATTGAAAGAGGAATTTAATTTTCAAATCAGTTATCCATTATACATAGTAGATACTTTCAAGGTAAATAAATCGAATGAAGAAAATGAGGTGACAATGTCTATGAGTCTGTTAGAAAGAGGTCAAACAAAAATTATGTCTAATTTACATTTTTCTACAAAATTTAACGTAAATATTCAACATACTTGGACATTGTTCGAAGAATCGTCATGCATGCTAATTGACAAGTCTTTGTATACAAAAAATATTTTAAACTTGTTTGAAATATTTGAACCTCGGGTGTATGCATTGCTCGTAGTAATTACGATTGTTGGGACATTTATCCTAATCTTTATCAAAACAATCACCGACTCTTATAAACAAAATTTTGGTTCTTACGTGATGATGTTAATTGCTATATCGACTGGAGGTAACGCCTACAAGTATGTACAAATTCTATACAAATTTAAATGTTTATTTTAATAATAGTGAATTATTTTATTCGTTGTTTATTTACAGATCAACACGTACAGAATCGGCAAAGATCGTATTTTTAACGTACATGATTTTTTATCTTATAATACTCAACGTATTTCAAGGAAATTTAATAAATATATTCAATCGAATCGATAAGTTTTCAAGATTCAAAGATCTCGATGAATTTGTTGAGGCGGGTATACCCGTATTACCGTTTCGTCATGAAATTGGTTATTATTTTCGCAGCCTAGGCAATGGAAGTAATAATTCTGTGATGAATAAATTAGCAGATAGGATAAATAAAGCATTGTCGTCAACAAATTTGTCGGGTATGTTTGTAATTACTGATTTTGACAGATACACCTCGCAAGGTTACGCAATTTTAACATCTGTGTCATTGGCCAAACGAAAAATATCGGAAAGTATGAAACGAAACAACGGTACAACGTCATTAGTAGTGTTAGAAGTTTTTCCCAAAGCAGGAAAAATGGTATGCTTAATCAATAGAAAAGTAAGATTTTTACCGCAAATACACGATAAAATATTTCATCTAATAGCAGCGAATATAATAAATAAGTGGTACGATGATTCGATCGACGATTACTTACGACAGATGGTATTGAAATTGGAAACGAAAAAACAAGTTCATCAATTGTCTATAAGTGAGCTTCAAATATGTGTGTATACGCTTATAGTAGGTATAACTATCAGTTTCACTTCGTTCGTTACAGAAGTATTATTTTGTAAATTATCGAAATGTTTTCGAATTAACAAGAACAATTATAGTATGTCTCGTCGATTTTAGTAAATTTTCATAAAAACGACGGATTTTCTAAGATTTTAATAATATCATATTAATTAAGTAAAATTTTGTATATATATGATTTTGTGAATACTAATGCTTAATTGAAATATATATAATAATAAGAAATAGAAAAAAAATTTACCTCTTTAATATCATTATCCGTAATAAGTGCTCCAAAATCTTCTTCTACGTTTTGCACCGTTTCATTGTTCTCTAAACTTGGAACCAAACTACTGTCAACATCGGCAAAATCATTGTCACGATGTGTAGGGAATAAATTTTTCAATTCCTGAGCAATTTCCTCCTCTTCTGTCAAATTCTCGTGAACTTTTATTTTATTCTTGTACAAACTGTCTTTTTCCGCATCTCGTTTTTCTATTTCCTTTTGTTGCTGCCTCCAAATCAAAACAATTTGCTGTAACAATCCATCGAGTTGTATCCAGGTGTCTTTGGTCAAACTGCCTTTTAGCGTTACGTAGTTATGGAATTCGCAGAGTCCAGTCATCGTTAAACGAAATTGCTCTTGTAAACTAGCAAATGTATTCTCCGATTTCATGCTGATGCTTAACAACTCTCTGGTATTATGTGTCGTGCAGAGACCCACCAAGCTCAAGAGATCCTCTTGTTTTACACCGACTGTAGGGAATCGAACTAAATCGAGAACAAACGACTCTAATTTGACTGAATCGAAAGTGGTTTCCGCGATGGCTATTTGTCTACTACTTTCATCGGTAAGAATGCGAATACCGTGACGCATTTGAGTGACTCCAGCGAGTACAGGTAAGACAATATCTGGGTAACCGGACAAAAACCTTGATTCCACTTGATCAATAAATTTCCGTGTCGATTCCAGCCAAATTTCAGCTTCTCTTTTGGCTAATTTTGATGATTCTACATTTTTAACGTTATTCTGAAACAAATTGTACGAAAAATTATAATTATACGTCGATATTTATTTGAAACGGTAAAATTTAATCCTTATATACTTAATTAGTTAGTATTAACAATGATCACATTACAAGAAATATTTTTTTTAATAATTATAAAATATTACGATAATCAACGAACCTCATCTTTCAATTTAGTAGTTGTATCGATAAGTCCTTGAACGTGTTTGTTAACGATTGCGTAAGAACTAAGAGATGTACGGAAATTTTTAAATTCTTTAGACAACGCAATAAATTCGTTATTACTTGGTCTTACGGCTTTCAAGTTTTGTAAAGAATTCTTCTCGGATACCAAAGATTGAAGAATCTTATTTACTTCGGGAACTCTTGGATGAACGGCGCACTCGTCCGTAAAACCCAAAATTTTAGAGTACAGTTTAGCTACGTAAATTGTACTCTCGCAGTCAGTAATATCTTCTTCGACGTAGCGTAGTTTAAGTGCAACTTTGTGCACAGGATCGATGAAGCCGATGCTACTGAACACAAACGTTTGAAGGTAACCCAGCAAAGTCCAAGCTTTACCTCTGATCGAACTACCCGATTCCGATGTCAAACTCTTCGAAATATTTTTCAAATAATCTAGTGGTTCGAAATATTCGATTTCTATCGTTGCTTTAACTTCGGATTTTAAGCTGTCGCTGTCCAAAGATTTTTTCAAACCAATATCATTTTCGACGTTCTCGCAGGTGACGATAAAGTTCTTCAATAAACAATTGAATGTACAAGTGTCGTTGGATACTTGGTCAAATTCTTCGGAATTGATAGAGACACTGTTTTTCCATAGGATATCGTTAAGCGTTGTTAATTGTTTCAGACGAGCGCCGAAAGTACCAAGTGCGGCTCCAGTCACGACGCCGAAATTATCCGAATAAGATTGATGCGATTTATTGAGTAGAAGCTCGGAAATCAAACTTACTAATATTGGACTATTTAAGAGATTTACTTCATCTGATGTTTCGTCGTAATTATGTTTATCTTTATTTTCTACGTTCAAGTTTTTCCACTGGGATACCTGAAATATTGTAACGTTGTAATTATTATTTTTTTTTAAAATAAAAGTACCGAAATGCTCGTACAGTTAAATTTATCAAATAGTTCGATAGATTATAAATATATATTTTACTTAAACAAATAGATGTGTGTATGTTGCATGTATGTAACTTTAAGAATTAAATAAATATTTCATTCACTGAACACAGATTTTCTAAGATGTAAATATAAAAAATATTAAAATATTATACCTGCTTAAACTTTTTGGTCGCGTACGAATTTTCATTGTATTTCAAGAACCATATGATCAGTAAATACGTCAATTGATCTATCTCTTTAGTGTTATCTTGTTTCGACTCAATGGTATTCAGTACAGCAAATAATTCAACTGGTATGTTTGGAATATTAACGTGATGCGAGGAAAGATGAATCGAAGGTAAGGGAACGTCATTGAAATTGGTCAATTTATCGCACAATTTCTTCATGAACATTCCAATGTAAACGGTAAACATATATTCATGAATCGGCCATAATTGAATATTCATTGTAATATTTGCAATATTTTTGGAGGACATTGCGTCGTAATCATCAGAATCCGTATCCTCGGAAAATCGTGCGATATTCAAGCGATTCTCGGAAAATTGACTCATGTTCTTTAGAATTTCAAATACCTCCTCGTCGAAAGTTTCATTAGCATACATTTTATACCACAAGGAGATTAACTCTGATCGAATTTTCAGCGCTTCGTCAGTTTGGTAAACAACGAACTTCCGTTCGTTCATCAAATTCGGTGCGATATACTTGTTCTTCGTGGGTGAAAATGATTCGGTAATATTTTGAAGTATCGAATATGTTTTTAATGCATTATCCGATGAACAAGGTAAAGGTGAGGGTATATACTTCTTGTAGACTTTGCAAACTTTTTTGAACGGATCGTATACCGATGATAGACCTTTGTCAATTTCGTCGATAATTCGTTTTAGAGAATCTATTTTCAATTGATTATGCAATTCTTCGAAATGTTCGTTCAGGGTGTTCAACATTTTCTTTAGCCATTTGTAATGCACCTTCAGTAACAATGATATCTCGTCTAAATTCTCGTACGTGTTTTTCGATCCCTTCGTTTTCTTTATCAAAATCATTTTTCCCAAATCGCAAAATCTGTTGAACCACCTAAGATTCAATCGTAGAATCGCGTAATTTGTGTTATTGATCACCTTGTTGTCCTTTCTTAATGTATTTTCAACGTGCTTTTTCACTAGCTGTATAACCGCGACGTAATTCGTTATAAGTGGTTGATTCTTCAATTTTATTGTCGTTTTACCTGTAACGGAAATTGTATACATTATTGAAGGACGCATGTAACATTAATAATTTTCTTTTTTATAATAAATAGATAAGTAAACTTTTTACTAAAATATAATCAGCGAAAATAAATAAATAGCTCGAGTACTAATAAGTTCTTATTTCTTTTCTTTTATTAAGTTTAATTTATTTGATAAATATTTTTCTAAACTACAAATCGCAGAAGATAAAAAATTAAAAAAAAAAGTTCATTCAGAATAATTAGAAATCAATGAGGAATCGCTTATACGATAAGAATAGAAGGAATAAATATGCATTAAAATCAATTCGATTTACGTCGAAAGAGGAAAAGTTTCTAAAATATTTATGCTCTATAAAGTCGAATAATTGAAAATATAAATATGACATTTTCATTGCACTTTTCAATGGCATCAGCAAGTGAAAACGCACGCAAGGGAAAAGTTTTAATCAAAACCCTATAACAAAGATGTGAGCCACAAATTTTATATTTTCTTTTTCGACCGCCAGAACGGTAAATCGTATTATTAAATTTTAGATTAAAAATTTATACTAATAATTAAACGCAACCACAGAATTACGTGTGTAATTAACTTTATCTCATTAATTTTACGATTACTTGGCACATTATAAAATTAATATTACCAAAATGTATATTTATATTATATTTTACCTTTACGGTGTGATTCCGAATATTGAGCAAGAGTGATACTAGTATCGTTGTTACTGATTTTCCAATTGCTTTCAATTTCGGAGTCGTTGATCAGAGCCTCGTAGTACAAAAGCAAGGCCAAATTATTGGCGTGATCGGAGTGTTTCCCATCCCACGGAAGTTTTCCGTCGCCCTCGCCAAAATTGAAGAACAACAACTCCTCGGTGAGATCTGAATTCTTTTTATCTAAATACTTGAGATCCGCGTGTTTCTTAAAAACACTCGATGCCCACATTTTTCGTAAAAGTATGTCGCTCAATGCCGAGTGCTCGTAGAAGTTCAACAAAACGTACGGTAGAATGTCGATCACCTCGGCGTTCAACATGCGATCCTGATCACTCGACGAGGCGAAAAATTCATTGATAAAATCAGTTTTAACCGAAATTTTCGTACCGTCCTCGGCGTTATCAGCTGTCCATACGTATCCTTTGACACACCAATCGAGCAATATACCTTGTTGTCTGATGAGCGTCAATTTCGAATTGTACTGTAAATTCCGAATACTGCAGGTAGCACCGTTCAAGTCCAAGATGTACTCGTCAGCTTCGTTAACTTCGAACTCGTTGATCGTATTATCGATTATCGAGGTTAATCGTACTTTCGTCTCGCGGTGGTTGATCGAACGGCCCTTCAGATAAACGTCTACGCAGGAAGATCTGAAAGCGTCGGACACCGGGAATCCTCGTGAAAGTTGCTGAACTACCAAAAAACTCGCGTGAAGTAAATGGATGACGTTCAAATTGTCAACGTTCGAGGGGTCCTCGTATAGTCGTTTGTGGATTGTCATTAATGCTTCTTGGTGATTTCTAATCGTTAAACCACTATTTTGTAACAGAGATCGATAATCGAGTTTCCCCGATTCAGGATTTTCGTTGCTGTTTAATATGAAAATTTCGACTCCTCGGTTCCTCATCGCTCTGGAAAGTAAATAAAGATTATTTATAAACAATCGGTTCAGTTGATTTACACACAAACAGACGGTTCGAATGTATTAACTATATCAAGTGGTTGATATTATTATTTGCATTTTTTTCTTTAATGTTATATTTATTTATTAATAATAAATAATTATTCAACAGGAGAGATCGAAAATTTATTTGACGTCAGTAAATTATTTATTTGTTACTAAAGCAAATATTTTCATTATGTAAGAGGTTTAATTGCATAATTAAACAAAAAAATTTATTTTTTACTACGAAATATTTATATTAAGTATTGTACAGTAATTGCAAACGAATCAATCTATTAACTTCTGTAATATATCATTAAGTATATATCTTGTTATTTCAAGGAACTTACATCTCAATAAAAAAACACTTATATTTTAATAAATAAAAAGCGTCATTTAAACTAAATATTTACTTAATTTAATAAAATATTGTTAGTATCGAACAAACGTTTTATTGTTTATAACTCAACCAAATAATGTGGTAATATTTTTTTTAAATTACCTGGATATTTCACCGTATCTCGGATCCATCGTTAAAAAGAGTCTAAAATTTTTGTGAGGTTTGACCGTTACAACGTTTCCATCGTTATCGACACCGCGCTCCCCAATAGTTAAAACTCCGTTAGGTTCCAACAGCCCATTTAGTCTGTCTAATACTGCTGGGCTGCATAGATTCACTTGATCGACGAGTAACCACGTACCGTCTTGTAAGCACTTTAATAAACGTGTTATACATTTCATTAGTTTATATTGCAAAACTTTATATTTATGGAGGTTTCGTATAGGTGTGTACCCTATAATTAATTAACGCGACATTTCCATACCTCTAACAACGAACAATTATTTTTAAATCGTTTTATTCGAGTCGATGAAATTCTCGATACAACTTATAAACGACGTACCCGCCATTTGTTAATGAAACGAATTTAAAGGTGATAAAATAAAAATAGTAAGTGTCGTGTGAACTTTAATAGCAATTGCTTGTTTCCAATTAGAATTGTTGTAAATTAAAGTAATCCATTAGAAGTTCATTCAACCGACATTTCGAGACATTTATTAGATTAAATACTCTGGGTTTGTGTAAAGATAAGTTCACCGGGACCCGTTTAGTTCGACGATCAAATTACTTTATAAAATACGCATTCGAAAAGTTATATTGTCCTCTTGATTAAACGAAAAATTTATTACTCAATTAAAAATTGATTCCAACGCGAATATCGTTAAAAGTAGAAGAAAGAAAAAAAATTAATATTTCCGTTTTTTCAACGGTATAGTATATATAACGGTTGCGTTATAACTTTTTTATTTACCTTCACGAGAACGCTGTCGATCCATTCAAATTTACCGCCAGCGTTCAAGCAATTATCGTGCACGACGTAATTTTTAAGCTGCTCTAAATCAGCGATCAATTTCTCTAATTCATTCTCAATTTTGTCTTTGAAAAATTTCATTTCCTCCAATAATTTGGACAATCTATCAATTTTGCGAAGGAAAAGCTTGGTGGCTTCGGCCATGGTAACGGATTCGCATTCGTCTAGAAAAATAGAAGATTGAATTTTTATTTCGCGCGTCATAAACTTCACGTTAATGACCGCGG
The DNA here is from genome assembly GCA_026168455.1 of Theocolax elegans. Lineage (NCBI taxonomy): Eukaryota > Metazoa > Arthropoda > Insecta > Hymenoptera > Cerocephalidae > Theocolax > Theocolax elegans. The sequence goes on along the minus strand of CM047428.1, from coordinate 2,639,868 downwards.
AGAAGCATAGGATAAAAAAAAAAATAATAAAAAGAAGCGCAAAGAAAGAAAAGTAATTTACCGTGCGAGAGTTCACGAACTCTTTCAATTAAACCTTGGTATTTCTCTATCTCGCAAATATTTTCCTTTCTCACTTTCGTCTTCAAACAGTGGGTCAGCAAGTTCTCCGTTTTATCGACCAGTTGCTCGAGATGTCGGTTATAATCAGTCTGGAATCATAAAAAAAATTACAATTATATTTTTGATACATCGTATTTACAAAGAAAAAATTATTTACATATTATATCGTGATGAAATAATAATTATAAATAATTAAAGATGGGATAGTTGTAGTGGCGAAAAAAAATTAGGTATAATCAATTTTCTCGGTGAATAAGCAATGTTTGAATTCGATGGGTCAATGTTAATATTTAAAGGGTAAAAATAATGAATTTTTTTCAAAGAATATACTTTTGTTTACCATTACTTATTTTAGAAAACTTGGTCGTTTCGTCCTAATTTTATAAAAGTGTGACGTACGAATCATATGATATCCTGACTTTGTCTCGGATAATTGATACTAAATATTTATTTATAATGATTATTTAACAAGCATTCGTCTGGACCTCGAATACGCAATCGCCTTCGAGATATAAGTTGAATCACAAATATTTTTAATAAATTGAACTGATTATATTTATTTTAAACCAATTAATCCACGGTTCTCTAAAAAAAGAAAAAAAAAACTGAAGAAACGGTATAGAGCTAACGGTCCGAATCGACAGTTAGCAGGCGAATAATTAGGTCTGGATGCAGATATCTTGTATTAAGCCATCTCGGTAAGAAAATCTGCCAATCAGCTAATCGCGTGTATCGGTTCAATCGAAATGGTAACCAGGGCGCACGATAGCTGCCTCGTAAAACCATGTTGTCCCGAGCTGCTACGTATTAAACCTCTGGGTGAACTTTCGTGGAAACGAGGGATTCGTATATATGAGTTATCGTTTTCGTCCGTTATCGGTCGGATGTAAACAATAGCAGTGGGTACATCGAACGCAATATCGGATAGCACGACGGTTCATCGTACTTATCGGAGAGGTGCATTATACGCGCAAACCAAGCGTCAAGGGAAGACGCGTTCACCACTCGACAATACGTCACTGTCGTCGTATACACTCGATGGCAAAACGTCTGACGAGCCTCTCTGTCATCTCTGTCTTATATGTACATATATATATATATATTTTTTTTTTTCTATACACTGTCTTCCATTCGTTTTTCTCTGGTCTCTCGTACGTGGAATAATTTATTGTCTTGCTCGCACGATATTCAATAGTAGATTAGCTTTCCCCTTGCGAATTCTCGTCGAGACGAACGACAAAATTGAGACGATGATTCAACGGGGACATGTGTATTGAAATTAAATTGAACCTTTAGTTTCTTATTAATTTACGACAATACCATCCTAAACAAAGGAATTTCACCGTAGTTATTTGCGCAACTACGGTCTAATGAGAGTTTTAACTCTCCTCTCCCCCTCATACAAAAATCATTTTCGTCATTAGGAAAATTTTTTTACATATTTCTTTACATTTTTAATACGTAAAATATCGATTTGAGGAGATGTAGGAACAATAAGGTTGGATTTGAAATAAGTAAGGTAAATGGGGAACTTATTGTGTGAAAATGCTATAGAACACGTAAAGTAAGAATTTTATGCATACTGTATGTAAATTATGAAGAGTCCACCACCCTTTAGGAAACGGATCCTAATCAAACATTAGGATATGATTTCTACTATAAAAATATGAAGAAAGCCAAGATTTTAAATTCCAATGCCCTTTTTTACGATAGATATAAGCAAATAACGAAAAATCTCGTTGAAAAAACCATTGTTTGATTGCTTATAACTCGGAATCAAGTAAAGATGTACATTCAAACCAAATTTTAGAAGAAAACTGAGATCGAGTAGATAAGTTTTGAAGAAAGGAAGCTCTAATATGATTATTTGGTCAAAAGTTATGGAATAAATAAGAATTGGACGAAATTTGGGCCTAAAGAAATCTTGAAATTATAATGCTAAATTTTCGATAAAATTTCGTCTAATTTTTATTTCTTCCATAACTTTTGACCAAATAAAGATATTTCAGCTTCTTTTTTTCAAAACATATTTACTCAATTCCAGTTTTCATCTAAAATTTGTTTTGAATGTACATCTTTACTAGATTCCGAGTTATAACCAAAGACAATGGTTTTCTCAGCGAAATTTTTCGTTATTTGCTTATATCTATCGTAAACAGGGCATTGGAATCTAAACCTCCGGGTTTTTTCATATTTTTACCCAAAGGGTGGTGGACTCTCCTTGTTAGTATGAAAAAAATGCTATTTTAAGCTTCATATAAAAATAGTCCCATTTTATACATAAAAAAACGGAAATACATAGAAGAATTTATAGGCACGGAATTAGAAAAAAAAATTTATATCAATATTCGAAATAAAAATGTTAAAAATGTTTACAGCAATATTATCTGCTTCCTTATTTTTTTCTACACTCGGGTATTTCATAGAAAAAGTTCGTTTGCCATATTTAATCCCTTTAACCCCGTGTAACCGCAAAAAAATGGATTTTAGACTTGTTCTTGAAATTAAAATTGCTGACTCGAAGAGAGAAAAATTTTAACTTTTATATTTTAAATTCCTAGCCAGATTATGGAAATTTGCGAGCTGAATGTTAAAATACATATACGTATATATAGGCGTCACTTATACCGACTTTGTAACAAGTACACAATTTCTCATATTTCCTTTTTTTTCGCTTTTACACGTACAGAGGAAATATTATTCAATGTATAATAATATAGGTCGACATGATTTTTTTTAATCATCGCAAGCGTACATGCGAATTATTAATTATAAAATAATACGAACGTAACGCATTAGTTAATTTAATTGAGATTTACGGTATAGGAGTATTAAAATTTAAAAAATTAAAAGTTAATTAACGGAGTGCGCGCCGCGTAATGTAATTAATGCATTTGTATAAAAATCCTGAGAAAAACAACAATTCAAAATCATCGACCTCGATTTTAATTTTCGGTAGTTTAACACGGAAGCATAACGATACGCCTTATCTCAATATTTTTACACGTTTCTCGCGACAAAAGGTAAAAAGAAAAAAAAATAGAGACTACACACATACGTATATCCGAGTTCACCCGCATAAATCCTGGTATCTCTTCACCTCGTCAAAAGCTCTCGTTCGCTTTAAAGCGCTGAAATTTTAATTCAAACCCCCCCCCCCCTCACCGTTCCCCGAGCCAGTAGGAGGTTTGAGGTTGCGCCGTCATCAAGCCTCCGCCCCTTTATGTCGCGTATCCGCAGGGCTCACACGACTTATTCACACGTTCCCGCGAGGATTTCATATTCCGCGGAAATCCGCTCTGGGATTATCCCGTGCGAAGGGCCAGCGCGAGTCGACTGCACTCCGAGACTTTCAAATGATTGATTTGGTTCTTAGTTGCGACACGTGGCTCCAGCTAAGGATTACACCTAAGAACGATGAAAATTATACGATTTTTCTTCGTTCCTCCGGTTATTTCCTCTAATCTCTTAAGACTTACCTTTCTTTTTTTTTTGTTATCGCTAGATCATCCTATCTTTCATTCTCTCTTTAATTTTCGGAAACAACTGTTTTTTTTTAGTCTACGTTTCTTACACACATTTCTCCATTCTCACGTGACTGTGACTGAGATCGAGCTTCCTTTTCTTCGTAGTTCTTATATTGACGAACGTTTATTTCATTGATTTAACAAATATATTCGATTAATTGACCGTTCGTGGCTTAACATACATTTACGTTATTTTCGTACAATATTTATAGATTGTACAGTGTATTTCAAGTTTGCCAATTAGACCATTTACATTTGAGAGTATCAATAAAGTCTGGAGTAATAACGTATTTATTTTGTTACGAGAACGTGGAAATTAAGTCAACTTGTAATAAATATTTATTTAGATTATAGCGCACTTAACTTAATTCAATACCAAACCTTCATGGTATAAGTAACAATAACTATATCAATAGCTTTCTCCAAACGCGATTCAATCTACGTAAATATAGATTGTTAACCCATCAATAAGGTCAAATGTACAAAAAGAAAAATTATTTTACATATTTGACAACAATAGTTACCTACATTTGCCAAAATGTATAGAATAAAATTTTTTAACAATGAAAAATATGTTTACATTTCGAAACGTTTGAAAGTTACATTGAAAAATAAGTTTGACCGCGATATGAATAAAAATTAGATGAATTTATTATCGTTCGCAGTAAGTTGCGCGCAAACGGTATAAAGACAGATTTTTCTTATAAGCGAAAGCGCACGTCCAGTCCATTCGATATATATATATCGGACCTTCGACAAATTTTCCTGGCCTACTAAAAGTTTTTCCACCCTTCGGGAATTTACGCGATCGTGAACGCACGGGCTTGTACTTTCACCCGGCAAAAACTTTCGACGATGACTCGCGCGCCGAGAATCGATCGATCGAATATCGGGGGTGCCCCGAGTGGGGATGAAAAACGATACATGTGGGATGCCGTCAAAGAACCATGACGGAATTTTTTTTTCCGATTCCTTCCTCTACATCTACACACATTCGCAGCAAGTGTGAAGAATAATTTTTTTTTTTGCTATGTATGATTAATAGTGCATTAAAAGTGATATGTATTTATATGTGCACTGAGAGAAGCCTTGTTGTAAATATTAGTACATCTATAAGAAAAATTACTATGTTGTGTAGGTTAGGAAGGACAGACTCGCGCCTCTATAAAAATTGCTATGTAACATAGCAAATTTTAGTATAAACATAGTAATTTTTCATACATCAAGTAGCAAAAGATGCAATACCTATAGTGATTTTTGCTATAATTATATCAAAAATTATGATAGATCAAGTCTGTCCCTTTCGTTCAATGGTACATACTAATTTTTACAATAACGTTTCTCTCCGTATGGGTATGTTTATTTACGCGTGTCCGCACGCCTCCATTAAAACCGTTACATTTCGAAATTGTCTATTAGGATTATACCAATGGAAACTAGAAATTTAGATAGCGTACAGTTTTCTGCGCAGAGAACAATTTTGGGTTGAAAATTGTTGTACTGTTGCGATAACGTGAATTTTTCAGATTTGAAAATTGATAGAAATCATTATTTTATTATAGGAAAATGTTACTACGTATCTACTAAAATTTCCTATATGTCGCGTAAATTCTTCTTATAGCAAAATAGTAATTTTTATCGTTTGTCTATTCTCGTTTTTACTACAACATTTTTTCTTCGAGTAATATTTAACATATAAAACATTTAAAAAAAATAATTATGTATGTATCCGCGTTACAACAAAATATAATAATCATATTTAAAACAACATTTTTCTCAGATGTATATACGTAAAAGAATCATCATCAAAATTGAAGGCTGAACATCTGACGTTGATTTTACATGACCTTGCACGCTTCATCTCGAAAAAAAAAATAAAAAAAATAAAAAAAATCATCGTTTCGTGAATGGACCACGTCGTTCGAGTTTCATATAGAAATTGCTTGGGTCAAACTTTTTCCACCGGACATTCTAGACACGTTCGTGGTTGAGCCTCGGAATGAGAAGAAGTGCGCCGGCAAATAAATCAAGGGGCGTGAGCGACGGGCACTTTAAACCAATGGAGGACTAAGCAAATCAGTCGATGTCAAACTAATTCGATGCTACGTAAGATGAAGAGTTCGGAGAGCAAAAAAGAAGAGAGAGAGAGAGAGAGAGAGAGAGAATCAAAGGAACAATCGAGGTTAGCTTGGCGTTATTAGGCCAATTCAATTGTACTAGAACTTTGGAGCGTAAAATCGATTCTCGCGGAGCATTTGCTTAGGTAAACGGTGAAGCTTTCGTTTTACAAGTGTTTACTTCAATCCAATTTTAATTTGTACACACTGCACCCCGCTAAATTTATTTAATATACCCTTTACTTAAAAATAATATAATTAAATTAAATGTTACTATACACGCCGTAAATATAAGTATAATAAATTATAATTACAGCGGTGTTATCCTTTTTCCTGTTTCCTTTACGTTTGATCGATTAACTATTACTTTCCGAGTAAATAAAATCTACGAAATCGCGTATTCTCTTCCCCCTCCCCCCTTTTTTTCCCAAACAAAACGAGTAGACCGAAACCCTGAGCGAATTCAGCAAAACACACTATTCAACTTCCGTTTGTGTTTTTCCATACACGTGTATGTGTGTGTCACACGGACACGTTATGTGTATGTGTATACGTGTAGTAAACAAGAATCGTATAGGAAACAGTGTGTATGGTCTTAAAATGGGAATGGACGAAAATAAAAAAAAAAAAATAGGAAAAACATCGGAAAAAAAGGAGAGGCAAATTTCCTCACTTTAAGCATCTGAATGGGTATATAGCCTTATCTGCAGTCCTTGACGTGTCCTCTATAAATTCTATCAACTCTTATTTCCTGGGCGTTACTCTAAGTCTTCGAATCTTTGAATTTCCCTCAATAGCACGTGCTCCGATTCTAACGAGGCGCAAAAAAACTAATCTAAGGGTCTCTCTCTCTCTCTCTCTCTCTCTCTCTCTCTCTCTCTCTCTCTCTCTCTCTCTCCGCTACGAAATAAAGTCGAAAGAAAATCAATCTCCTTTTTCTCGTTAATGTTTACGTAGAAGTGAATAATGGTTCGAAAAATCGATGAAAATTGAATGGTTCTTTAATGCAAGATTGAGAATTTAGTTAAAGCGTATTCGAACAGCTTGATTTATTTAGGTTTATTGCGTTAAAAACGTAAGATGGGGTTTTTAAACGGTGAGATTCTAAAGAACTCCTTCGGATTCATTAAGATACTTTAAATATAATGCTACTTGATTAATAGCCTTCGATCAATTAATTTCAGTGCAATATAGCAATGATAAGAAGAAACAATATTTTCGTTATCGTTAATACTCCAATTTATTCATTAAATTAATTAATTAAAAATTATCAAAAATCAAATATTTTTTTTAATACTACTTAATCTTAAATATTTGTTAATTTAATTAATCCATGTAAAAAAATGTCTTGCAAAAAAGATATTGCAAATAATTCTTAACGCGTAAGAGCTTTATTATAAGCATAAAAAGGAGAACTTTTTCATTGACTACGAGAAATGGTTTCTTAGAATTTTTTTCATCTAATATATCATACCGAATAACCAGAGGAAGACATTTGTCAGAAGTTTCTGATTGCCAGCGATGTTTGCTCTCACACCAAAGCTATTTGAAAAGTAGCTTCAACATTACAAATATGTTTTTACAATTCTCAAGTATATCTATATGCATTCGTATAGTGTGAATATTTTATAACGTATTTTAGATCTTCTTTTAGGTGGTATTGCGAATATTATTATTCAAATAAATTGTAAATATTACCATTCTAAAAAAAAGTAAAGTTTTATATCATCGAAATGTAATACATCTGTAAATATTAAAAAGCTAACATGTACATATAAAGTCCATTAAGTAAAATAATTATGCAATTTGAAACTCGGTATAATTTTAAACCAATAAGTCTTCAAGTAGTATTGAATCTTTATCAAACATACGGATCTGCATAATTTATTTTCGAGAAGATTTAATTTAGGTAAAAGGAAAACGCGGGATATACCTGCGTTGCAGCTCGTGCAATATCTCAGAGACGCGCGTACCTTAAAAAACGACGATCCGACCCGTGAAAAGGAGAAGGGAGAGTGACAAAAAAAATGAAGACCGATCCAAAAATGAGAATATCGCGTAACACGAGCGAGTGTGCCGATAAGGAATATGGATAACTCGCGGGAACTTTGCGAGTCCCAAGGAAATCAATAAGCGAAGACCCGCATCGCGACTTGGAAACTTGGTTCCGCAGGTGTTGGAAGGATGTGGCGTCGAGTTGTACAAGAAGATACCGGCCCGAAAAATAGGTAGAATTGGCGGATGCACATGAGATGGATTTCCGCATTGAAGGTGAGAAAGATGTGGAACGTGAAATGCATTCGTGAAATATTTCTTCTGTGATAACCCCGATGTAAAGGGAGTTTCATATTTTATGCATTACCATTGATACGTTAATGTAGATTATTCTAATTTTTTTTTCATCGAGATTGTTGTTTTCAAAAAAGTGTGAATATTGAATATTGAGAAAATTAATATATGTTTGTTACGATCGGATATAGAGCAGAAAATCACTCCGTAGTGTGTGGTCAGTCAAAATTAATATTCTGGAATAGCAAAATTATTTTCTGGATTTAAATGGGAGCATGCCTCGGTTAACCATAGTAAAAAAACAAAAGAATTTTATATAAAAATTTGAACGAAGTACTTAAATAAAAAGCGACTTATTGTTTTTCTTTTGTTCACTAAAATATAGATTATTTTTAGTGCTCCGTTTAGGTTTTAGGATGTATGAAAAGTAGTTGAAAGAGCCGGATTACGTTCAATTTAGTTAAAAAATAAATAAATAAAATAAGAAATAATTGTGATCAAATGTTTGCAGCTTCTCAAATGAAAGGTCACGTTAAGTGCGTTTATAGAAAATTTTAGACAGGCAGCTTTTTAAATAAAATTGTGAGAGCAAATGAAAAAATTTTTTCGTTTCTATTTTCGAGTTAACCCAGACTTGTAAGATTAATATATGTTTGCACTTGTACCGAGAAAAAGCAAGCATTCGTGAAAATCTAAAATACAACAATTAAGTTATCGTTTGAAGAAATTTTAAAACAATCGGAAAGAAAAAAAAGAAAACAAAATTTATTTACAAAAAAAGGCAACAAAGGATACATTCGTACTGGTATATAATATAATAGAAGCTGATTTGGAGCAAATGGATCTTTCGTCTTCCGGATCTCCAGTCAAAGCTGGAACCGGATCAAATAAGAAAGTTAGTACGTATGAGTAAGCGAGATATAGTGCAAAAGACAGAGACAGTAAAATAGGAAGTTGTTAGTCGGTAGCTGCCTTTCGCAAAATGTACACTTGGAGCGAAACCGCGGATTATATATATATATATATATATATATATATATATCTAAATTTAGAACTCGCCCACCTTGAGTAAATAATTTGATTACAGTCGATTCGAGATAACTTTCATAAAGTGTGTATTTGATTTATATGTATTGATAGAGAATGATTTTGCACAATGTATTAGCGAATTTAATACTTTTTTTTTCCTCACCAAGTACGTCTCTGATGAATATGTAATCTCCTCGATCCCAGCCAAAAATTGTTTTTAAGTTAATGGATTTTCCAAGTGAAAGTATATGTGAATCCACAAATAGAAAATAATGAAGAACGATATTGTTAAATATAACGCTTCAATGCGAGACATCGCATTGACTTAATCTTCTCGCTCAATTACATAAATAGTTCAATTATTCGAGCAATATTTTATATCCGAAAAATACTCAAAATTAGTACGTATCACTTTTGAGCGTCAAGAATGCGGTACGTAAAAAGTGTCCACATACAGTGAAGATGTATACCTGTGTGTGTGTGTGTGTACCTCTATATCTACGATGGCTTATCTTTACAATCCTTTTACCGCGCGTTGACGCGAAATGGACATTGATTCTGGGGGAAAGGATGGCTTTTATACACACACATAGGTATACATCTTCACATAGTTCTATATACGCATACCAAGATACTTTATGAGGCAATAGAAATTTCGCGCGAAATTGAATTTCGATTTTTTCCGGGTTTCAGAATTCTCGATTCTTTTTTTTGTGGGTCGCCTCGCGGTTGACTGCTTCTTCATACCATGAGATTGGCAGTATTGTTTTGATTTATCGACAGTGTATATATATATATATATATAATTTTTTTTTCATCATACCATTGAACTAAGTTTGTAATTGACTTTTAAAATATAACAAATATTTCAGTATTCGGAGTTATTTTGTTCTATTGGTAATATTTTATGTACTGTTTATAAGGTAGTTAAAAGTTTTTTTTGTAACAAATAATTTAGTACAAAATTAAATTAACTATTATTAGATTTGTTTGTGCTAAAATTACTCGAGATATAATAATATAAAAAAAAAATTCATTAATTTTTAATATTAACGCACGACCTTACATTAGAGAGACCGAACTTTTAAGTAGAACAGACTCCCATTAGTCAGACGCAGGACACGAAGTCATGTTAATTTCAAAGGTTCCTAGGCTATCATCAAGCAGCTACGTCCCTTCGAGTACTTTACATATTATTACTCCTTTTTATTATAAAACTCGTTTAAACATTTGAATTAATAATTGTATTTTTATAAATAAGAAGTAAATCCTATTGTTTATCGTGCTATTCTCGTATAAACTTTCAAATTAAAACAAGATAATACCTCCGAATTATAGCATTGATGCAAATCGAAACTTCAAACCCGTGAGAGACGAACTAAGATTACCGATCGAAGGGACGAAATTAATTGCTTTTTTAATTGCTTCCTGAACGCGTAGGCGACGTTAATCAGAAAATACCAAGAGGATTTCAGTGGGTCTCGAGGGCAGTTGATGCTGCGCATTTGCAAGAGTCGAAAATGCAAGAAACGAGCTCGAGCTGTACCGGAATTTGATAGAAATAAAGGAGAAACGAGAATGAAAGGGAAGGGTAGAAGTGGGGAAAAACGAAAAGGAGTTGCAAAGTGGATCTCCTCGTTGAACGTACGATGAACGTGAACGTAGCCAAGTTGAGTGCCATTACAAAAAGTTCAACGACAGAGAGCTAACTCAAGAAGGTTGATTTTGCATTTGTGCTACGGTTACTCATTCTTTACATCTATGGATGTTGCGTTTCAGTCAAGAATTTTCGATCGTCTTCCGAAATTCAATAAAGGAGTAACGAATGAATGATTCGACGCTAAGTGTACTTATGCATCAAATAAATCTTTTTACATGAACTAAGAAAAACTTTTTTAGTAAAAATTGCTATTTTAATGGTAAACGGAGGACAGACTTGCACAATTATAAAAATGGTGACAATTTTCACCGTTATTAATAGCAATTTTTTCAATTGTGTATAAAGTCTGTCCTCCTTTGACCATTAAAATAGTTAAAATTTTTACACTAGCAAATTTTCTTCAGTGTGGTAACACGGAAAATATGTGACACTGTTGCAATAAATGAGCAACAAAATTTTTCTTTTTTTGCACATACGCTTAAATACGAGTATTAAACGGGAAAGTTTGCGCCTTACATATTAGTTTTTATTATCGTTACCAGATGTAGGAAAAATAAATTTGAGCAACAAAACTGTCGAGTGAATTGTTCGTGAGCTTATGTAGATTTTACGTGAACTCGTGTAAATTCCGTCTGGCTTACTTTGTTTCACGTATATGAAAGGAATAAATAGTAAGCGGCGTAGATTCATATATATGCGCCATTTGTACAAATGTAAACCGCAACTAAATTTGTTATAAAATATCTGATTATGATACGAGAATCTAACAATGTTTTTTGTCCATCGTGAACGATTAAATAAAATTAATATTAAAGAATAATTACCGATTAATTGATTAGTTAATTATATAATAAACCTGCTTACTCTTAATAATTACAATTTCATTACATTACATATATGACCAATATTTGTAAAACAAAACAATTTTCAACTGTTATTGAAGTTAATTAAATGTTTAACTACGAAAAAAAGAATTTTAATTCATGATGGATGAGTTATATAGAGGTATAAATCGTAAAATGAAAATGAAAATAAGAAAAATATTAATACTTCTCTAAACAAGGAGTAAAAAGGAGGAAAAGAGGCGCGTTTTAAAGGCACGTTAAGATAAAAGAAGGGTAACGATGAACGCGTGGAAAGATAAGAGAGGTAGAAAGGTTTAACGAGCTCCTAGGAGATGTATAAAGAATAACAAGGTTTTCTGGCTCGCAAATCGAAAGGATAGACCGAGGGTAAGACGGTGTAACAAAAAATATGACGAAAACTTCGAGAAATGCACGTATTCGGTTAGTTTTCCGACTGAAAGTAAAACAATACAACGTGAACAACTGATGGAGAAAACGTAGACAAACGTTTTTTTTTTCTTTACAGACGGACGAAAGTGTTATGGAATCCAATGTACCGAAACGAATTTGATATTTGGTGAAGTCTTACCCCAAGGAAAAGTTGAAAGGATTTTAGGATATTTAGCCAAAACGAGGATAAGTTTTTATAGCTCGGCTAAGAGAAATGACAGTGGTTGTGTTTCGGCGCATTTAACGAGTCGTCGTATCGTTTTACAACTTGGCATTGCGCGATTGCTTCTGATGCACTTACTTCGGTAATCTAATTTCGTAAGAAGTGTGTTATTTAACTTTAAAATCTGGAGAAGGCTCCGCTATTAAAATTCTTCGTCAACCCGACTATCGTACAACGGAGATGAGATATAAAATTATTAACAAACAGACGATACGTATATATTTTTACTTTAGTTTAAAATACTTTTTACTGCTTTGTTTGACGTCATTTATTCAGTTCCAAATGGAGTGTTGTAAATCCCTTTGCGTCACGTATATAACAAAAATTATTGCCACCGCAAATCTAATAAATACCGAACAATTGTAATTAATAGAGCGGACACGAATATTAAATTCAAAATTTTCGCGGAGAAAGAAAAAGTCAATTTTACACGAGTTCTTGAGGGAAGTCATTTGGAATTTTGGCCGGGCATTGCTCCAAAAGAACAGTGCACAATTAAGCGTGCGATGAAATTAGGTTCGACCCTGGAATCCCGCGAAGACGAGAAAACGTGTACGAGAAGAGGTTGAAAGCGCCCGTTCAACTTTCCAATCTCGAAAGTTCCACCCTCAAATTCTGGGATTCCGTCGTTTTTCTTACGCGATAGCTCAAACTGGAGTATTTCAACTCTCGCTAGCCTCTGCGAATTCGATTTGTTTTGCTTAAGTAACCCTTGGAAGGAACTTTTGTTATTGTTGGTTTCCCTAAACACGTGTTTTCATAGAACGTACGTTTAACGGGGAAAATTAATAATTTAAAAATTTCGAAACAGTTTCTAAGTAGAACAAAATCTGTTAAATAAGATATAATAAAATTATTGGCAATTCATTGGCACGTAGCTATTCCTCAAAATCGATGTATCATTCCTTATACGTAATATATTATTTAAAAATACCAAATTTAATTATTTTGACCACATTATCTAACGTTTTCAAAATTGTTTATCTTTTCCACTAATTTCAACGTAATAGAACATGTCAAAATTTGAATAATATAATTTTTAAAAATGAAGAAATCCCAATCATTTTGATTTCAAAAGTTTATCTACTTTTGGACAGATTAATGAATTTTCCAAGTGTTCTTGACCAAATAATAGAACGATTAGATATTGCAAGTACCTCAAAACATGCATCTATAAAGTTTTAATAATAAGCTACAGATATTATTAGAGAACATCCGTTATCAGACAAATTCTAATTTTTTAAAAATAATCGCATTTAGATTACAATTTTTTGCTTCAGATTCATTTCGTGAAATGTTCTCAATTTTTTTGACCGATTAGTTTCAAAGTTATAACAAATTGAAAATAAAAATCCGTTTTATAGAGACAATAGAGACAATTTGAAAAACTTGATTCATCATCAGCGAAATACAAAATTAACAAAAACAAATTTTAGAAAAATCGAAAAATTTGACTACTACATAACTTCCTCTACGAGGTAGCAATAATAAAAATATGAGTATATTTCACCAGACTATCTGATTATTTTCTTATATTACTATTTCTAATGAATTACAGTTGTTCGTACCACGTCGTATTGTAAAAAAAAAGTTTAGTAAATAAAAATGTGAAAGAAAGTTGAATGCCTCAGGAGTGGATGTATACGCGAAGTTGTAATTGCACGATCGTACAAGTCTAAATAACGACTGGTCGGACGTGTATTATCAAAATAAGGCCGCGGGGAATCATCCGAGTTATATACCGAACGGACGCATCGTGAAACTGGATTTTGGCTCTACAGGACCACGAGACGCAAGCGCGCAGTTTAATTAATGCGGTTGCGGTTCTTCGCGCTATCGTTTCTGTCTACATTGTTGTTTAATAATTCCAAGGACACAGTATAGTGCGCGCCCGACTACAACAACGTCGATCCATTATGCCGCGATTAAATAATGTCACGTATGAATAATCAACGTTTATCTGATTACGTGCGTCGGTGTTTATTCAAACGAGTGAGCTGCTGAATAGCCGCTCCGGCTCTCTTCCTGCCCGAGAACAATAGATTGATAACTATTCCGAAAATCCCAAGTCTTTTGTCATTTTCGTTATTGATTTAGAATCACCAATATATATATTTTTTTTTCATTTCTATCACATACTCAATCAATATTACGTTTCACTTTTATTAATTATTATTAATAATGCAGTGACGATATTCAATAGACTTTAGGTATGCGTGTGAAATAACTATTGCTATTGCGGGAAATTTCGTTGTGCACGTATTGCACAGTTGCCGAATAAGTAATACTAATTGTTGTAACAAAAAAAAATTCAATTTCAAAATCATATTTTCCTTGATTGAAAATCTTCTATACATTCTATCGATTTTGTTCGTTTTGACTAAAACAAGATCAATTTGCATTGAATAATAGTTTTATAAAACTATTAGTCACAGAGTTTCGATATCTAGATTCAATTATTGTATCAAATTCGGTGAAGCGAAATACGACACCTAAAAAATATTTTCGATGTGTCGACATTGCCATCTCGTAATGCACACAAAGTTTTTCTAAATTTCCTTGTTACACTAACTAACCATTTATTAATATTTATATATCCTCGTTTATATAAATATATATATATTCATCGAATGATGAGAAAATTAAAGTACCATCGCAAGTCACCAATAAAATGAGTTAATTAGAGCACGCCCAGTTTCGTCGTAAGGCGAAAAAATAATTATCCGCCAGCGTTTTCTGATTAAAGGCCTTTTCTCTTTTAGTACTCGAGTTTTTTTCTCTCGCCTCTCGCTCTAACTTCTCTTTCAAAGTTCGCCCAGATAGTAAAAAAAGGAAAAAAAGAAAAGAAAACCATGCCTGCGGCGGCTACGAAAGCGGGACCAAAGTGTGCAGTTCGCGCCAAATTTATTCCAGTGACTTTCTATCGCGCCCCTTTCCTTTTATTTTGCGAGCAAGGCCGAGATGCAATTGTCGACTTAAAATTCGTTCGTCAGGTCATATTGTTGTATAATTTAAATGGTTTTATATATATATTTATTGTCCTCGTTTAGATAAAGCCAGTGAAAGATTTTGTGTCTAGTTGAAAATAGGAAATATAAATAACAGGATAATGGAATTATTGTTCATCGGTTTTATACAATGACGAGTTTTCTTTTTAACGAAATATTCTTCAATTGTAAGTCGTAACTATAACATTGTATTATTGTAATAAAAAATATAATACATTATATTGCGTGTTTATTTAAACGAAGTTGGTATTGATGCAGTAATTTTAATTAATAATTTTAATTATTGAGAGAAATTTTATATTAAAGATTACAATAGTTACTAGAAATGTAAAATTACTATATAGGTTATATTAAAAATTAGAAGTTAAAGTAAGAAAAGTTATAGTAAATATTACAATTTGTCAGTATGTGATATGTAGTAAAACATAACGTTTACTATTATAATAAAACATTACAGATTTACATTATACCTTCATAAAAATTTAGCTATACGTATTAAAAATTTCAGACCTACGGTGATATAATAAACGGGTTATCCGAACGAAATCTAATTTTAAATTTAAGGAGGTTCTATATGCACTCCTCGTCCACTACAGTTCGTGAAATTTCAAAGAACACGTTGGTTTGTACATATACTAAAATTGATGCAACACATTTAAAACATTGACTAATAAATTGATGTTAGATATTATGTAATTTGGCAAGATAAACTATGATAAAATACAAGGGAATGTTTTATTACAGGATATTAAATACGTATCTTTTGAGGGAAAAGCTATACCCCAAATCAATTTTACCAATTTAATTGATTGCTGACTCTCGTAACATCTCAATAATTCGATGTACTCAGGGGTGGGGTCCGATTTGTCGAATGTTCATTCAAAATGTGTGCAATATTTCGAATTTTAAAAATAAGAATAACTGTTTTGTTATTTCGAATCGAATAAATAGAATGATCATTATTTCGAAAGTAATAAAATCGTCAGATGTTTGGCATTAGGCGCAATATTTCGAATTCCAAATAGTAGATAAATAATTTTCTGTTTTATTGTCTGTTATCAAGGTCTTAGTAGACAAATATTATAAAAGTTATTTCTCTACACTATAAAGTTCGAATTTTTGGAACAAATATGTAAAAACTGAAGAGTGCATTACTTTCGAAATAATAACCATTCTATTTCTCTTGGTTCTAAATAATAAAAATACATTTCTAATTTTTGAAATTCGAAACAATGCACACATTTTGAATGAGCATTCGACAAATCGGACCCCACCCGTACTCAGCACCGCAGTATAATCCACACTAATACGGATGATAAATAAAACAAAATTTAACCGAACCATTAGAGATCTCTTAGAGGTAGTGTCAAAGCAGCAACGAATAAGAGGGAAGAAATTGTAGGTAGACTCGCAAGCGTTTATTCCGCAGAGGATCGAGACGGAGAAAGCAGGGTGAGCGATAAGGAAGCAAACGAGCCTTCGGGGCTTCATTTGCATGTACTTGCCCAGACTCTCCCTCTCTCTGTTCCTCATTTTCTCTATCGGACCGGATCTACTGTAGCGCGCCGTCTTTTTTTCTTCTTCTCTTTCTTCTTCTTCGCTAGACTGCATCAAATTACCGAGCGGAAGTTGAGCCCCCGTTATAAAGTCCATTCGTTGTCTTCTCGCTTGAGCTTTCAAAGAGCAGAAGCAGGAACTCACGTGGTGGCCGTATTTACATAGGTGAGGGGACGCAACCAACTCGACTAATCGAATTGCAACGAGAAAGTAGTTTCGCAAAGATGCACTTTTTATTAACGAAACTGTGCAATTCGTGCGTTTATACGAATGCCCTTTTCACTTTCGCGAAATAAGTATTAAACTGTAGAATGGTAAACTTTAAAAGATTTATTTTCGTATTAAATGTATCCTATAAGAAATTCAATATGCAAAGAGGAATAACAAAAGGAAATTTTGTTTCGCATATATCCCATGATAGTGGTACATATAGGTATACAGAGTAAGAATTCCCAAGCCGCAAGATGTGTAGCGCGATGGGAAGTGTAGACCACCTCGATCACGAAGCTTGTCGAACTCGGTTACGATTCCCCCGTCACGATCGTACGCGGGCTCATGAATTTTACCGAGTTTCCTGAGCAGCTGGAGCCGCGCGCGTCTTTGTTGCGCTCGACTGAAAAATTCATCGACGCGCTGTCGAGCTTTTTCCTCTCGATACCGAGACGCGCGGCAACGATGTTTACACATTAAACGTTGGTATAAGTGCCTTACCGGAAGCTGATTACTTACCTTTTCAGTAATTACAATTTTATGTACAATCGTATAGCTATTATATAGACTTATTCGCTCGCGTCTCCATACAATTATTACGTACGTTTTACGTAAATTTCCATCATTTGGAAATTTAATTAACAATTCATTCCAATACGTCCGTTAATCAAATAAATTACATTACAACATCGACGCACGAAAAAAAAATGATCATCAGTTTTACATAAAATTAGTAAAGCGTCAAATGGAATTTTAATACATTTCTTTTTTTCAACATCTTAGCAGCATTCTAAAGTTTAAAATTTCGAAAGTTTGCAGTTGATGTACGTAACTTTAACAGCTTTAAAAGAAAGAAAAGTGTAGAGCTTAGGTGGCCCTTGAGAATCAACGATATTTCATTGTCTCTATAATAAAAATAACAGTGATGAAGTAAACTTAAAACTTTATACAACTAGAGGTTGGTGGAGAACTTTTGTCGGTCGCTGCACGGTGTAAAAGTAATAAAAATTATCTAAAAATGTAACTCCTAGAAAAAAAAGAATATATATATATATATATATATATAAATTAAAAAGCGTGACAAATTATTTAATAGTTTTTTAAAAGAAAGAATAATCAACGTTTAATTGTACGAAACTTTTAAATTAGTACATAAACAAAAATAGTAAACAAAAAAAACCACGGTAATGCGTCACAATTCGAAATTTAATTACTACGTAACAATGAAGAATCTGTGATGTTTTCGCATCGGGTAAAGTTTCCGTGCACACGCAGGAAAGTTTGACGGTCGAGAAGTGTCAACGAAAGTTGGTTGAGCATTATCGGAAGAGCGTGAGCTCTTAATAGACCGTGAGAATGCTGTTTAGCCAATTGAAGTTACTGGGAAGTCTGTTTTCTCATTTGATAACTTGATATAACGTGCCCAACGCGAGTGTCGCCTGGTTACTCGGATTAAGTCGTTGAAACAATATAAACTTGGTAAAACGAGTTTTATAGATCGATTGGCTATCCGATTCACTTAAATTTAATAACAATGACGCAATGTAGTTCTCGAATTTTGATATATATATATATATATATTCTCAACTCATTTGCGTGCGGGTAAGTTTCGAAGCGTGATTAAAAATATAGAAATACACGTTGATTTTAAGGTATCGTTGAGGATGCGGATTCACGAACAATTCATTTGTTAAATAATAATGGGTAAATATCGATACCAAACTCCCGCAATGTAAATCCGATGAACTCGAGTAAAATCTAACCGGTCTCTCAGCAAGTGTATTAAAATTATGGCCGATCCCTCCCTCCCTCTCTCTCTCTCTCTCTCTCTCTCTCTCTCTCTCTCTCTCTCTCTCTCTCTCTAACCACAGGAAATTACAACGAGGATAACTACTTTTCGAGAGGCAATTACCAACGCAACGGCCCTTGTAATTATATATCCAACGTGGCTGGAGCTTCGATTACGCGAGAAATTGCGAGGGGCTCGCGATTAAAGGTATATTTTACCCCGGTTTTACGAAAAAGCTAAACTTAAACGTAAGCTATTTCGAGAGACTGCGTCCTGTCCCTGCGTTCGATGGCTCACTGAAATACCGGATGATCGATGCTCTTGGAATTCAAATGGAAAATCCCTTCAAGAGAACGAGAACGAGAGAGAGAGAGAGAGAGAGAGAGAGAGAGAGAGAGAGAGAGAGAGACACGTATATAACAATCCGATTCCGGTTTTCCACGTTATTCCGCGGAAATTATAATTAGACGGGTCATTTAATATTGCAGGGGCGATCGGTACACGACTATGTTTCGAGGTTTAAAAATGCCGCGCTACTTGGATATTTCGAAGTACAATTTCAAATGTCGAAGATTGTGCAGCTCTAGTTAAACTTTGCATTGATTATGTCGCAGTGATTGTAAACGATCGACCAATACGGAAGTAGGACAAAAATTTGTACGTCCGTTAGTATTGAATGACCTTCCTATTTAAAATCCTTGAAAATTATAACAGATTAGGTATACCTAAAAGATATATAATATTCAAACAAAGTTATATAATAAAGAATGATGTTACTATTTTTCTTATTTTCACGTCATGCGTAATTCACTCATATATATATTTTTATTGCCGGTAATAAAATTCTCTTCCCTTCTATTTTATTTTCACTTACAACTTTATGCAAATCTTAAAGTACACGTTTCAATCTTGCTATTTTGTTCCATTACAATGGATGTATAAACTTGGAATACGCGCTTACGGTTCTATTTCTATGAAGTCGTAACGGTATATCGATCTAATCTTTATATAGATTTGCAAAATTGAATTAAAATTTGACATTATGATAATAAATGTGGCAGATAGAATATTCATTGCGAATGTAGAACTATTGTCTTTCGACGTAAGATTAATCGCGATATAAGAAACCACTTTTAAAAATGTTTCATCACTGAGACACAAGCATATGTACATATATTTAAACCTCTACAAAATTAAAAGGTACAACATCTGTATTTCTTTCGAGTAATTAGTCGTTTATATTTAAAATATCGATTTACAGGTGCGATAGATTCGAAATATAACGTACATTTCGATTGGGTTACGTCAGTTACGTCGACGACTATACCTGTAAAAAAAGTGTCGTAAAGTGAGAGTGTTAAAGTTGCATTTTCTGCATCGTTACACATTGACACGCAACTTTTGATATCTCCTCAACACGTAGATGTTTCGGTGTATGCAGCGGTCAGAAAGACGACGTAAAAATCAACTTTTCCGAAGAGTCTCTTGGGCACGCCCTTCACAATTTTCCGTGATGCCGCAGAGAAGAATATCGCTCTCGGGAAACAATGTTTATCCCGTTCACTACTCTGTCATCCTGATGGACTTCCTGTCGTTTTATTTATTTTATATTTATTTTTTTTCTTTTTACTTCAGCGAGAAGAAGAGAGAAACTATCTCTCATTCTCTATCCATCTCGGGTGAATCGTCGAGTTTCAAAGGGACATTTTTTGGGAAAGTTTCACGTGCGTCCGGTTTCGCCTGCGAAAACTTTTCGTCGTTTTTGCGTACGCGCGCGCGAAAAGGTAAACGAGGAAACGAGGCGTGTAATGAAATTATACGGGAACCATGGGGTTTCGCGTAAAAATTTCACGATTCTCCGAGGAAGTTGACTGGTCGAAAGTTTGATATTACGTGGAATTCGGTGTTAATTACGGTTGGCAATCGCATTTGCATTTCGGTTACTTGTGAAGGGACGATTAAATGGATTTCGGAAATTGGATCACTATTAACAATATTTCCGACGACGAGACTCACGAGTTTTATAAACTTTGGTCGATCCCGATTATTATTCATGGGAATTAATTAATAGATATTACGTTGGAATTTCTTTTTTCTTTTTTTTTAATTATATCGATATGGAGTTCGTTACGTTTAATTCAATACTAAATATAGTTCCTTTATTTAATTATAAGACAATCATTCATTCGGGAATTGTTGTAAAAAATATCGAAAGGTTTATTTAAACTTAGAATTAATCCAACTGAATGCCTCTCCATTTGTCGACTATACTATTAAAATATTCAAGTGCCCTCGATTCTATTACAAGTACCTTAAAATTACAGAACAATAATACAATGATTACTCGTATTAATTTTTTAATTTAACTGTCAATTGGTATATTGGTGTATATTGTCAGTATAATCCTATAATTAAAGTTCTTCTAAGTAAGTCCATAATACTATCAAATCGATCTAATCAAAATATATACGCGTAACTTGAAAACGTTTTTCAATAATCACTTTTCCTGATGCGTAATAGCATGTTCTACGTAGAATATTTGTTTAAAAAAATAAATATGCAAATTTAATTCCAAGAAGCAATAAATTTTAAAAAGTCAAATGAAAGAAGTCGAACATGTAAGAGTCGCAACAGGGTTATTGGAAAAGAAATCGTTGGAAGAACATAAAGAAAGAAAGAGAAAATATTGAAGAGAAAAGTGCGAACATAGGTGGAAAATCGTGTGTGTATATAGTATTGCGAAAACCGCGGAAAGAAGTACAAACTACCATGAGACTTTGTTTAGTAGTTGTTTTATTTCAATGTTTGCTTTGACGTGCGAAGGAGAAAAGTTAGCCAGTCGGATACATGCGTCGTTTACGTGTTCGATGGGTTTAACGTTTAGTCGGCAAATTTTATTTAATAATAGAAAAATAATTAATTAATTTTTTTACGCGTGATTTCGACCCTCGAGTAACCCCTCGTGTTTCATACAATTTTGATACGGATTATTATTACAAGAGTTACAAATGAAACTTTATTGTACAGAATTGAATTTACTTCCGAGTGAATTCTTTTGAAAATTCCAGACTACTTTATGAATTTTAATGTAATTTTAGTGATGCAATTATGCAAAATTCATACTTTTGTCAATATAATATCTCTGAAAGGAATAAGACGGAAAGTAATTATTTTAACTTTCTTTTTAACCTCTTCTCTCTCTCTCTCTCTCTCTCTCTCTCTCTTATTCCATTTCATTGAATAACATTTCACTCTTTTCACTGATTCGGCGAAATATCAATTTACTACTAAGGTCGTGTACTTCAAAGATTTATTTGATTAAATTACCTTGTTTACTTTATATTCATCAATTTTGTTACATTATTGTAAAATTACGTGTAACAATTTCCTCACAGTTCGCGTTTTCTTTACCCTATCGCTCTTTATATTAAAAGCATTAAACTCAACTGAGCGTTATATAACGTGATACTAAGATTTTCGTTGTAAATAACAATAAAAAAAGATTGCGCAATAGAAATGGAAAAATAAAATTTAGAGAGACAAAAATACTATAAGAATGAAAGTAGAAGAAGTGGTAAGAACCATTGAGAATTACAAAGAGTGAAATAGTAAAAAAAAAATGTAAGAAAATGCATACGTAAGAAAGGAGTTCACGCGCACGACGTAACTTTCAAAACGCACGACGTTACTAAAAATTTTACCGCTGTTCATATGAGTTTTTCTTCTACGACAAGTTGCATCAGTCATCGTAACGTAGAAAGCAACTAATACAAACATTTTCTTTTAAAAGATATTGTTACGAACTCTAAGAGACGTATTGTACGTTTAACGATATTTTTTTTAAATTTGAATAAAAACACTTTATGCGATTAGAATTTATTTATTCTGTCTTTGGTTACTAGAATTAGTTGATACTCTGTCTCTAAAAAGAAAATGAAGGAGTGTAAATGAACGAGGCTTCGAATTATATGCATTTGAAATAAACGAAAAACTTGAAATCAGTGCTATAGGTTTATATAACGGACTCTTTTAAATACAAATTAAAATATAGACATTAAATTTTATATTAATTTGGTAAAGATTTAATACGCTGATTCCCTAGTAGAATTTTAAATATGAAAAATGGGCTTAAAACTAAGAAATGGCCAGTGAAACTGGTCAGGTTCTATCTCAAAATGAAACGCTTTTTCACACCTTTCTTGACCATTTCTTAGATGGACATAACCTTCATCAAATATGAAATAACTTTTCGGGTAATCCTGTAAAGAAAACTTAAAGCGTGTTGCGAAATTTGATCGGTTTTACCATTTGTAATAGATACAGACGATTGTTTACGCTATATAATAGTACTTTTAAAAGATATTTCGACGTTTATCATTTTTCTCTCAAATTGAGCCAAATCATTTTTAGGAGCTTGTTCATGGCTATTATACCTAGCTAAAATGGCCAATTTTTCTTAGTCTACTTAAAATTCCAAAAGCATTTTTGATGGTCAGAAAAGGTTGATAAATTGGAATGAAAACTATGAAATGGGTAAAAAAGGTTCGAAAAAGCGTTTCATTCTTGTACACGACCTGACCAAGCGTCCTAGGTAGTTTATAGATTGACATGAGAACTCAACTGAGCGTTATATAACGTGATACTAAGATTTTCGTTGTAAATAACAATAAAAAAAGATTGCGCAATAGAAATGGAAAACTAAAATTTAGAGAGACAAAAATTACTATAGGAATGAAAGTAGAAGAAGTGGTAAGACCCATTGAGAATTACAAAGAGTGAAATAGTAAAAAAAATGTAAGAAATGCATACGTAAGAAAGGAGTTCACGTGCACGACGTAACTTTCAAAACGCACGACCGTTACTAAAAATTTTACCGCTGTTCATATGAGTTTTCTTCTACGACAAGTTGCATCAGTCATCGTAACGTAGAAAGCAACTAATACAAACATTTTCTTTTAAATAGATATTGTTACGAACCTCTAAGAGACGTATTGTACGTTTAACGATATTTTTTTTTAGGTTTTGAATAAAAACCTTTATGCGATTAGAATTTATTTATTCTGTCCTCTTTTAAATACAAATAAAATATAGACATTAAATTTTATATTAATTTGGTAAAGATTTAATACGCTGATTCCCTAGTAGAATTTAAATATGAAAAATGGGCTTAAAACTAAGAAATGGCCAGTGAAACTGGTCAGGTTCTATCTCAAAATGAACGCTTTTTCACACCTTTCTTGACCATTTCTTAGCTGGACATACCTTCATCAAATATGAAATAACTTTTCGGGTAATCCTGTAAAGAAAACTTAAAGCGTGTTGCGAAATTGATCGGTTTTACCATTTGTAATAGATACAGACGATTGTTTACGCTATATAATAGTACTTTTAAAGATATTTCGACGTTTATCATTTTTCTCTCAAATTGAGCCAAATCATTTTAGGAGCTTGTTCATGGCTATTATACCTAGCTAAAATGGCCAATTTTTCTTAGTCTACTTAAAATTCCAAAAGCATTTTTGATGGTCAGAAAAGGTTGATAAATTGGAATGAAAACTAGTACCTTCTCTGATTTCGGGAAAGTATCACAATTAAGAATATACCGCGCCGTACTGGGAGAACTGTATCTTCTCGAAATTTTTTCCTATGCAGTAAATTATCGCATTTTTCATGTTATTCGATTACCGACATTAACTGATTCTTTAAATTTATCTTTTAATTTGCATATTTTTTCTAATGTACGAGTTAAGGGGACGTGACTTGCCCAGTGGATTACCGACCGAGCCAAAAAAGGTAATTATTACATTTATTTTAAAAAATGCGCACTTTTATGCAAATCCGAATGCAGAACTGCATTAGATAATTAAATAATAAATCATTGTACTAATTTCCAGGTCAATACGACAAAGACACCCTAAAAAATTTCTGTACCGAAAAATGACAAACAATCGTACATTTTCGGTGTAAAATTTTTTAGGGTGTCTTTGTTGTATTGACTTGAAACTTTGTAGAATGACTTATTATTTCATTATCTAGTGCAGTTCAGCATTCGGATTTTGCATAAAATTTCGTATTTTTTTAAATAAATAAAATAATTATCTTTTTCTGCTCAGTCGGTAACCTACTAGGTGTGCCACCTCTTAGCAGATTCTATGATATGCAACAATTGTGCGGGTGCTAAAAAATTTTAAAGAAATACAAATTACAAAGTTTATTTGGATGATCAATTGCAGAACACTGTAATGTGTACGTACTCCACTAAATAAACTTCCTGTGTAAGTCGATTGAAAATTAGTCGATCACACGTCGAGAGGATGTGAAACAACGGAAGTTTGCACGGGTGCGCGTACCCAGCTTATCAGAGAAATTTAAAGAAAAATGGGCACGCGATGCATAGCACCATTTAAAAAGGATAACTGTAGCACACGTTTCATTCTTATAAAATAAAATGGAATTCTTTAAAATATAAATCGCATTTACTAATCCTCATAACATTAACACAAATAAAATTATCTTCCGATATTGATTAAGCAATCAAATTGAAAAAATTGTATCTATTACAATTTACTGCTGCATCCTATCGAAAAAAATCTATTATATTATAAAATAAACAAATTTTTCGTTGTCACTTTTGGAATATCAGATATACCAATGTACTAGAATTAATTTGACCACGCGTGAAAATATTACTGACGAAGTTTGCATTTCAATTGAAGATTAAGTTTTACCCGAATGTGTATAGAGCATCGGCGAGCCAGTGAAAACAAATATATATGTATGTGGATTTAATTACACTCCATTATTCATGATTGCTTCATTGGATCTCGATTTTCGTATTGTATAGGGGGGGGGGGGTGACGAGGTGGTCCGAACATGGTCACGGGATTCGACTGCATTACGAGTACAAGAAATATATTAATGTAAAATGGATATTATAAGTCACTAGAGCTTATATAATCAATACCAATATTTAATTTCTAAAGTCAATTTGAATAAATATCGTTTTAACGGTTGATTTCAAAGTAAAATCATTATTATTTTAGTTAACAATTAATTAATACAAAAATAATGATCATGCGATTAATCGTAATACAAATTCTAGAAAGAAAAAACAAAATAAATAAAAGTTTCGGAGTACTATGCTAATTAAAAGACAGCTAAATCGCTAAGCGAAAATTCTGCATATCTTTGCGAAGATAATCCAATTATATTTGGAGAAAGTGTGAACAGTGAATCACGTATATTAAGATTAAAAATATGACGAATCAGAGATGTCAAAGTGTCCACAGGGAAAGGTATAAAGCAGATGTAAATCCACGAATATCAGGAGTGGATTAAACGACTTTTTACAATGTAAATCATCGCGTATATATATACACGAGAATCGATATATAAGCTAGGGAACAGCAGGTTTTTCGATGCGAGTGTACTAATGATCGTCCGATTAATTCGGTCCATACACCCCCCCCCCACCCCCCCAAAAGTAAGAAATTTAGGTCACGCGAACGATGATAAATCTCTCTCCGATCTATGAGCGAAAATCCGTCATTTCATCTAGGCGAGTAGTGGCACCGAGGTTTCTTCTTCCGATCGAGAGAATAACAGGTGCGAGACGCCGTTTTTTTTTCTTTCTCTCTTTCCACGACGAGCGTCAAGTGGTACACGCCAACGTGCCTCGAAAGTGCGCAACAATACACGCGAGCAGGAAGTCGAAAGCAAATAGGTTGCATTGTGAGAGGTCGAGGTGGCTCGAAGGACGAGGAATATAAAGAAAGAAAAGGGAGAAAAGAGATAATAGGGAAGAGGCCAACACACACACACACATATATATATATAGATAGATAATGGATAGATAGATATTTTCATCGGAATACCGAGGTCGGAGTCCTCCTCATTGGCTCGGTGAAACAAATCGCACCTATAACAATGAAGGAAAAATAGAGGGAACAAAGAAAATATGTGAGAAAAGTGGTACGTCTGCGCGTAGTAAATTTTACTGCACTCTCTCTCTCTGTCTCCCTCTCTCTCACGACTCCAGCAAATGCGAAACATTTGCAACGCCTTCAATTCCAACGGATTCTTGTAATTTTGATATTACAAACATTATCGACAATGTATATATAGTGAAATTGTACTAATAATACTTTCTCCTCAATCATCATTTTGAAAGCAGCACTATGCGTCTATTATGCTAAATCTTTATCAATCTTTCAATTATCTCGAATATTTTGAAAGTCTTCACGAAATTTCAAAGGGCACGTTTGTGCGACTACAAAAATTAGATATAATTTCGAAATATCTTTTAGCGCAGTCGAAGAACCAATAAGTTTCTTAATTCATTTCGACTCTTTTGGGTCTCAAGATAAATGTAAAGTACGAGGAATACTTTCTTAAAATATATATTTATATATTTGTAAAACGTAAACCGCCTGAAAGAATAAAATAAAAATACGACTTTATGGATATATATACGTATAAAATATTCAACATATTCAGAAATTCACGAATACAAGTCAATAGAAAGTGAATATAGAAGGTCGTTATATTCAAAAATACATATTAATAATTTATAACGCGTTGTATACGTAAAACATTGTTTCGTTATATCCCTTCTAATTTACCTAGATTAATCATGATAATTTTGCAAAGTAAAGCGAAATGGTTATATATATATATATATAAAATCACGAGTGAAGAAAGAATAAGTTGACGCAACTTTTCGTAGAGTTTGTAAATCACACAGGTTGGTCAATACGTTCGATCGGCGATAAAGTCCCACATGGCTCGTACACCAGCTATTGGAAAACAATGAATTCGAAGCTAGGAGCAACCTTTCCGATAGGCCAAACACGTTAAAAAAATCCTATCATGTTGGTACTCGCGTTCCTGAATAAATAGAGAGTAATGGGGAATGTCCGTTAAAGTTTATGGTTCCGTACTGTGGTTATCTTTCTTGTGCTTGCGGTAATCCAATGAATCATCGTTCTCTCTCTCTCTCTTTCTCTCTTCTGCTTTCTTTCCTACAACTCAATTTTACTATCTTTATTTCTTCACTTTTATTTCTTTTCCTCTTATTCTTATCCTCTCATTCACTTATCCTACATACCTATACATATACATATATAATGGAAGTCTTACACAGTCATGGACCACAAGCGTGAAAGATACCCCGGCACAAATAAAAGAACTAACGACGGAACGGTGAATTATTGAAGGATTTACACTAGATTATTTTTATTACGGTATATAGTATGTATTAAACTCACTCGAATAAGAGTATTATTTCGAAGGAAAAAAATGTATCGTCAAAGATGCTCGAGACTGAGTCATTTTTACGTGGATATAACGCAGCTGTAAGAAAAGTAAATTTTCTCTAACGAGTTTCTTTTTAATATGAACTAAGGATAGATACATTTCAATTTAAAACGTTATTATATGTATATGGAGCATTCCACGCAAAGTGGTCGGATCAAAATTTTAAAATGCTCCAAATTTTAGATACACACTGGAAATGTTTTTCAGAAAGTAGAAATAAATTTTTAGATACTGAAATCTATTTGTTCAAAAGTTATTCTAACCTCCAAATGTTAAATCTTTCAAGTTTTTTAAAAAGAAACACAAAAAAATTTCAAAATTTAACATGGTAATTTCGATTTGAATTTATAAAAAAAAATTGTTTTTATCTTATTATTATCTTATATCTTTTTACAGAGTTGAAGGCCATCTCAAGCTACATACCATTAGAAAGGTATTGCTTCAAGCTCTTTTTTAGACTTTTGAATGAAAAAATCAAAAGTGGCAAAGTTACAATTTTTTCAAGTTCAATACTGAAATTTAATTTATGAGACATTAATCTTGAGATTAGAAATTCTAACCCAAAAGGATCATTTATAAAGACGAATCAACAACGAACCCGCGTAAAAATGTAAAACTTAATATCAACTTGATATAAAGTTTATGTTTGGCAAAAGTTGATATCAACATACGCAATGAGACTATTCCAAATTTGGGAAAATATTAATTAAACATTTGTATAATGTTCAGATAAACTTGAAATAATCTCTTAGATAAGTGTAAAAATATTATTATTGAACGGGTAAAATTTTATTAATAAAAAAATTTAAAAAAAATTTATTCCGAGATTCGAACCTCCGATCTTCTACTTCGAAGTCTCTCGCTCTACCGACTAAGCCATTTTTATTGTTTATATCGTAATATTAAATTTTGGTTATAAAGAACAATTGAAACATGCTTCTAAGTTTATAATCTGAATGTAACTTATTAAACATAAACAATAAATATTTATTTTAAAGGGAATAAATATTTTTTTTTTAGAATAACTTTTGAACAAATAGATTCCAGTATCTAAAAATTTTTTTTCTGTTTTCTGAAAAACATTTCCAGTGTATACATAACATTCGGTACATTTTGAAATTTTGATCAGACCAATTGACGTGGAATGCTGCATATATATATACATATATGTATGTACATTTTTAATTAATTTTTTTTATTAGCGTATATAGTTTAAGAACTTTCAAAATTATACCCTCCGCGGTTTTCACAACAAATCTGTGAATTCATCGGAAATGAGGTACGTACATTATACGAGCATTCGTGTTTCTCATATTTTGGATGTATGAATGAAATTCAAGTACCCCTGCATTTTCGTGAAAATGATTCGGTTTCACATTTGCTTATTTAGTGAAATCAAATTTTATTATAGCCATTATACGTAGAGATGAATAAATATTACGACGTTATCATTATTTTTACGCGTGGATTGTTGAGAAATAAATTTGTATTATACGCCATTAATAATTATGACAATTTAACCCGTTGTGAGGGAATACGAAGAATTCAATTTACGCAGCCTTTATGTAAAATCTAGTTGCAAAATATCGAAAATATTTACAAGAAATGCGCGATCGTACGATCCTCTCGATTATCGTTGAAATTGAAATTTATTTACTTTGTTTCTTATGGGTGTGTACAAAATAATCTTGTAAATTACACTGAGAAATATGTTGAATATAAAAAGAAAATAAAACTGGAGTAATAGAGTTTGCTGTAAATTTGAACACTAATTAATCTGAAACGCGAAATCTACAGATTTTTAATTGCATTACCTTTGAAAAGTAGATAATAGAGTTTGTTACAAAGGAGTCGCATAAACAAGTTAATATCAAAATATTTCGATGAAATGTTGCCAAGAATCCGTCAACGTTGCTTTCGCGATACATCCATATTACATAAAAATTGAATGTACAATGTTTTCGAACTGAAATACCGATACGTATATAACTCCGCAGCTATTCCATAAAAATTTTACGCGTTATGTCGTTTTCTCTATCAAATTCGCAACAGTAGAAATCAAAGGATATATAGATATTTATACGAGATGTATATAATGCACGTATCTCGAAAGGAAATAGCCAATCTTCAATTACATAAATATCCTAAGCGAACTATCGTTTTCTGGATAAAACTCTCAAGCGTACAAATTTTGTAGATCCACACGTGTAAACAAGTAACGAATGATCGACTCATAAATCAAATACACCGAAACGCTTTTTCAAACTGTCTCATCGAGGATTCCCGTGTATCCAATTGACGTGGAATGCTGCATATATATATATATATATTATATATTATTACATTATAACGGGTACGGATTTCGAGTGTCGGCGCAGGTTAGGTCCCTGAATTATCGGCGACGTTCGTCGATAGGACCAAGTCGACTAGCCGGGATAATTCCGAATGGTAGCGCAGTGGTGAGGCTTCTGCCTCGCGCTCCCGGGATCGTGGGTTCGCGCCCCGATACCTTCGTTGATTTTTTTATTCCTTATATTCAATCCGTACCCCGTTACAAATGGCGCCCAACTCAAAAACCCACTTGCCAGAAGAGACGAAGTAGTTTATCTTCGCCTGGCTCATCTTGGACCGAAGTCGGTCATAAACTCCCATCCCCACCACCACAGTCCCGGTGGATTTCCCCGCGAGAACGTCAAAAAGTGCGGAGGTACGACTGTAGGAGAAAAGCCTGTGTCTGCAGTCCGCAGTGTGTATACGTATACGCAGTACACCTCCAAAGTTGGCACTAGACGTAGGGGAGCTTGAGTTTCTGGGATCTCAAGCGTGGTGGTGCAAACGCACGGCTATCCCTAACGAGGCTCCCGGTGCTCAGAAAATGGTCTTCTTGACACCGGTCGAGCAGGGACAACCTTCGCCTCTCTAGCCCAGGTGATCGAAGTGATCAAACGGCTCCCCGAGGGCGTAGGTCGCGTTTGGGTGGGGGATATAACGGGTACGGATTTCGAGTGTCGGCGCAGGTTAGGTCCCTGAATTATCGGCGACGTTCGTCGATAGGACCAAGTCGACTAGCCGGGATAATTCCGAATGGTAGCGCAGTGGTGAGGCTTCTGCCTCGCGCTCCCGGGATCGTGGGTTCGCGCCCCGATACCTTCGTTGATTTTTTTATTCCTTATATTCAATCCGTACCCCGTTACAACATATACGTATGTACATTTTTAATTAATTTTTTTTATTATATATAGTTTAAGAACTTTCAAAATTATACCCTCCGCGGTTTTCACAACAAATCTGTGAATTCATCGGAAATGAGGTACGTACATTATACGAGCATTCGTGTTTCTCATATTTTGGATGTATGAATGAAATTCAAGTACCCCTGCATTTTCGTGAAAATGATTCGGTTTCACATTTGCTTATTTAGTGAAATCAAATTTTATTATAGCCATTATACGTAGAGATGAATAAATATTACGACGTTATCATTATTTTTACGCGTGGATTGTTGAGAAATAAATTTGTATTATACGCCATTAATAATTATGACAATTTAACCCGTTGTGAGGGAATACGAAGAATTCAATTTACGCAGCCTTTATGTAAAATCTAGTTGCAAAATATCGAAAATATTTACAAGAAATGCGCGATCGTACGATCCTCTCGATTATCGTTGAAATTGAAATTTTATTTACTTTGTTTCTTATGGGTGTGTACAAAATAATCTTGTAAATTACACTGAGAAATATGTTGAATATAAAAAGAAAATAAAACTGGAGTAATAGAGTTTGCTGTAAATTTGAACACTAATTAATCTGAAACGCGAAATCTACAGATTTTTAATTGCATTACCTTTGAAAAGTAGATAATAGAGTTTGTTACAAAGGAGTCGCATAAACTAGTTAATATCAAAATATTTCGATGAAATGTTGCCAAGAATCCGTCAACGTTGCTTTCGCGATACATCCATATTACATAAAAATTGAATGTACAATGTTTTCGAACTGAAATACCGATACGTATATAACTCCGCAGCTATTCCATAAAAATTTTACGCGTTATGTCGTTTTCTCTATCAAATTCGCAACAGTAGAAATCAAAGGATATATAGATATTTATACGAGATGTATATAATGCACGTATCTCGAAAGGAAATAGCCAATCTTCAATTACATAAATATCCTAAGCGAACTATCGTTTTCTGGATAAAACTCTCAAGCGTACAAATTTTGTAGATCCACACGTGTAAACAAGTAACGAATGATCGACTCATAAATCAAATACACCGAAACGCTTTTTCAAACTGTCTCATCGAGGATTCCCGTGTATCCAATGAAAAAAAAACAAAATCTACTTTCAAACGGTACGTGAAAGAAAAAACGACGCGAGCTCTCAATAGATGCAAAAGAGAAGTTGAATAAAAAAAACAGGAGGGATGGAAGGAGGAGTGACTGCGGGGAACACAAAACAGCATTCCCGGTCTAAAAGCACTGCAAAGTGGATTCCACGCGGCGAGCTCTGCAATATCCGAGCTTAAACTATACAAGCTCGCTAAGATTTCCCATGTGTCGCTCGAGCTTTCCTGGATTTTCGCCCCTTTCCTCCTTACCCCTAGCGGCATCCGGCCAACCTTATTCTCGCGCGCTCCTGCTTGTTACCGCTTATTTTCTTTTCTTTCCCGTTGAAATCGATCGACATCGCCGACCGATCGAGTGACCGTTGCGTAACCATACACCATTCGCGAACTTTTGAGTTACGTGCCCTAGACACTTTTTCATTATTTAAAAGTGTAAACGATCAACACAAATGTATTTATTAATTTATTTTCGTGCAGTTTATCGGATATAAATGAAGAATAAAATTGGTTTGGAAAATAAAAAAAATAATTTTTATGTTCTGATTTAAAACTTTTTATTGAAAAATTTTAAGAAGATGGAATCGTTTTAACTAAAGTTATGGTGTCAAAGTTAGTATTTGGTGCTAAATGCTCCTTGCGTCTCATCACTTTTTCAATTAATTTGAAATTTTTTGTGATTATTCTTCTTTTTTGTGATTCTTTCAAGTAATTCTTACAATATTACATTATCTTTTTTTTATTTAAATTGTTGTTGTTTATTAAAAAATATATATTATTAAAAAATTAATTTTTTATACAAAAATAACAATGTTTTAAACCATTTTTATTTTTTATACATTTTAAATAATTTATTGAAAGAATACTTCCAGAAAATGTCAAATAAATCGAAAAATCGATGTAACGCAGCATGTATGGAGCTTTTGGCAACAAGCACTAACTTTGACACATTTTTCTGTATAGCTTTGATTGAAATGACTCTGTTTTGTCGAAAATTTCAAAAAAAGTTTATATTTTTACCAGTAATATACCAATTTTAGATCATTAAGATGAAAAACAAAAAAGAACAGTTTTTTCAACCTAATTCTATACCCTTAAAATATGATGTAATAAATCTACTTTTGCACAAATGATAATTATAACCCTGTATTCGTTACAATTCTACAATTAATAATACTTAGTAAAAATAAATATAAAAAAAAATCGATGTAAAAATATTCGATGTTTAATATCTAAAGGAATATTTAGGTACTCATATATATGTTGAAATTAATTTAATTTCCGGTTACACTGACGGCTAAAAATAATAAATGTACTAACTGATTCAATAGAATTCTTTTATAGTATTTACGGATATTTGAATTGAATGTACGCGTGGATCTATAGAACGCTGTTATAAAATAAAAATTTACATGTTAAATATGAAATTCTCGTATTTATATTATTCAGGCACGACGAAACATAGTTTGATTTTACTTATTCTTAGAAAGAATATTCGATCTCTGAAAAGAAATTTCAATAAAGTATATTGTAATTCAATTGTATCACTTTCGAACTTTTATCTTAAAAATTATTCTTTCTCAATTTTAATAATAACGTTTATTAAAAAGTTTAATTAATATATCACCAATGAATCGTGAACTTTTTGAATTATCAACTGTACCAATTTACATTAATTAAATATGTATCAGTTTTAAAATTCTTTTCTAACCTAATGAATAATAAAACAAGACTATTATTGTTCATTGGATTAAAAGAAGGCTTTCTAAACTTTGATTCTTCTTTTGACACGATTATTCTTCTTGCGAATGGAAAACAATCAAATTTAGTGACAAGTTAACATGTCTATAGGTAATTATGAGCGCATCGTATCTTATAACAGGCAAGAGTCCCTCTCGTGTGCCAGTCATTAATTTTCATTTGCGTAGATCATATTTCCTGTGCGCGTATAATACTGAACCGTGGAGCTTTAGCTTTAGGAATAAACCACGGGGCTGTGCGCTAAATTTCACCTGCTTGATTACGCATTCGCCATTTTTCATCCTTCAAATTTAATATCAAGGACAATGTGTCAGTAAATGCTTTCGTAGTATCGACCTTGGCATAATTAAAAATTGACGGCGTTTTACCTGACTATACTATTACATTTATAACTTTCATAGAATCATCACAATTATTGTCTACTTATTTTTTTAAAAATCTTAACACTTACATTTTTTATTTTAATATTTAATCAATGTTGTAGATCACATTTATTTTCCTAACATACACGCCAATTCTAATAAAGATATTTCCTTAGATGTCTTAAAAAATCATGAGTAATGATATCGAAAAAATTCTTAATCACTTAAAAATTATTGTCAATAATTGTTTAAAGTAGTCCATTAATATGTCTGGTACATATTCTTATTAATATAAGTACGAAAAGAACAAATCCTCAAAAAATTAATGCTCATCATAGTACAAGTGCTATAGTTACTTCCTTTTGAAATCAATGTCATAGATCAGTATTCATTTATATCGCAAAAAATTTACTAAAAGTATTTATTTTGTAAATGTATGAGCTACGAAGCATTACTCCAAATTTTATTGAATTAATTTATACAATATAAATGCATTGATGTATTGGTCACACTTTAGAGACAGCTACAATTATCTGGCAAATATTTACATCATGCTTGACAATCTAAACGTATTTGATTATCCTGGATAACAACTGAACGAAAATAATACTAATTACAGCTCTGGTTTTTGTTTGTATTATTTAGCGTTAAATTAAAAATAAACAAAGGTATCTTTGCATCGTTAAGGAATACAATTATAGTTAAACATCTATTCTGTTAAATATTTTAAAGAACAAAAAGTGTTAAGGAACATGTAATTATACAATCACAAGATTACAATAAAGTGAAAAATTCAGAATATTATGTAGAGGGAGGGAGAGTGAAAAAGAAGAATAAAAAAAAAAATTAAAATGTTAAACTCATTTTGAAGTAGTTAAATCTAAGAATAGTCTGGCACTACATTATTCATATGTATTTGCGGAAGATAATAGGGAGTTACAAAAAATTTTCTATGTGTGCATAAAAAAGGTTAAAAAGTAGAAATTAAAATGGTTTGATAAAAAGAAGAAAAAAAGAAGTTAACCATGACCTGCATGACGTTTAATAGAAGCTCGTACACTGACGTGTTTGAAAGCAAGTGACACTGCTTAATTGCTGCTAAGTTTGCAAATAGTAGAACTCGAATGTTGGAAAGAAAAAAGAAAAGAAAAAGAAAATGTTTCACTGCAGTTCGTTGATATCAGTGAGTTCGACAATTTGAATTCAAAATCGATGAATTCCGTTCGATTGGAAATAAAGAGGAGCTACATATATATATATATATATAGTTCTATATATAAGGTATATATTCATAATCCCGAACAATTGCATTGCGGGAATTCCTCGTGACAAAAGTGCCGTATAATTTGATAATAAATCCAAACGCGCGTCCGTCATTCGAACTTAACGTTCCCTCTCTTTCTCTTTTCCCGATCGTGGAGGCTTTTCCACGGTTGGCTGATCTCCGAGAAACCGGTAGACGCGCCCCACGAGCTGACCCCCGCGCGCCTCGTGTAATTTCGCCGCGGAGCCTTGACGCGCTTCCTACGGCATAAAGCTCGCGCAAAGGCCGCCGCGCGTCACGACGATGAAAGAACCGATGGTGGGGTAAATTCAACCGAGGATCGAGGAAATACTGCCGAGGGTATAAGCGGGTGGTGAGCCACGCCTTCGCGGTACGTTGATGCTGTGTGGTTGCTCGTCGGTTTAACGAGCGAGCGCATATGCTAAGGGGATGCAGTTAAAGGCTTCTAAGATTTAAATTTTAGTTTTCGAAAAGGGTGTACGGTGTATTATACCCGCGCGTGTAATAACGCACGTGGAGTAGGTTATAATTTCCGATTTGTATTTTAAACTCTTTTATTTTTACAGGAATTCTGTATACTAATTTAGTGTACTTTGATTATTCGCGTTTTCATCGAACACGTGTACTTATATAAGGTATATTCATAATCCCGAACAATTGCATTGCGGGAATTCCTCGTGACAAAAGTGCCGTATAATTTGATAATAAATCCAAACGCGCGTCCGTCATTCGAACTTAACGTTCCCTCTCTTTCTCTTTTCCCGATCGTGGAGGCTTTTCCACGGTTGGCTTGATACTCCGAGAAACCGGTAGACGCGCCCACGAGCTGACCCCCGCGCGCCTCGTGTAATTTCGCCGCGGAGCTTTACGCGCTTCTACGTCATAAAGCTCGCGCAAAGGCGCCGCGCGTCACGACGATGAAAGACCGATGGTGGGGTAAATTCAACCGAGGATCGAGGGAATACTGCCGAGGGTATAGCGGGGTGGTGATCCACGCCTTCGCGGTACGTTGATGCTGTGTGTTGCTCGTCGGTTTTAACGAGCGAGCCCTATATGCTAAGGGGATGCAGTTAAAGGCTTCTAAGATTTAAATTTTTAGTTTTTCGAAAAGGGTGTACGGTGTATTATACCCGCGCGTGTAATAACGCACGTGGAGTAGGTTTAATAATTTCCGATTTGTATTTTAAACTCTTTTATTTTTACAGGCATTCTTGTATACTATTTTAAAGTGTACTTTGATTATTCGCGTTTTCATCGAACACGTTGAAGTAATGCATCACTGGAAGGAAAAAAGTGTAATACTCGCAACGAGAGAGATATTAAAAGAAATTATTTGGTCTCTTGCCAATATCGAAGCATGGATTTCTGAATGCCTTTCGACTGTTCATGCCAGCTGGAGTTTCTCAGGGATTTCAAGTTTTATTGTATACATATACTTATATATATATATATATATATATATATATACATATATCCCAGTCATCCAAACAATAGATTTTTGTTCTCTCACGAAAATAAACTGAATAATTGCATACGTTCCGCGCGTGAACAAAATTATAACACTGTAGCGATATGAAACAACGCTTTTCGATAAAATTGGTATGATAATTTTTTAATACTTTGATTAAACATCGTACGATAAAATATTATTGCTACTGCGATTCCATCAAATCAACGGCGATTGTTTCACACGCGAAAACAAATGGTGATTTCTGCGTTACGCGAGAAAATTATATAGACGCGCGATGTTCAATCGATGGTATTCAATGGGTTTGAGAAAATGAATGCGTTTTACACGGTGATTAGGCAAACTTTGCGCATCATTACTGAATTCGAGATATAATGTTGTAGTACGGTGTTTAGCATTCACAACGATAAATTATAAACTGTCAACGTAATAGTAATATCTGTCACATTAATGATGATGTATACGTACGAAAAATTTTCCTTCCACGGGGATGATTTGCAAAAAAAAAATAACGTAAAAGCACGTGATTATTAATCATTGAATCTGATCAATCAAATAATTTCATCGATTAATTGTTATTTCACACGATCCATCGGTATTGACAACTAGATTCTTCTTTATTTTTTATTGATTTAAATAAAATTGATATCGATAAATTATATAAATTAATTGTCCGCTGTCTAGCTTCAAATGATAGAGATAATACGCATAAAATTTGCTTAAATTAATTTAACGCACTGATATCGAAATTTTAGAAACACGCAGCTGATTTATTTTGAATGAATAATGCGCATCTCATGTTTACTATTTACACGATGACCTAATTTCATATTCATTATTGTTTAGCGGAGGATGCCTCATATACGCGCAATTGTAAACAACCATTAAATGTTTAATCACATAAATTAATTGCCGATTGAAAGCTTCAAACAAAATATATTTCTTTTCTTACTTACTATCTGACGATGGGAGAGCAGCTGGTACTTATATATGCAACAAAAATATAGAATTTAAACGACTATTTTTTAACGTCACATTGTACGATACGGGATCTTTCGTGTTTTTTTTTTTTTTTATCGAAAGAATTAAGACTATTGGAAACTCGATAGAGATAACCTAGTTTGTAATCAAGTAATGATTTAGATGAATTATTCATCTCATTCTCAAAGTATGAAAATTTTATCGTTTTATTAATGATAATCGTTTTTTGTACAAATATGTAACTAAAAATAATGAAGAATGCGACAAACGAATAGATAATGGATAATCTATTTAAACATCACTTTTCATTCAGATATTGAATAACTTCTCCACCTGTGACGTGA
The DNA here is from genome assembly GCA_026168455.1 of Theocolax elegans. Lineage (NCBI taxonomy): Eukaryota > Metazoa > Arthropoda > Insecta > Hymenoptera > Cerocephalidae > Theocolax > Theocolax elegans. The sequence goes on along the minus strand of CM047428.1, from coordinate 2,601,180 downwards.
AAAATTATGTAAGTAAAAAAATTTATTGCTTTTCTTTTAAATTTGTTCTATCAATTTTGATATTCGGAGATTCGAAATGTGTATAACATTGAAAAAATGTCTGTATTTAACAATTTTTGGTTTCGAAAAAACTATGTTCGTGAAATGGCGATTTAAAATACATAAATTTATTCATTTTCTGGTTTGAAGCGACAAACCGTCACTAATTGATATTAGCACGTAGCTCATCATTCTAAAAAACGCAGTATATGAAAACGCATTTTACATATACTATAGTAACATGATGTAATATTATACAGAATAAGAAATAAGCACTATACGAGAAAGCTACGAGGTAATATATTGATATTTCTCGATATGTAATGTTGATTAACATTAAGTAGTAGAGTCTGTAATAACTAGTCAAACATTTTAATAAATATAGATATTGGATGTTATTCTAGGATCTTAAACGTGAATATTATCAAACATCATATATAGTCTTGTATCTAAATGTTTCGTTTAGATCGCACGTTAAGTATGTGATTTCTTAGTGCGAATAACACATACACACTCGAACGATACGATTTCCTCCCATCACGTTTGACTAAAAAAAGTGTGTGACCTTCAAGTCACGTATTTCGCCTGTAATCTGGGTTGTATTTCCTAATGCTAGTACACAAAAAAAAACGTCGATCTATTTATAGTAATTTCGCAATGCAAAATTATCTTAAAAATATTATTGGCAATTTAGTTAACTTTAAATTATCAAATATTAATAAATATAAAATTAATCCGGTAAAATTATCACTCTTAGGTATTGTTTTATAGGTGAATCGGTAGATTTTAAGAAGAAAGTTGAACGAATATAGACATGGAAATGTGGTTCTCTATGGAATTATAAATTCGCTTTCATACGTACAACCCAAGTCAAACATCTAATTACAATTTTATGTAGGAAATGTGTAGAAATAATTTCTGCATTAGAGTAAGTATGCGAGTGCACTTACTTTGCGTAAAATCCGCAGATGTTCTATTTATGTAACTCGTGCACCGTGTATAGGGTTGTTGTTGACATGAAATTTTGGTAGATGTTCTGCAGACTCATACTGAATACAAGCTTCAACCCGTATTTTCAAGCACGTTTTTAGGTATTAAATCTTCTTCCAGAGCTTGTTATAAAACGCAATACGTACAATAATATTTTATTCAAAATAAATCTCATTTGATTTTGTATAATACCAAAATCGTTTAATTACCCGTGAATTTGTTTTCTAAAGATGTAAATATTGAGATTTGCTTGAAAAAAAAAAAATTGAAAGAGAAATTTTTGGAGAATAATTTCAAATATTATAAAAATAATTCAAACGATAAGACTATTTGCAATAAAAAGTATTTTAAAGCTTAAAATATTTTCAATACGATGCTTACTTTGTTTATTGTAAAATACTGTCTGATTTCGTTGAAGTGAAAAAAGTAAAAGATCACTCAATGATAATGAAAACTGAGATACTTGAACCTGAAGGTGTCTCACAGTTATCCATTTCGATAAAGTTATATTAACTTTATCTCTTTAACTCATAAACTAATTATATAGATAATATTATTATAATTGTGAATAATTGCCTGTAAACATCTTATCAATATACTTGGTTCAACATTTGATATTTAACATAGAGATTTACACTTTATTCCAATCCGCAGTATTTCCAAATGTTGAATTAAAATTCAGAAAGAATTGATGAGCAAATACGTGGTAGTACTCGAAGAAGAGATTTTTTAGAAACGCTTATTTTTGAAATAATAAAATAAGTAAAAATAAAATAATTTCAAACGGATGGAAAGTTACTCATCGAAAAATAAAAAATTTAATTTTAATACGAATTTAAATAAATGTTTACTGTACAAAGTAAATAGAAGCGTTACGGTAGAATACGCGGAAAGAGTTTATCTAGATAATGAAATTTTCTGCAGTAATTACCGAAAATTAAAAGAACGCGTAGTATCAAAGTTGCCCGTATTGTGCGATAACATACCGGCGCACGTGAATTACGAAAAAAAAGAAAGGTATGGTAAAAACCGCATAGAAGAAGGGAGAAGCCCAATTTCACACCGTTGAACAAAGATCCCTCGACGAATGAACGAATCTCCCGTCATATTCCTCGAAATAAGAAGCTGAATCAAGATAGAGATAAAAGGGAAAAAGAAGAAGAGAAAAGGAAAGACGAGCCGGCGCGCAAGAAGAAAGAGGGGCGCGCATAGTACGCGAACGAGGAGGCTGCGAGAGAGCGCATATAGAGGGGATGGTGGATCGTCGAATCGGGGGTTGCTTTCAGAGGAGTACGCAGTGCTCTCTCGTCCCGCGCGCGCGAGAGAACGATAACAGCGAGACAGAGACAGAGACAGAGACACACAGAAAGAGAGAGAGAGAGAGAGAAATTCTCACACGACCGGGTATCCGGAACACCAAAGTTACGCCCCGCGTTTGTAAAAGAGGTTGACGTAAACAAAAAATATATATATATATACATGTAAATACGTATTGAGTGGTTGTAAATACCGGAAAACTGTCATAATCAAATCTATGAGGAACGACACAATTGCAGTTTCCTGTAAGAAATATCGTTGAGACAGGGTGGATTTATGGTGCGGTTTCTTCGAGTAATCGTGCGGGACTCGCGATTCCAGTGAGTTTTATTTTCATTTAGTTTCACACTCGTATACGTATAGAGAGCATCAAATGAGTGTTGCGACAATTTCATACCTGCTCGACGAATGAAATATTACAAACGATACGACCCCGAAGTTAAGGACAACGTAACTGTATATAAAAAAAAGGGGAATTACATAATTAACCATTATCACGAGTACACTAGTACAACGACGAAAATGAAATGTGTATCCTACCGAATTCCATATGGAACGACAGCATGAGGAGGAAAAAGGATCTGACGCAACGCCGATTTACCAAAACAAAATATACTGGAAAAAAGGGAAATAACTAACATCTTTTAACGTGTATATTTCACACCCTAACTTCTTCGGTTCAACCGGCTTATCGACACCGAAGATCGGTCCTACCAGGACTTCTGGATCGCATGGTTACAACGAGGTACAATGCTCGTTCTTTATTTCACCCTCGTTATCCCCTCAAAAAAGTTTTACACAATAATAGTTGCTTGGTGGCGTACACGCTTTTTTTTTGTTTTTCTTCTTTACCATTTCCCACGCGAATCGTAAAATTACTATAGCCAAGGGGAAAATTTGATTTTTTCTCATTCGTTTTATTCGGCCTACAAACTTTCTTTCTTCTTTGGGCAAGTTACTGAAAAATCGACGCGGAGGATCCCTCCCAGGACACGCCTGTTAAATTACCGCAGCGTCGATGTCACACGGCTCTCTCCTTTAAACCGCCAATTAAACATTTGTATCCACGATTCGCCGTTTTAATTTTTCTTCTCTCGTTTTATTCCACGTTAAGTAAATCAATAAATATAATTATTATTATTATTACTTATTTTAAAATGTGGAATTATCAATTATCACATTCAATTACCGAGATTCACCGATATATAAAATGATTAAAGTAACTTTTATATCGATTCGTTAATAACTATTGTATGTTTAATTATATTTTACGAGAAATATTTAGTGCTACTGGTTTGTTACGTAATTACTAAATTACGCGAATCCAGGTACGATAATGATAATTCCGCAAACGCGGATCACCTATATTTTAAATACTTGCACCGAATTATGTGCATTTTTTTCGAAAATTACGTTATTGCAATACGAACGAGTCGTAAAAAGTTCGTGAATTTAAAAGTACACGTTTACCGTGTAAATTTATTTACACCCAATTAAAATAATGTTACTGATACATTTATCATTATACCGATTTTTCTAATTATTAGATAAGGTAAAGTACCTAGTACCGGGACACTTATGGAAACTTAATATACTATGAGCACTGTTTTAACAATTAGAAACAACATATTTAAAAACTTGGTAATCTAATCGTTATTTAATTGTCTATTTTATTGATGTTTTACAAAAAACGGTAGTTTATCTAAATGTTTTTATTAAAAAAGTATGTTGTAAATAGCAGTGAGAAATCCGCAGTAGTGGGACGACCTACTTCAAAGAGGTTGCAGTAGTGGGACATGATACGGACGCAGTACTGGGACAATAGTTTCAAATGTGTCCCAGTACTGCATTATGGAAACTGTGAGGGGGTAGTAGTGGGACACCATTCGACACCAAAATTCATGATCGTCATAACCTCAAAAAATTTATATTGTGTTTATGCTAAATTTATAAATTAAACAAACACTTTTTTATACAAATACATTAGTTTATCTAGTAAACAATCCGAATTCATTCATATCTATATTTTATTTACCGTTTACAGTATTAAATTCAACGTGTCCCACTACTACTGCCAATTTTTCGCTTGTCCCGGTACTGGGTACTTTACCTTATTACGTTGGTTTGTTGCGTATCGCCGCAAGCTCCGTCTGTTTAGTTTCCATGTTCTATATATATACACTATTACGTAAATGTAATTTAATATAATCGATAGAAATATCGAAATTAAGAAAAAAAAATATGCGAGAAAGGTATTGACATACGCTGGATATATATATGTTATCAAGATTAATTTCAAATTAAAGAAAAATTAATTAATTACAAGTAAGAATTTGTGGTTTCTATTTTGAACCGTATTTGTCATCGCTTATTACATCGATGACAGTGATACATTCGAGCTCATTTTCTTCCTTTCGTATAATATTCACATAATTTACTAAAATAATATACTTAGACGGTTCTATATTAATTTCATGTACAATTAATTACAGTTACGACAAATAAAGGTCTGGTATATTTACCAGATTTTTCCCAAAAATTAGCATGTTCGTTTTGTAAACCGAGTGGGACTATGCATATTTTAAATTTTTACATTACAGTAAAGTAGATTACACCGCATATATTCAACTCCTTTAACATACTATTAACTTTGGTCTTTTAAAAATATTGCGATATACCGCTGAAAAATATATCCGCGCGTATATTTTATTTTAAAACACGGAAAATTCGAATGTTATCTGGAAAAGTTAATACTAATGAAGAAATTAAAAAAAAAGAAAAAAGATTAAAATGCAGCAAACCTAGTTACGAATAAATCAAAGAAAAACTTTGACATCTTAGACATACTGAAATACCGCGAAAGTTGAAAATACTTATTTTCGAAATATCTCGTAGGTCAAAACTTCCTTTTCGATTTATTTGACATTGCAAACGCAAACGTAGAGTTAGCCGAATAGTTTCCTTATTAACGTTACCCAAAATTGACATTCACGGAATTACGCACATTAAGAAGATAAAGCAAATTCAATAGTACAACATGTCGTGAAAAAACGAGATCGCAGTAAAATTAACAAGCTCTCTCCTGCACCTTTACATTTCTGATAAAGTGTCGCTTTTCTAAATGGGCGCTCTCGTATTTCCACGGCTACCCATCGATGCGACGAAGGTAATGCGATCTAAAAAAAGAAAAGAAAATATTGCCCAACAATTTTCTATTCTCCTTCTAGACAATGGAAATTTTCGCATAACACAGGGCATAAACGGGTACGTTATAAACCTCTCGGAATTTTGTAATATTCACCAAAGTTTCGCGACATAATAGCAATTCCGGAAGGAAGGAAAACGATGAGACGTTACCCAATAACTTCATGGCGTTTTGAGCTCTCCTTCTCTTTCTACCATTTTTTTGCGATGATAAAATGATCTATATGTAAAATCAGGGTACGTTCGATCGGGTTGCGCAATCGTTCCGGAGCAATTCGGTTTGCAAGTAGAAAGGTTCTATGTCAAGTGGCACAGTCGAAAAATAGGAAGACCCTTCAAACTTGATAATCACAATTATTATAGAAATAATGAAATTGTCATCGATTGCAAGTATATTATTCTTTTATTTTTTTTTCGTCGTTATATTAACTCAAAGATTAATTAATCGTGTTACTAAAAGAAAATTATAAAAATAATTAAAGTGAATCAATTTTTTAAACTTCTTTTCTTTATAAGGTTCGTGTATCCTCGGTAAATTCACTTAGAAAAGTAATAATGTATACCGAAGTAATATATATTTATACAAGTGTAGTTCGTGCGTTTAAGGGAATATCGCCTAAATTAAAACTTTAAATTTTTACAACTTTATCGGCTGAAGTTGTAATAAAGATGACGGAGAATAGAATACTTTAGCTATACATACTTTTGCAGCGTTTAAATTAAATTAAGTTGCAGATAGTATAGAAAAAAATGTATACGGGTAGAGAGGAATGTAAGGTTCCATACGATATTTGATTATGATTTAACAAACTGATCATATTTCTTGACAATTTAATTTAATTAAAAAAAAGCAATATTCGGTGCAAAAAAATGTATCAATCAGTTACAGAAAACGTATAAATATTATTAAAGTATTATTTTAAAAATAAAACATTAAGTCGATTAATACATCAAAAAGATTCATCAAATTCATCTGCAAAATGTAAATCCGTTGCATAATACGCGATTGCTCGACTAAAATATTTTAACACTTCTTGACTCCATCTCTATTTCCTTCGAGGTTTAGAATATTATTTGTTACCTAATTTTTTTCAACGAACTACGCAAAATAACTATTTAAACGAAAATTACATAAAATACATACATTTAAATATTTGTTCCGTCGACACCCATATCTCAGCAAAATTTAAAAAAAAAATAAAAGAAAAAATCATTGAGAAACGGAAGAAAAATTGAAGAACGCGAGGTACGGTTGCGCGAAGACCGCATCGTAACGTATATAAAAGGCAACGCCCGTAAAAGTCGGCCGTGGTACCACCGGCAAGAGGAACGTCTTTATAACCATAAGTCCGCGGCGACGCCTTCGTTCACGATCTTACGCGTTATATATTGTCCTCGTTGATTTAACTACCCAACGCCATGAACTGGTGTAGGGAAATACGTATATACGTATATTGGACAGTACAGGAGGTTTAAACGAAAATTTGGCTAAGCTGCCAGGAAGTTTCGTCAGTCGACAATGTGTTAAGTTAAAGGGATACTGACTTCTGTGGCTGGCGGTGGATCCGCGAATTTCTCTGCGTATTCAAACACTACGTGTACGAACCGAGTGAGAAAACGTTAAGTCTTGACCGAGTAAAGGACAATGCACTTGGAAGATTTCCATTGATATGGGAATAAATGTGTGTGCAACTGGAATTAAATTTTAACCACTTAAACAATATCCAAATAAGACGCTGACTGTTTTTATTTTTTATTTATTTTATTTATTTATTGTTGAATTGTACTTTTTTTCAAATTGAATTATGCATTAGTAAATTATAAAGTACATTAAAATAAATAACATATTAGTTATCTAAAATAATTCGCAGTATATGTTATTTCAGATAATATCCATATACTGTATTTTGATAAAAAAAGAAAAAGATATATGGGAAGCGAAAAAAAAAGTTATCGACGCTTCGACTGCAATAAATAAAATATATTATTATCCTTTTAGAATCGACTGTTGCGGGCAGATTTCAGTGAGCAGGTTTCAAAGATTAAATGCAACTTTAGTATATTTTTCGTAAAATTTAAAAAACATCAACAATTTACTGAATATACGTACTAGGTGGAGTGCATTTTATAATTACTCGTTATCAAACCATTAAATTTTAAAATGCTTGTACATAGACACTTGTTGATTCATTAGTAATAAATTTTATTTATTTTGAGTATATCGAAATATCTAGCGAAGATATAATATTTTCCAAACAGTTCACCAGTAGCGAGTGCTGGAAATGTTAATGAATCATTAGCTATTTATAGTCAATATATTAACTCGAAACTCCAGCTTCTATTATTATTTCGTTATAAAAGATCCAAATTATATACTTTTCCACGTAAATATATTGTAATGTTGATAATTGAATAAATACGATCGTAATTAAAGATACGTTTAAACAGTTTTTCTTTATATCGATATCAACTAAAAAGGCTCACATTTTGATAACCCCCGTTAGCCGTAAACATCGGTTAAGTATTCAGCAGGGATTATAATAATACTTTTTGATCGACTAAAAATTTTAAATCAACCAACTAAACTCACTCTCTCTATTTATGCTCTTCCAAGATGTAAATGTACATTTTTAAATCGTAATTTTAGTTTTACACTGTGACTCGTAAAGAATAAAAAAAAAATACTTTTAAACAGTAAAAAAAACAAAAGAAAACGTCAGACGTGATGCCTCCGGGTATTCTTATCGTTTACGATGACTCGTATCGCGTAAAGTATACTACGTAGGAGCAATGTAAACCATACACCGTTCACGTAACATCATTTTAAACGCAATACCCGGTATATATTGTAAAATTGTCCGCAAAAAGAGACGCGACTGAATTACCGGGTAATATATCCAGTTAAAACGGAAGAAAATTCATGTGTTAAAAGACCTTTTGAGTGCTCGGGCTACTTTGCCTGTCAGTAAAAAAAATTGTTTGCGTTATCGACGGGTAAAAAGTGTAAGTGTAACTCTAGTCAATGGCGCAGTTACTTGTCAAAATATTATTAATTTTATCGAAAAAATTTATACAATTATTACGAGTACTTCAATTACTCAACAATTTTTTATATTAAATTATTTTTCTTTTACATTATCTGTACATACTGTATATAAATTCGATTATTTTTCCATATCTCAATTTTTAACTTCTTATATGCCCGACAAAGTATTTATTGTACCGGAAATATCAAGATAGAGAGAGAGAGAGAGAGAGAGAGAGAGAGAGATCATCCAGAGCAAAATATAGAAATCCTCGCGTAGACGCTTTAAAAATCGAAGGAGCATTTTAAAAACGTAACTTAATTCACATTTTCAAAGATATACGATAAGTTCATGCATTATTCAACCTAAACTCGTCCGTAAAATCCACAGTTGAACGTATCTGGAGGAACGTAAAACCGCGGAAAACAAAAAAAAGAAAAAGAAAATTCGAGGGTATCAGTTTTTATATAAACGAAAAAGTTAATGCCCTTCAGATGCATTCGAAGAGGTTTGATCGCCAAAACTAATAGATTAAAAGGGTCAAAGAAACGCGTCAGCCATTTCGGTCGGTCGGTAAAGATAGGCGTACACTCGGTATCATAAAAAAGTGCGCGGGCATAATTAACGAGGTCAAAGAATCTCTTGTCGGGTGAGAAAAGCCCCTAGAGAGTTATGCTTACGTAGGGAAGTTCGTCGTGTGACTTTCGGTCTAGGTCTGTGTGTGTGTGTGTGTGTACACACACACACACACATATAATGAACACAACTCCAAAGTTGACATTAGGGCAATGCATGGTTCGAGTTAATGATGTTTCCCCCTTTTTTGTGCCCCGCTTAACCACGGTAAGCTAACTTTAAGAGGTGTTTGACCGAAAGGAATATTTGAATACTATTCTATAGATTGTAACGAGGATTTATTTACATAGCTACGACATATTTTAACTGCTAACGAAATATAAAAACTTTTAACCACGAATATATTTTTTATTATTGAATACGTATTACATGGGTTACGTTCAAGTGAATAGCTCATAAGGCAATCAACATTTAACAACTCGACTAATTTTTAACGAAAAAGTAGAAATGTAATATATTTAGAAAATGTTATTCTTCCGCAGCATTTGCGAACGTATTTGTAATATGCCGGCAAATGAAAGTTTTTATTAATAACAATAATTTTTTTTAATAAAATTTAAAGTTTAATTTAACAATTTATTTTATACACATATATCATTTATAAATATATACAATTATTTATCAATTACATTTTTAACTATTTTTCATTAAAATTTTATTAAATTAATTGCACGACAAATCCTGTTCGCTATATTTGTTTCAATGTGTATATGTAATTTACAATATGTATTTTTTACAATGGCCTTTCTTCACATTGATTTATTTTTAAGAAAAAAAAAACTGAATAAATATTTATAATTGTGTCCGAAGTTTTATTTTTACACGAAAACACTGAGGATATATACGTGGTACCATCTAATATGATTAAAATAATACAAAAAAGAAACCAGAAAAATAAAGTCGGAAAAAAATATATAAAGAGAATAAATTTACGCAAGATGTCACGGCGCCGAGAAGGTCGAAGATTAGGGAAGAAAATAGAAGGCAACTAAGAAAACAGTGAGGAAGGACTAAAGTAAAAGAAAAATACATGCGAGTAAATACTAAAAAAATAAGAATTACTAAGGCTTATTTATTTTCCTTGATGAAACTAAAATAAATCTCATTTATAATAGTTGGAACGAGGTAAACTCCAATTAAAGAAAGAAAAAAAAATGTTCTCATAGTTGTAGTGAGATCATATAGAGTAAAAGACAATAAAAAAGATAAAAGGTGAAATAAAGGAAGGGTTTAAGTGGTTTCAAGTCAAACAAAAGAGAGGAAGAGTACATACTCGAGAGTACTTTTTTCTGCTTATTTTTCAAGGTTATAAATCATCGTATTAAATATTTAAAAATCCATGGCACATTTCTTAAACGGATTTATTTAATACGATTTTACATTACAATGTACTAGTGCTGTAATTGTATATATATATATTCAGAATTTTGTATAAGCTATCTATTGAAAAGTTACGTAATTAAAATCAATATATTTTTTATCCCTCTATTTTTCGATAAACAGTAATAGAAATTAATAAATTAATATATAGGCTGCAAATTATTCACAAGATATTATCAATTAACATTAATATTTAAATATAAATGTGTTTATTATTGCAGAGTGTGTATTTTAATAAAAATTTAATCACGCTATTGGCACTACAAATCTTTGAACAGATATCTTATATTAATTGAAATGAGATGTTGGAAAAATTGCTTTTACTGTAGAAATAAGTAAAAAAAACTCGCCATGCATCAGGGGCGTATACTCAATAATTAAAGACCACGGCAAATAACCTGCAGTAAACCATAGAACGATACACACACACACACACACACACACACACACATATATATATATTAAGAAACTTATTATTTTATTACATTAACCGATTCCAATTTTTTTTTTAATTTGAAATATTTCATAGATCGTTTTTTCAAGCTTAAATATAGATAAAATATTGTTTGACGCAAACATTTATTAAATATTTATGGAATCCTAACTTATTGGAATAATGAGTTGAAAGTTGGTCAAGATAAAAATGAAATTTCAAAATTCACTTCAAAGTTTTATTTTTCAAAAAAAAACATCTTCGAACTAATTTCCAATTCTAAAACTACTTTCAATGCACAAGGAGTATGAAATTTTCCGATGGTTTTCTTTAATCATTTATGTTTACATAGTTGCGTATTTTTTTAAATGTATTAGACGATTTTTTTAAAGTGACATAATTATTCAAATATATTCAATTGAAGAAAATAAGTTAATAATAATGTAGCGATAGAGTTCATGAGAATTTTCAATCTATATTTTAAGCTTCACGGATAACAAAGCTGATCAAGTGATCTAACTTTTTACTGGTTCTGGTCTTTGGCAGAGTTTACTTATGCGTTATCGATCTCGGTGTAACTCTTCTCTCTTTCTCTCCCTCTGTAATTATTTATTTTGACAGATTTTCCAACGCACACCTCGTATCGAAGCCGCTATTTAGTTCGAAAAGAAACCAAGTAATTACTTGTAATTAACTTTGGCCAACGTAAAAAAAACCTAAATTATTTCTTCCATCAGGTGTATTAAAATTGAACTTACATAACCTAGAAACCTAAATAACTATCCAAAAAAAATCTACGATCTTAATTTCTTTTTATTCAATCCTTCATCTCTTTTCGCTAGGTCCGATATACATTACTACTAATGTAAATCATATAAAAGAAAAAAAAGTAGGGGCACGGTGGAAGAAGGAACGTGGACGGGGAAAAAGATCGTATTTCCGCTTCACCGTTCCATCTTACCCAGACGAATGCTTACCCAAGCTGGAAAGTAGGAAGGAGGGTAGCATCTAAGATTACCGAAGTAGGTAAACTCGTAGCCGTATGGTTCAAGCCAAAGGGGAAGATTCAGGCGAGGAAGAATTTCGCGGACGACGACACCGGAGTTAAACAGTAGCTCGTTATTGCGAGTATTAAGATTCCCGGGGAAAATTCAAATTGGCAAGCATCCTCTTCCCCTTGTAAAAAGCTCGGTACAGGTACAACGTTAAAACGACCGAGTAATTTGTACGTCTGAATCTTGTACGTGAGATAATACAGCGTCGTTGTTCAACAAAATTTATCCTAACATTTTTCGCATTTTTTTCGTAATATACCTAATTCTATTTGAATTATGTTGTCTAATGCCGATGGTTATACAAATCAATGTAATATAATACGTACTTGAAATAGAATGTAAATTTTTTTAATTTCCGTCACTTTAGTAATTCTTGATATTCAAAACTGTATTTTAAATTTGTGTATAAAGTCATGCACAATGCACCGCTCGTAAAATTTGATATCCTTTTAATGGCGTAATAAAAAAAGAAAGTAAAGATTTATATTTTTATTAACTGAGACACTTTTTATATACATTACACAATGCCCAAATATTGGATTATTTCTTCCAAGATCTACTTGAGGACACATGTCACACTCAGAGAGTGATCAGTTTTTTATATATTTTTATAAACAAAAGAGTAAATTTAAAAAAAAATTTGAACATCAGGCCTTCAAGCATGTTTTAAACAATACACCCAACTTTTTCCAGATTTTTACATCGATAATTTAATTAAGAGGAAGTGATACTCAATATTGAACGACCGAGTCAATAGAGATGAAAAAATTATTCTGGTTCACTAAATAAAGGAAATTTCGCAAAATAAAGCATTACCCTTCTTTTAACTATTATCTGTCACTGTGTGAAATTTCAAACATAAATAATGTTGCGTTAGAAAAAGGCATTGGAAGGAAATTTGACTCTTTGTCTGGTTTTAATGTTGCAATTCTGGTAAATTTCTTTTCCAATGCCATTTTTTAATATAACATTTTTGTTTGAAATGCCACACAGTGATAGATAATAGTCAAAAGAAGGGCAATATAGTAGAAATCGTATTTCATTTAATAGGTAATAATAATTCTAAATGGAATGGTCGAAAAATGAGTGAAAAATGTGCGTATTGTTATACTCCCGGTGAAACGCTTTTTCTCCTAAGTTTTAACCATTAAATAGACTAAAATATTATTTATATTCTGTTTTAATCTAATTTTTAGCTTATAAACATAGATCAAATTTGAGTCTACTTATGTGCTATTAAATGTCTATTAACAATGGACAAGTGCAGATAAATCTAATTAAATCGTGTATTTATATTCGTAAATACTGGAAATATAACAGAAATTAGTTGTGAATCAGACGAAAACGTTAAAAAACCATCGGAAACTATAGGAATTTTGAAGTTTACTACTCGCGGAAAGGTGGAGATGTTGTTCCAATGTTTTAAGGTTATGGTCATTCTATATAGAATTTAATATTAAATGTTAAAAAAATGGATGAAAAAGCGTTTCAAGATATTTAATACCAATGTCTAGTTCCTAGTTCTTAGATTCCTACTAGGGATGATATCTTTATTATTTCTCACAATTTGCTTTATTTATTTATCCAGAATCATTTTTTTCATCTCAATTGACTCTTTCGGTAAATATTGAGTATATACCATCCCCTTAAGACGTTTACGTCTTTTTTATTCACAATTACCGACTAAAAATTCTATATTCAACTATTATTATAAACATTATTTTTTCTTTAAACATGAAAACATCACACCCTTCCTTATGTTTTAACATATCATAGATAGGTGTAAATTCCTGTAATTTAAGTCCGACGTCTTCCTAAAAAAATGTTATTATAAACTCATTGAGGAAAGTATACTTCATTTAAAAAGAGCTCATTTAAATATATTACCATTATGTCAATTCTACTTAATAGTAAAACTTTTCTAGAAAACAAAATAGTTTCCATAAAATAGTGGAATATGCATTGGAACTAACATAATAATAGACTATTCAGCAAAATAAATTGTTTCTCTTTATTTCCTTACCTTGTTTTTCGGAACAAACGAACTTTGCGAAACAGTGAAAATAACAATCATTTGGATTAACAATTTAAAAATTCTATATATGTATATATATACATATAGAATGCATAAAGTATGGATAAATGGAAAAGCGAACAAACGGAAAGAGCGAACCACTTTCGTTCTCAACTTCCGCGTTAAATTTCATTCGTAATAAAGCACACCGTCCGGACCGCTTTGCTAATATAATGTATGTCCCGGAAACTCGCATTCGCGATATTTGTCCAGAACTCGTAATGGAGACAAAAATTACGGTAACACCGGAATTCGAGTTTGCGCGCGCTGACGTTTGTCATTTAGAACGGCTAGGGGGGGGGGGGGTACGAAAGACCTATCCTGCAGACCGAAAAACTGTCGACGAGCAAACACGTGGCGTGTTATGCCACGAAGCAAAAGAGTAAAACAAAACGGATATATATATATATACTAGAAAAGTTTGTATGGTCCAACGACGTGGCCTGCATTTTGTGGCCTGGCCCTACGAATTTCCAAAGTTTTTAACTTTGTTCTCTTCCTCCTGCCCATCAGAAATGTTCCGGTATATATAGTGTACTTCTACAGTAGAGGAGTTAAATGTGAGCTTTGGAACAAAAAAAAACCTTACTTTCTTAGCTTCGCTTTTCGAGATTCTCGCTGCTGCGAGAGATTTCGACTGAGAGATATAGAACGAGAGTTTGTTTCTTCGCAACTTTTATGGGGTACGATATAATGTACACGTACATTCCCGATCGCGATATAGACATCCTTCATTGTTCCTTCACTACCCCAAAACTTTTTCAATGGGTGTGGACAATTTTAAACGTTACGCGTTTATTTGTTTGTATTAAAAATTTTGGAATAACGTCTAAAAAAAAATTTGAAGCTAGTGACGAGAAAACTATTTAAACATAAATACGCTCGTAAAAATATGGTACTCTGATCCACCACCTATAAAAAAACCCGATTGTTTTTTAATTATTCTACACGGAAAGAATTTTCTTTTTTTTATAAAATTTACTCGGGAAATACGGTACACCTGTGATATTCGATCAACAATTATTACTTTAGGGTAATTTTTCTCGAACAGCTGTTTACCGTGTACCGTCATGGTAATTTTTATTATAAAATTCTCTCTTTCAATTCAAAATTGAAAAAAATTGAAGTAACCATAACAAAATATGTAAAAATATGAAAATTACATTACGAAAACAATGAGTAAATCGATAACTCATTTAAAAACATTGTACTATTTTAAAACTAGTCTATTACAATTTAGTGATGAATAATGTGAAATTACGTAGATATTTGAAAAGTCATAAAGTTCGTCCTTTTCATCGGAATAGGGATACTCGCATATATATAGGATCGAATTCATGTTCATTTTATTCTGAAAGGTTTGTTATGCTACGAGATGATGTGGGTTGTATCAGTACACCGATACCTATATTTGAGTAAAAGTGCGCGTATTGCCTCATTTGAATTAAATATATTCATTTTGAAAACGTGAAAATTATATATGTGTATTTAAATCATCGTGTATTTTTTAGCTTTCTTATTACATAATTATGTAAAATCGTGTAACTGATATTTAATACTTTTTAACTTAAAATCCTAAAATCGGTTGTATATTTATATTCAAATGTTACAAATATGTAAAAAATGATATATTGATACATTGTATAATGTGATTTTAATTAGCATTTATAACTGTATATTATACATTCTTTCATATTATTATCGTAAATGTAACTTCACGTTACGCATATTTTATTTAATATTGCAAACGAGAATTTTTTTTTCGACCAGGATGTTGATTCGCACAACATTACGCCAAAGACTGTTTAAAAATGAATGAAAATCTTTAATTATACACATACCTCGCTTAGACCTTCGTTAACGATTACCATCACAATTGGAGCATAAACAAAATGACGTTAATCGTACAAAATAGGAATGAATAAATGGGTCGATACAAAATGTTTTCACCGAGCACGTAATACAAATGTAAACTCGTTCCTGCGGAGGAATTAACCTGCCTACATCGAAAAACAAATAAAAGGAGGGGTAATTTACCCAATTCTTCTTTCGCAACAAACAAATGACGCATCTGTGGGAAAAGAGTCGATAAAAAAACGAAAGGGGAGCTCAAAGAATTCCGATAAAAACCGCAAGTGTACCATGGAACGACGAATCAGAAAGGAAGTATACGCGGAAAATTTCAACGAGTCCCATGTATCACGCGGTATTTTCACGCGGCACCGAGATATAAAACTTGGTATAGGGCGGCAGCGCGAAAAATGTCACCCGAACCGTTGTGCATATACGTCGGCGATGCCGACCTGGCGAGCAGCCAGGAGTACAGTTGTACAGGTGGTTATTTGCCACGAACTTTTTCTGCGTACCCAAAACGAGAAATCGCCCGAAGTATCGTACGTAACGGTTGCGCTCCTTGCATCCTTTCGTGCATCATACAGCCCGACACTAATTCTACATACGCACAGGCATGCATGTATACATGCCTACACCATTATACCCTTTCTCTTTTTCAGTTCTCGTGACTTTTGAGAGAGCTCTTGAGCTTTCCCGGAAAATTTATAAGTTTTTTATAGACGATTACTAGAGGATGATGGAGATGACAGCGTGTGAAATACTTTAGAGATTATACCTTGATTGACACATTGATACGAATGGTCAATGATGTTTAATTTTTCTTTTAGTTACAGATTTTGTTTTTTCTATTAATTAATTTAAAATAAAGAAAAAACGATCATTAAGCGGTGCACAATTATTTTTTTATTTGAATGAGAAGATAAAGACTCGAGTCAAGTAAATGACTTATACTTTTACATCTTGGCACACTTACATCTACTTTGTAACAGATAAGAAGTTCAACACACGTCGTAGCTTGGTAAGTGAGAAGAAGTCAAATGCGGTTGTGGCCCAGTAGTTAAGACAATTCGTAGCCCCGAGTTCATTAGATACAATCGAATTTCTAATAATGCGTTATTTTTTTCGGTTCTATTGAGATGATAATTCTTTACATACTACTAAAATAATAATTCAGTAATTAACAGAAATACGTATTAAAAATTGGTTTCAAATAAAAAAATTTTGTTTACAATCCTTACAATACTAATATTTTAATTTTTTTAATAACGTCTTACTGTGTAAACTGCAGTAAACAATTTTTATATTTATTTAATTTTTTTCTTTGATTAATAATTAAAACGAACAAAAATACGTTTTATTCAATCACATATACTAATCTGCACGAATACGAGAATTTAATCTTCTAATATATATATATATATATATATATATATATATTGTAGTTAAAATTTACTGAGTCAGAATCGTGCATATGGCTTGATCGTCTCTTTCCTTTACGACGTAGTTAAGAATTAATTAATTTTATTAGTCTAACGAGGGCTACCGAATTCTTGGCACGTACAGAAAATAATGCGCAACGTATCACTTACAAGGAGAGGTTCCACCTACCGGGTGATGGTTTTTCTACTAATAGTTTGGGTACAGTTTTCTCATATAACAATATGAAAGGACCTTTAAGTAATTTAAGCTCATTTGCCCCTTTTTTTAAATATTTATGCTATGTTAATGCAATTTTTTTCAACAAAACGTTCCGCTTTATTCATTTGTAACTTTTAAGTAATTAAAAATAAAAACTAAATCAACTGTTTGAAAGGAAGCCCAAATAAAATGGATGCGATTGAAAAACAATAAGCTCAAATCTTTAAACTTGTCTCAGAGCGATATCGGAAACAAAAACTAAGATTTTTAGTTCGAAAAAGGTGAAAAAAACTTTAATGCTGTATTTCATTAAAAACTCTTTTATATTTCATGACTAATTTGCAACAAATATACAGTTTTGAGGTTATTTTTTTCAATCGCATCTCTTCGTTCTTTGCTATTTTTACAGCTGTTGTTTGAATACCTATTTTTAATTCCATAAAAGTTATAAACGATTAAAATAGTTTACTTTAACAAAGTATATATAATTATTAAGAAATGACCTACGAGATTAAATTACTAATTCACCGGAAGATGTGGAACCTGTCCTTGTCAGTTCAATGTCGATCTCTTACTATTCGAAACGAGCATTACAACATTAAATATATATAATGCACACGTAAGTATAACTATACGTAAACGGATATCTTATAATTATTCAACAAAGTACAATATTATTCAAATTAAAGTATCATCGATATTCAATTATTAATACGTATCGGCGTAATATGCATAATACTCCGTGCGTTATATAATGCATGTAATAATTTCGTTATTGTAACCCTCTCAGAAAATGACACGCAGTATTAAATAAAAAGGAGGTCAAATTATCGGAGATTACACACGGGATTACACAAATACTGTCTAAATCTGCAAATTCCTATAATTATTTATAATAATTCAAATGGAATACGAAAATAATATTCAATCCAATATTGCGCGTGTAAAGCTGGTCTAATAATATTACTTATATACAACGCATAAATTCGTGTGTAAAAAACAGAGAGAGAGAGAGAGAGAGAGAGAGAGAGGGAAGAAACGATCAATTCTTATCCACGATCAACATTGAGTAAAACCAACATTCAAATAGTATATAATTCACGAAACGCTGACGAAGTAGATAAAAGTTCAGTGTCTCGGCAAGAAATTCTCGGACACCGGTGAATCGTTATCATCTCCCTCCTTTTTTTTAAGCCTTTCGCAAACAACAGCGATAACCTTTGATGGACGAATTATACGAGACTATCTCTTGAACATTCGACTAATCCAATGGAACGCGCGAATCCGCTGTTATCCTGCGAAAAGGCGCGAGGGAATCTAGCGATAAAAGGAGGAGAAAAAAAAGGGCGCCTGAAAGTGTTTCCGCGTCGTTGCTTTAAAAAATTGCAGCCTCAAACGATCAGATTTTTATCTAAAGTTAAAACCCGTAAACATTTATGTTAAGCCCATTACGAAGTTTAGACCAGTGCCTTAATACACTTTTAGAATTACCGCATTACTAACAACGGAAGAACTTTCTCTCAAAACAACCGATCATTTATAATTATATCAATTAATAATTTATTTAGAAAAATTAAAAAAAAAGAATCCGCTTTCAAACAATATTACAGAATTTTAATTAAAAATAAGTATCCCGGTGTAAAAGAAAGTTTCGGGTCGTTCTGAATCTCCTTAAAAGCTCATGCACTTGGGATTAACGTGTCGACACTCGAAATAGAAAAAAAACAACAACAGCAACGGTTCCGTCAAGGGGACGAGAACGTAAAGGGACACGAACGAAAATAAGCCCTGCTCTTATTTTCAAGAATTCGGACGGGAATATAAAGAATTTCGGGTATAAGCTCGAGAGAAGAGGTTATATGTATATCTCGTTATAACCAGTGACGAAGGCACATTAAAACACGAGCTTTCCGTAACCGCAAGCTTATAAAGTGTTTAAGGAGGATATAACTTCTCATTATTGCGTGCGGGGGACCAAAGTGACTCTTAAGAACGAGGTCAAATGGTGAAGAGGCGCGAAACATTTGTTTATAACCAAGAGCTACGGTACACACATATATATATGTATATGCCACTTTGAGTTTACGCACCGCTGAATTTGTTTTTTTTTATATCGGGCTTTGTGCGGATTACTCCTTTCCTTTTTTTTTCTTGTAATTAAACGAGATTCCCAAAGAACATTTTGAGCACGCGAGTTTCAAAATGATGCAATTTACATCCAATTATAATTATTATAATTTCTCAATCACCATATTTTTTGGTTAGAAGTGTAGGATAGATTTAATTTTTGTAACGGTTTTAATTTAGAACGCATGCGATATGTACATTTTTTTTCTAAAATTATAATTTGTATTGGTTTGACAGTGTCTTTGCAAAAGTAATTAATAATTAAATATTTATTTATAATTATAACTTTTAATATTAAATAAAGTATGCATTTACTTCCAAGTTTTTTTCTTAATGTAATTGAGATCGAATATTTAATTACGTTATAATGAATTAAATGATATCTTATAATTAAAAATATGCTTATTAGTGAATTGAGTTTAATTTATTAATATCTAGGTACGTAACATCTTAGCAAGATGAATTTTCTTTGACGCACGAGAACGATTTTTATTACATTAAACGATATAAACTATAAGTAATCGAATAAATCTTATCCAACTTTTTTTTCACATCAATGGGGTTTAACAAACTCAATGGATTTATACTTTCGCGATTACTACGTATTTAAAATAATGTCGTAAAAGTGAATCGTCAAGATTACATTATGAGCTCTTCTCTTTTTTTTATTTTTTAATTGAAGTTTTCCAAGGCATTCTTTTCAGTATTCCATGAATATGAAGTGTGCAGGATGATTCTTCAATTTTTGTTTGCATCTGATGTGAAAGACGCGCTTTCATCGGTCAAAGTCTGTCGAGCGACACTTCGTCTAATTAAAACTTTCTGCGGAGGCTTGGGTACTTTTGAAAAGTTCCTTCTTTTTTACGATTACTGGGAAGAAAAGATCTCGGAAGATGGGACGAACTGGCTCCCTTAATTTTTGTGTTCAGGCCTGACCAAAGAGACACTTTACTACTTAAAACTGAGCGCCACCGCTTGACTTTGGCGTTTTCCATAACTTTAACACCAACGAACCAACGAATTATCAACTATTCAACAAGTAAAATGTTCACGTTCAATGTGTAAATGCTTTTAGGTTGATATACGCGTACATTTATTATGCATAATCTGAGAAAAGTTGGATATAATTTAAGTTGAAGTACAACCTATTGATTTAGTTTACCCGCAAACTACTTAAAACATCACGTTTTAAAGTTTAGGAAGAAAAAATTACTGAAAAAGAATCACGTTGGTTTTTCATCGTGTATGGAAGATGCTAATGCTCGAGCTTAATTATTAAGTAATCCATTAAATCGTTAAGTCAGCCGACAGCCAAATTCGAGTTAATAGATTTAATAAGATATTCATTCGTTTAATTTTAAAGCGATTCCAAAAGTTACGTGTAAACAATCAAAATCTGTCTGCAATTAACTAAACATTCACAATTAATATTTCAGCCAACTTGTTTCTAACCATAATTATATAATTAATACTAGATTTAATATTTCAGGCAATTGTAGTTGTAAAGTAAATTAAATTTTAATACGCTTAAAATCGATCGTGAAATTTATAAAGTTGAATGAAATTGCATTTCATGCATAAAAAGGAAAATCTGTTTACAGATTTAAATTAGAAGTTAAATATTCATTAAAGTGTACATAACTAACCATAAATGTAACAAAAATATTGTATTATTTTACTAGTCGATGTCGCGCATAACTCATACCGTAATTATTACTCGAACTATTTCTCAAAAGCAGTACCATCACTTAATATACGTTAATACAATATTTACATCGTACTTCTTTTTAACATCACAAAAAATCGTCGAAAGTTAAAACAGTATTTTTTAAAGAAAGAGTTATTGGTCGATTTTGATGGATCATCCTAAATATTTTTTAGGTGACGTTTCGATGGAATTCCTCCATTCTCATCAGGCTGTATCTTAAAATTGTTAAAATTTCTATTATGATTGTTAAATATCTTTCATATATTTTTCACAATTAGATTATAGTTAATTTCGTCATTTATTAAATATATTAATAGATTTCTCTGTTGCGTCCCGCCATAATTAAAGAAATTTTTTACTTCAAGACAGTCTGCACAAAGATTGAAATCAGGTTTGAAACGTATTTATCTTCTACTATAATATACAACTTTATGCACGAAAATAAATAATTCAATGATTTCAACAACAAATAAATAAATTAATTGATTAATAAAAAACAACACAATACGTATTAATACTAAAAGGCTCTTAAAGATCAAAAGTAAATATTGAATGAAAGAACACTTACTTTATTTATTTTTGTATATAATGTTGTATATAGAACATTTTAAGAGTTTTGTAATTTACACGAAAATGTTCGCGTTTTATCGTTAAAAAAACGCACCTTCATTACGATCGCGAGCCATTTGCTTTATTTATGCGCACTTTGTCAATCCTCTATCAGGCAGATGCACAAAGTTAACACCGTCTCGTTATTTGGAAATAAAGTGTTGCTGCCGCGCGAATTCCGTCCCGTACAGCCGGTGACAAAAAAAAAGGCACAAATCGATCCAACTGTAAAAAGCGTTAAGGATGGTAATTCCATACCACCGAATTTAATGAGAGAATCGTTAAGTACGCCTGGCTGTTGTTGCCTTTTTTTTGTACTCCCTCGATTGTGCGTCGTTTATTGCACCCGGGTATTTTTGTTTGCGTGCGATCAAGCCACCTTCGATGTTTTTTTGTACACATCGACGTTTTTCCGTTGTGGAACCGATCGGGTGTTTTATGTGCATGATCATTTATTGCAAACGGTCGAGTGTAAATAAGTTATTGAGAATTTAACTTCCTAATTTTAAGGAAATAGTGAGCTCTTAATGAGAACAAAAAAATATGAGATTATTAAATAATTTTTTTATATTAATGAGCCCTCGGATTGATCATGAGTTAATGCTTCAGTGAATATTGTATTATTTGATCCTTCTATCGTCGTTTAGTAACATTATATTATTATACAACTTCTTAATTGAATGTTTAAATGAAATATTGTACTTTTAAAGGTAATTAGAACTGAGAAAAGTTATGTAAAATTATTGCGTCATGGATTTGTTGTATTAATTATAGTCGAATATGCAATTAGCCATTAAATAGTTTAATTTACGTTAACTATTGTGTAATATACAATTGTGTCAGTCAAATAAAACGATAAATAGTTACGAATGAAAATTGAAATTGAAAGAAAAGAAAACAGGTGTAACAGCAAATATTATTTTAAAGTATAAGATAGAGATCGTAACTCAAAAATACGACATTAAAGGCAAGAAGAAGCATCTCGTTACTCACATAAAAAGATCTTTTTTTTCGAGTTGGTATGAAAAATAATATTGAATGCATAAATAATAGTATTTAAACTTGACGTTAGAAATATATGGCACTAAAAGAAAATGACTTTTATAGTTAAAAGTTTATTGACATTAAGAATAATATACATATATATATATATATATATATATATAAAGAAAAAAGGTGAAGTTCTTGTATCGCTTCGAATTTGTAAGTTTATACAACAATGTTCGCATCCCAAAAAAAAGTTCAATTCTGTTTTTTTTGTATCTTATTTATCGATCTATTATACAAAAGACTCCGCACAAAAGGAAAAATTATATCAGGCAGTAATCCAAAATCTTGAATTCGCGTGTCGGAAAAAAGTTTCACTAAAAACTAAGGAAAAGTGGAACGTAGCGTAAGGATAAATAAATAGAAAAATAGACAACGTTACGAACGAGTATGTGGTTGAATTGCGGAGCGTGAAAGGAAAAATACCAAAATACACGAGATTTTCACATAGTCGAATTTACTGTATTTAATGGGATAAACCGCATAGTAGCGTACCTGTCATTCTTTATAAAAGAGAGGTCACACAATTTCTCGGGGGATCAGTTTTATCTTCCTTACCGGTCCTGACGTTTACGTAATGGGCAACGCGGAAACTCACCGTCACTACCTTGAAAACGAAAATTTTCCTCACTATACCTTCATTTTACGATCTCTGGTGTCTTTACTCTCGTCGTCAATCAAAAATTAAAAGATTGCAATGAAGATCGAAGGGTGATTTTATTACCGGCAATTACTCGGTCTAGGTATACAAAGAAATCACGTTCTTACGTAGAAAGTATCTTTTTAAAGTAGAAAAAAAACATTTCATTTTATTTTAAATATTCTATACGACGAATACTTGAATTCAATTAATGTTTAAATTGTAAATCGAAAATATATATACGAAAGAACAAAATATAATATCGAATTATTTATAAAAAAAAAATAAATAAATTTATATCCATCGGGTTAATCTACTTTCTTATATATATATATATATATATATATATATATATATATAGACACACGCGCGCAAGTCAGTTGCACGCCGTTTTTGAAGCTGAATGAGTAGATTACTGATGTAGGAATTGCATGAAGTTATTTATATGTATAGAATATTTCATTCGGTATATGCAAACTGGCGTTCGAGAACAACTTTTTCGTTGGTTGAGCAATATCACCAGGGTTGAATAATATACTACTGAGAAACATATGCTAATTAAATTTATATTATAAAATATTTATCAACAATAATGCCATTTTTACATATATTTATGATATATACGCAATTGGTGAAAAAAACGGTGTGTACATTCTAATAAGAAAAAACGTTTAAATATATAAATGATTATTTCAAAATGTAACACAGAAGAATAAATATATTAAACAGTAAAATGAATGCATTAATTTATTAGAAAACTGTTGATTGCACGAAAGTTTTCATAATATAAAAATGTTATTTTCGAATCCATACGTACAAATATAAATATATCGGTATTATTGAAATATCAAATATTATTTATATACAGGTACAGTGTTATATCAATATAAACCGTAGAACCAATGACATAATTCCTAAATTTCGTGAGAATGAAAATAAAATTTATGACTCCCGCGTCTTTAGAAAAATGATCGTACTCAACAAAAGACTCGACACCGCAACCCTCAAAACGATGATTTTCAACGTGTAAAAGATCGAGAAGTTGAAAATCGGAATTTCGCGACTAGATTCCCAACGTCTCGCAAATGAATAAAAAGTCGTGGATTCAAATTTTGATCGAAGCCAAGGTGACTCGTAACTTTTGTCGGCGGACAAAAGCTGAGTGTAGTCGTCGGAATGGGAAAAATCAGATTCGATCAATCATGCGATTCGCGCCTGACGGCAAGAACTTTCCTTATTGCAGCGGAAGAAGTAGCGGTTGCGTCACAATTCAAACGTCAACTGGATTTCTCAACCAATTCTTTCACTCTCTCCTTCCCTTTTTTCCTTTCTACACGCCACACACACACAGCTCCACACTATCTTGATTAATTTCGTCGAGTCGGTGAGATCGTATTCTCTTTTTTTTTCTCGCCACACCGTGCGCAACGGTAAAAACGACATTTGCGCGTGCATTTTGTCGATTTCGTCCCGTAAATCTCAGGGAACGCCCGCGGAGATGTGTACATTTTTAGCGGGTAGCTCGCGCTACGATTGCGGAAACGCTCCATGCGCTTGATATGATTTATGTTTGTAAAAATAAGAGAGCAGATTGTTGTGTATAGAACGATTGCCGGACGCGCGGGTGTATCGGGCTTGTATTACTTTAAAATAAATATCTTTTCCCTTTTTTTTCTCGTCTACTTCCTTGGGTGTTCGCGACCTCGTTTCGCATTAAAAGAAGAATTTCCGATGGCAAAAAATGATTCTTAGAATGTATTTCGACTGAACGATACATACCGACCCTTACATACTGGCGTATACAAATATAGGAAGAGAAAAAAAAGTTCGATTATACGTTGAGGAGATTAAATAAACGTTTGCGCGAGTGCCTTACAAAATAAAGTTTCAGTGCGAGGTATAATGTACGAGATTGATTGTTATCAGAGATCTCCAACCAATTTTCTATACTGAAACGCGTATACGCGCGTATTACGCGAGCGCTACAACTTATTGCAACTTTCTAGATAAGAATTTATTCGTTACGGAGTATCGGTACGGAGTATTATCATTTTCAAAATTGTAACTAAATAATCGATTCCGATAAATATATATATATATATCTATTTCTCTACTTATATATACGTGTACCTTATCGCGATCGATATCGAACGGTCATTGATTATCGAAGTAACGTTATACGACTTTAATAATTTCAGGCGAGTAATACTCTTGCGCGCGCGTGCGCGGAATGAGTGAGAAAGAAAAACTGATGAAATAATGTAGATGGCAAATAAGCAGAACCGCATTGAAAAATCCAAACGTTTTGATGCACTCGAACTCGCACACGTCAAGTTATACCGCGGATTCGAAATCCATGCATACAGATATATACATAAATTTACGGAGTTTTCGTGGTATGTCGCATTAGAATTCAGAGCGAAAAAAAAAACTGTTATTACTCCTTTGGCGACATTCTCCTCGAAATTCGTCATGTCACTTTCGTTCGCGGAATGTTAAATACTTGTTAATACGTATTCATTGTTGCGTGTTGACAATGTCTCTTTTTTCCTATAATTAAAAACAATAAACATTCTGACAATACCTGCGTGCATGTAGCTACGAAACAAAAAAAAATACTTTTGTTCGGGAAAATTTAAGGTATTTACATCGTTGCGTAAACAATGTAAACTCTAAATACATTTAAAGTTCGTACATATATATACCGTTATCTATTTGAACGCGATATATAACGATATTCCTAAGTCAAAACTTAAACCTTGAAACTGTTTCGCCAATAAACTTCAACTACGTAACATCCGTAGTAACCGAGATAATTTACTTACTGGCAATGCTCCAATATTATACGTACCAATTTATCGTTATTTAAATTTTATTAACGAAACGTTTGAGATTATATTAAAACACACCTTCGGGACTAAAGCTCGCTGGGTAAAATGTATAAGGAAAGTTCTATACGCGTACATCCATTTTCTTTTTTCATGAAAAAGTAAATGAAATTATTTATTAGATAAGGTTATTACGAGAAGCACTTATTTCGTAACGCATACTTTTTTTTTATGTCAATCTGAGGTTTCCCACGAGCGTCGAGGGTGTATATAAGAGAACATCAGCTCTTTACTATTATAACACTTGCCGGTTACTGCTTTTAATAAATTTCACGGTCTTACGAGGTTACGAAGTAATGCGTAGATAATTTCGCTTTATTTCGTACACTGAAAAGCAAATCGCGCGAATAAACAAATATTTCAACAATCTTTGTTACTCCGATGTAAAAAATATTTTACTATTTTTTACTTTTCGCTACTGGTCGCAAAAATGGATTACTCGACGTTGAAAAATTACGCGTACCGCGCTGTTTTTATTATGAATTAAAACTATTTTTCAGTCGTTATTTGTAAGATTAGAAGGAGATATAAATTGCGGTACGATTTAGCATTGTAAATTTTTCAAAGTAAAGTGAAACCACAGAAGGTATAAAGTTTGTTAAAGATCTTTAGAGTGTAAAGTTAAATCGAGTTAACTTGAAAAAGTGCCGTTTATAAGGTATCACAACATTCTTTCAAAGGACCTACAAACTTTCTAAATTGTAGTATCGTGTATACATATTTTTAAATTTTCGTATCCACATGTAATTATTATTTTCATCTTATTAAATTGAAAATGAAATATTATCTTGTATTTTAACGGGGTACTAGTTTATCAACCAAGGTAAACAAGGAACTTAATTACCCATCCATCCATCCGTTTAATACAAAAATAACGTTCGAGAATCTCGAAAATTGAAACTCGATCTCGTAATTTTGTGAAAATCTCGATTTTGATGAGCGGAATAGAAATTTTACTGCTATCGTGATTCGTAAATTTTTTTTGTTATTATTTTATTAAAAGAAGATATAAGACATAATCGCAAATGATGACGCGCCTTTATCATCTAGTAATTTATAAAATATGATAGTAATTTAAAAAGTACGAGAAGTCGCACCCGAACGATAAATTTCAGTGCAAAATTTGAGAGTGAAAGACAAATTGCCTTTTCGAGAAATCTCTTACCAAGCAGGTGTCTTTTACTCTCAAATTTTCCATATAGAAATGAACCATTTGTAAATAAAAGCGCGTCTTCTCGCACTTTTTCAAATAGTATCATATTTTAATTTTAATATAGGTATATATTACTCCAATATTTCACCTTACATTTCAATGTTAGATTTTTGCTCATTAAAATAATAGTATAGATAAAAATGAATTTATGGATCTTTATACGAGCCAAATCATTCCCAAAATTGGCAAGACTTCGATTCTCAATCCCGGAAAGTGGTCCTATTACAAGTAAATGTTATGAAGCTCCTAATGTTTAAGGAAGATTGTAATTAGGAAATGTAAAAATATAAAACGGAAAGTATAAAAGATTATTAATTTCTAAATTTTGAAAACTAAGAAAAATAAGGTAAAATTGTGTATTTTGCCCCGGTAAGTCTTGTCATTTTTTGGAATGATTTGGCTCGTAGAGATCAATAAATTCAATTTTATCTGTACTTTCATATTTTATTAAAAAGGATGGAGGATTAACAGTTGACTTTGGTACACCTCCTTAGAATAACGAGTAAACGTCTATTTATCACTCTCTCTGGTTTTAAATTTTGAAATTGGACGAAGGCGACTAAGTATATAGAACAAACATTAATGAAGCTTAAGTATCCATAAATAATTAATAGGCGGAAAATTAATTATTTCTAATGAACTTGTGGAATATTGTCTTGGTTGGTGTAATACTAAATAATCGTCTAGCATCTCCCCTTAGGAGAAGTAATGAAGCAAGGGAAGAGGGATAGCGCATTGGTCCGTAATTAGAGAAATTAATACGGGGAATTAGGCGAACGAGGAGGCGGCTCGTTACGCTACAACCCAGATGTGGGCAAGGAACCGACTGATAGCGAGCTAACAATCGAGCAGGTAGGAGACGACTGAGTTTGACAGGGTGGGTAAATGAATATCGACGGTACGTTTTACTCGTCCACAGGAATCCATGGAATTTCAATGGATTCCTTTGGTTGGCTCCAACTATTTGCAAGTGGTCGCGAAGAATTCCATTTACTCTGGTTTGCCTTTCAATTGGGTTAAATAGCCGAGTCCACCTGCTTAAGTGTTTACAATCCTTTCTTTACAAATATTTATACCAATCGCGTTTCCTTTTTCTTCAATTACGGATCAATTATTTCATTTTATATCGCGATTTTTAATTGTACGGATGAAAAAATGACAATTACAATATTAAATAATAATTACAAAAGGAATACGTGCGATAGTACTCGTTAAAATGACCCAGTCAATGGTGTAAATTTCTTTCATTAAAAATTTACCTTACAGTGACTTTTGATGATTATATGCGTTTCTTTTTACCTTTTGAATACTGAATCGATTGTGTAGTCATTTAATATCTAAATTAAAAGCGTTAAATACATAAAATATGAATTTGAGATTTTATATTTTGCTAACTGTATAATGATAATACGAAACGTCATTAACAAATAGACGTACGCTTTTAATTTTGATTTCGTTTTATATAATTACAAAAAAATCCAAGATTTCGTAATTCTTTTTATTCGATTCTGGATATCCTATCGATTGTTCGTATAATCAATATCAATTAACAATGACAATTATAGCCAAATTGAAGTAACCGATAGATCATTAATTTTGATACAACAACTCTCGTGTAATTAAAATTACGATCTCGGCAAATCCATGGTTCAATCTGTCCCGTTAACCTAGTTTTTATACAATATTAATTATTACACCAGAAGAGAAAAAAAAATTAAAAAATTTTAATTTGCAAATAATATTTGCTTCTGGTGCAAGGGATATTACCAATGTAGAATGCAATATTCCGATGTATAAATTTTCAACAATCTCGAATTGCATCTCTTTACAAAGTAGATAGTTCAAAATTTCCGTACAACCCAATATCCTTTTACACAGGAGAGATTTGATGTCCGTTGGAATCGCCACGGGTACACGATCGAACTCGAAAATTACACCTTGATGACCGCACACTTAACCCGAGAGCAAAGATCGGGCTTTAATATGCGGTGTACAGGGGATTGCACGCGAATTCTCACAGCCGTGTTTACAGGCTGTCAGTGTTATTGTTGCGAGGCTCGTCTCAATAGGCCACATGTCTATAGGGAATTACGTTACGACGCGTCAGATATTACGGGGACATATATAACACCCTTTGTTTGTATTCGTGTGCGCATTTTTTTCAAATTTTTCGGTCGACGAGCACTCAAATTAAGCGTCAACTATAGCGTTTTTTTTTCTTTTTTTTATTTCGCGTTCAAATTTAGTTGATTGGTTTTCGATTCCTCGTGGGTTGAATCGCTTACGAATTCCGCTAATGAAAGGTATTTTCGCAATTTGCAATGGTGGGTATACAAATAGAAAACAAACGAGTAAATAAATGAATGAACGAGTTTATCAATGAAATACGTGTTGTCACTATAAGGACGTAGAAAATACAAAATTAGTTTGGTGCGATTTGTATTAAAATTACATTGGATACACATGTAAGATCAGCAAAAAAATAAATAATTGCTTCTAAATGTTCCAGTGAAAAAAGTCACTAATTAAATTAAATAAGAATGGGCACAAAGGAATAAATTATTAAAGTCAATAAAATAGTAATAATTTGAAATAAAGAACGTTATATGATAACCCTGCTAGAAATCAGAAAATTAAAAATCGGCAAATAATAGGTTATTAACTAAATTAACGTATTTTATAGCTACTTCTGCTAGCTTGTTACCACTGTTAAATGAAACGCTTTTTTCTCTTTAATTCGCCCATTTCTTAGATTCAAAACAACTAATGATTACGATATGTTCATTTAAGTCCTTGTTTCAACCCATAAAAGATCGGATTATTTGATAAAATGGACACCGAAACTATACCTATTTCCTAACTATTTAAATGACACTTTAAATAGATTTGGAAAATAAATTGGAAATATTGTAAATCTGAATGATACTTTAAAATGACTGGTTTAAATGCAGAATTAAGAGTAAATTAGTATTAGTATTCGAGTAAACGATCCAATTTGATTAAAAATTTGGAGTTTTAAGTACATGTATGGCCAGAAGGTGAAGTGAAAATATTTGGAGGTTACGGCAATCTATTAAATGGACGAACGCAGTGGGAAAAAGCGTTTCATTTAACCTATTAACTGACTACTTTTAATTCCTAATTTTTAGTTC
Source organism: Theocolax elegans (assembly GCA_026168455.1). NCBI lineage: Eukaryota > Metazoa > Arthropoda > Insecta > Hymenoptera > Cerocephalidae > Theocolax > Theocolax elegans. The sequence continues at coordinate 2,570,150 of CM047428.1, read as the reverse complement.
ACATTTCCAGCAGGGAACATGTGAATAGAATTAAAAAAATTTAATATTTGGATATACACGCGTCTTTTATTTTGTAAAGAAAGATTCTAAAAATAGTGTTTAAAAAAATCGATATTTTAGTCACACTTTTGATCAAAAATACAGTACACGCAGTAGCCTTAAACAAAATTACAAAATTACAAAATTAAATTTAACAATAAACTTAATTAATAAATAAATATACCAATTTAACAATAGACGTTTAATCGTTACGAAATATCCCACCCGCGTTCACGCGAATTACAGCCTAATGAGATTCATAAATATTGTATCCTAGAGTGATTGTAACAAGAAATTATTATTAATACCTTGACAGTCACGAGGGACAATCCTCTAATGCCTACTGTTCAAATTCAATAGTTTCGAAAACTAATTCAATATTAATTTAACGTTGTCCATAGCGCGGATAACGAGAGCGCTAACTGTGTGTATATGTATGTACATAGGCACATATAGAGCTAACCGTAACGTCAACGTTATACGCTGATTCACGTCGAGTCCTACACCTTCGCGTCTTCCGTAATTCCCGATGTCAAAACCGGAACCTCAAGTTTACCAGTTTGCTAGACGGATTTTCGTTGATGTATTTACCCGAATTCACGTGCGCGAAGGCGTTAATTGATTGCTCGAATAAGCGCGTTAATCGAATTTTTTTTTCATTAAACTTAACATTCGTTTTGTTAATATATTTCATAGAAAAAAAGTAACAAAAAAAACCTAGAAAACTGATGTTACTCAATAGTAATATATAAAATTATGTGAAAAGTATTTTAATTTAATTAATGTTAATGAATATTTCATTAAGAAATAAAGAAATTGTTCTGTTGCGTCAAGTCCATAACGAGCAACAGGTGAAATATAATTACAATGTTAAGGTACTGAGAGAATTACGACGTAATTCAATATTAATAATTAATTATTCGTACTTACAATTGTTTACGTTTATTTATTATATCATCATCGATTTGCTCGAGGTACCAGAAGAGCACAAGCAAAACGAAAAATTAAAAATCAGAACGTTATTATCTTGTGCTCATTATTAAATGCGTTGTAAAGTAATATTTAAAGAAAGAAAAAATACATAAAATATTACGATTACGCGTGCGATGATGCAAATAACGTTGTGCCGAAATAAATTAAATCGTAAAACAAAATATACGTTTCCTTCGTGTTAATTTAATATAACATAAATTCATTTCGATGTAATTTATACACCTATATGTATGCTAATTCAACCGCACCTGAAGGAGTAAATATCGATATATATATATATATATATACACACATATATTTTAGTCTCTAAAGAGAATAAAAGTAACTTCCCCGTGATAAGAAAATGGTTGATTCAAGAAATTACCATAATTTAACAGATACCTGTCCGCTCACCCTCGATGTCACTTTAATAACCTTTACATCTTTGAAAATCCTCTTACTACGTCTTCCAAAATCTCGGACATCTCCCCCTGTGCTTGTAATCCCCAACCGATATAAATAAGACGATTCGCCACAGCAGAATTCACGTGACTCCTAAACTATGCCGCTAAACTTCCTTTACTGAATTTTTTCGTCGAAAAAGAAAAAAAACCAGAAAAGAAACCTACCTACACAGTTCTACATCTTTGCAAAATAAACCATTTACTTTTATAGATGCGGAGCGTGTTGGGAAATCGTCGAGGAGAATTATATTTAAGCTACCCTCTCGAGGGAGAAAATGCAAGTACGAAGAAAACGTAGATTCTTTCTAGTATTTGCGATATGCCAGAGGCGACCAACCCACTAATTGCTTTCCGTTGTAGCTTCTTACTCCGAAAGTCCTGTTTTTCTCTTAAACTTTCTTCACCCCCTTTTTTTTTACAAAATCTTATCCTATTAATAATTTCAATACTATTTGGTTTATATTTTAGAAAAATTGCGATATATAGTTCGAAAATAATATAAACATAATAAATAAAAGATAATAATAATAAAATATTAAGAACAATGTTAAGGACGTGTCAGACGCATAAAATGGTCATTTTTATATTTTTTCATAAACAAAAAATGAATTTTTGAATAAATTCTAAACGTCAAACCTTATTTTACACCCAAATATTTCCAGTTTTTTAGATCGATAATTTAAATAGAATATTTCCGTTGGACATATGTCTTTTCTGCTTAATAATTACTATTGTTCAAACATTATCTTTTCCATTATTATTAGAAGATATTTTTTGTTTAAATCATAATGTCAGGTCATACCTTATGTTTGAAACTATTCGTATAAATTTTGTTCAGATTATTTATTAAATACTAGTGGATATGGACGCGCTACGCGCGCCGATGTTTTGTTTTCCCTTGATTTTCGAGTTTTTAATGTTCGAGATCGAGATTCGAGATCTTCGATTCGAGCGCTCACTCAATTTTATAATAGGATTTTCGACATAATTTTTGAGTTGAAAAGTAGAAATAAGACTAAATGGTCAGTCAAAAGCTGTTATTAATATTTTTACGATATTGAATCCTTGTTTACATTCGAGAATATAAAATTTTACATCTACATATCCTTAAAAATACTTATACTTACAATATCTTTTCTTTACGAGTTATTTCAATTATTAACCTAATTACATTCTTGAGTTACACATTTACAAATGTTGGCAACGGATAGGATACAACAAAGTTACTGCGTAAAATACTTGAAAATTTTTAAACTATCAAAAGTTTCGCAAGTCAGCAACGTTCGAAACTTTAAACAATTAGCAGAGACACTAAAAACTATTTAAAAGCCCGTCAGGTTTTTGTTTTACCCAATACACCTAATATTTTTCTTCCTCGATGTTCTTATTTAAACAAACTTTTCGAGTTTCCTCCTTTAACCTCATTTATCTTTAACTGAAATAATTCGTAAAATTCAATGCCCGACTATAAAATATAAAATTGCACTACGTAATTTAAAATATGATAACCGCGGATACTCTTACACTTTATGTAACATTATCTTCATATTTAAAACCGTACAATAAAGTTTGATACGCTATTGTCTCTTGCAAACAGCTCCGAAAAAAGATAATTTAAATTATACACGAAAAATTCAAAGTTTATAATAATAATAATACATTCAGAAAAATTGATTAATAAAATAATACACACTATTTTTACTTTAATCTATGCAAACGTTCATTTTTTAGTAAAATGTATAAAAAAATTTACTAAATGTACGTGATAAAGTTTGATATAAAATACAATAATTTTTCATTGTAAAAAAAATGTTGTATTATACATTTTTAAAATTGCCTTTATACATCAAACTGATGGACGATTAGACGGAAGTAAATAAAAGTGCATTAACATTAACAAGAAGTTAATTAATCTCTTTCTTTGGTAACGTTAGTGATTCGCAGTATTTCGTTCCGGTGTTGCAAAGACATCGTCGAAGCTGATGTCCGTACAACGAGAGACGAGGCATTTCCAAGTTTCCTGGTACATTGTTCGTCTTTTCGAGTAGGTACAATCTTTCTCTCTTGTCGGTAACAATCGGCTAGCAGGGAGATCGATGAGATTCCGCGCGTGCTGCACCCGCTGCTTTTTAAAGAAAGATTTATCTACTCTTTTTCCCCGTGGCATTCGCTCTCTTTGACTTATATTTAATTAATTAGAATCTGTACTAATTCGTATTTTATATCCCGCGCTTAAAATCAGTAACTAAGAAACGTTGTTTTTACAAAAATTAATATATTTTTATTCAAATACGAGAGCGTTGCCCTTTGCAATGATACGAATGACGATTGTGCAAAATTTTAGAACGATTAATGGAGAACACTGAGAAAAAAATTCAATTGATTCACTAAAATATTTGACTGAATACGGAGAATAAAATATTTGTTTGAAACGAATGTCTATTTTGTTGTTTCAAATATATGTCTCATTATTTATTTGAAATGTGGTTTATTTGTCTTAAATGTCGGTGTTTTTATTTCAATAATAATGTATTTAATCTACATACATATGTAATAACTTCAACAAATATTCTCAGTGTAGTTAGTGAGTTTCATTATTTTAACATGTTTTTAGGTATCAGTACAGGGGCAGTACACATTTTCAAAACAAGTGGTCTTACGAACCGCTTCATCAATCGCTTTAAAAAGTTGCACAATTGTATTATTTTATTATGAAGGTCGATTTGTTCGTCGGTTTTCTCTAAATTTTAATATAAAACATTAAAATTTTTAAGAAAAAAAGTAACGTAACGAATTTGACATCCCTTTAACTTCATTTGAAAATTATCTATTAATTATTATATACAAATTTTTTTAACAAATTGATCTTTGATAATTATGACGATGATTTATATCTGTAGGAATTTAATTGTCCAGTTTTGTAAGAAACGTTGACAAAAGTTAATATACACTCGTATTTTAATGCGCCTTCTTTTATCAATAATGCTGAAACATCTTAATAGATCATAAGGGTGAAGATTCACTTCGGCGGCATGGAGAAGCTGGAATAAATCCAAGATTTTTAAAGAAAACGAGATCGTCAGCCGTATGAAAGAAGATTTTAATTTTAGATTTCATAAAAAACATGGTGATTTGATTTAAAATTATACGGGTATCTTAAATATTTAAAATCATTCGACTAAATATATAATGAAATTATGAAAATTGACAAGTTCGAGAAAATATTGCTTAGGACTCTTAAATAACACGCTTTGATGGCCATACCACCATGTAAATTTTATTTCTGTCATTCAATTTCGTACAAAAATTTTATGAAACGTCGATGTTGTAAAATTTAAAACTAATCCTTCTTTTCGCGATTTTCATTGTCGATTTCATCGATTCAATATAAAACCGATGTTATAAAGAACTTACGTTCTATACTACTGGAAATATAATAAAATAATTATCATCGAATCGGATGTAATAAACATAACTTAGACGTAAAACGTCGATCGTTCGCAAGTACGTTTTAACCTATTAGTCGAGTATATAATAATTCAACAAATAAGATAAGAAGTTCCACATAATCCAGAGGCAACGTTCATTATCGATAAGACATTTTTCAATTCGAAACAATGACCCGAGTTTTATAGTTTCAATTCGAGCGTCGCTTAAAACTCTCTTTATATAACTGGATAAAACGGGGTGCGAAAATCCACCAAAAGCAGAAGTAACGTTCGAGGGATGAAAAACAATCGGTAACGTCTGTAGAAAACGCGATAAACGCTTTTCTCTTATCAGAATCCCCTCCTCCACCCCTCCATTCGTCCTAAATCTCAAATTCATTTTGCCGACGAGTTTGGTACCCTGCAACTGCAACCCCACCGATAACTCTGACGACATTTATTGGAAAAGTACATCGACAATACGGCGCTTTATTAAAACTGCAATCGGTTGCGCAAGCTCAACTTTTTTACGACCGGACAAATGGACTAACGTTGCGGACCGTCAACATTGTACGAAACGTCAATTATCGCATCACCGAAACGCGAATTAAAAATATTATTATTTTTCTCACTTTTAGCATTGAATCGCAAAAGTCTATAATATTAAGTGAAAGCTACTATATAGAAATTGAAGAAAGTTTACAAAGTGAAGTAAAGTGAGTATTAGACGTATTTCTTTAAACACAGCCTTTACGAAACGAATTACATAGAATCTTAAATTCACGCGTAACGCAAACGAAAAGACGTCAAAGGAACTTCGTACAGTGGCCGAATAATAATTATCAAATTTAATGAACGATTCGCACACGTAATTAAAATAGAATAACATTCCGTATACGTATTCCGAGAGCTTACAATTTTTAGACAGGTATATACATAAGTTTGAAAAGGAACGAGTAAACACGAAATTAAAATCACGTAAATGTGTTTTGCCAAAGTAAGCGCAAAGTGAAGTAATTTTAATTAAATTAATTGTACACAAAACGTTAACGAGATTTCGTACATATTTACAATAACTTTTAATTATTTCGCATCCGTTGGAGCGTAATGTAAAGCACAACGTCTGCGCATCACGGCGTACCCAAAATTAGAGTGAATTTTAAAAACTTAAACCCCACGAGCGAATTATTTGAAATAATTAAATAGAAAAGAAAAAAGACAAAGTAGAAGAACAAGAAGAGAGGGAACGCGGTCGTCCAAGCACTTGGAATATTAAGCCATTTTACGCAATGCGCAAGAGGCGCGAAACAATTTTCATGGAAAAAAATGCTGAGAGAAACGTGCCTTTTCACTGCGGCTTAATATCCCGAAAATTAGTTTTCTTTTTCCTGGGTGTAATTCTACTGGACGTAAAATAAAAACATAATCAGACACACGAGAAACGTATATCCAAGAGAATCCTAAATTTTTATACGTCAAAAAAATTTGTGTATGTATAGACAGAAAGTGTGTGAGAGAGTAAATATTACCGTTATATTCCACGATTTAATTGGATTCTTTTTAACAAATTCTAGGTTGAGTGAAGTTAATCATGCGAGTGATGAAATTAATTTATTTCGTGTACGTGTATAATATATATATATATATATTATTAAAGTTGTTGCACATTATGAGACAAATTCATAACGTTATATGTCCTTTTAGAGACTTACTCTTTCGAGAAAATTTGACTAAACTAAAAAAAAAAGTTGAGTAAAAGATAATATAAGCTCATGAAAAATTAAAATCGCCGAGAAGATAAGCGTGGCTATGCTTTACATATAATTAAAAACAGGATTATGTAGATTAATATAGACTTTATAAATGTTTTGAGGGGTATTTTATTGTACTGAATAAAGAAAAAAAAAGATGGAGATCCGATTGAAATTTAAAATATTGGTATAAAATGTATGAAACTATGAAAATATTTGTTAATAACCAAAAATATTCACCTAAATTATTAATGTAGGTAAGTGCGATAAAAATATTTTGGACACTTGTTTTTAAATACATAAATTTCATCTATCGATAAAAAAAAATAACTCAGTCACGTACGAACGTATATTAATATTTATAATATATATATATACACGAAAAGTAATCATTGATATTTAACAATATTATTCGCGATAAATCGATTAAAATTATACTGGAATTTTATCTTGTGCGCATAAACAATACAAGTAGTTAAGCGTATCCGCATGTATAATTTGTACGTCGAATATATTTATGGGAGCGCATTATATTGATAATACTGAAATGGCTTGATGAATACGAAATAATATACACATCCAATATCTCTGAAAAATAATTTTCTCTATATTGCCATTCGAAAATATCTATTAATAAATATAATGATATAGATTATCCGCAAATACCATTGAGATATAGTTGATTACCAGGATCTCGATATATCCGGCAAACGGAAAACCGTTAAACGAATGCGAATTCTTGATCGTACTTGAAATACCCGACTAAATTTAGGCCAAGTTTAAAAAGAAATCGAAAACGCATCTTCGAGAATGTACAGTAAGCCTGAAAGTGGAAGAGAAAGAGAGAGAGAGAGAGAGAGAGAGAGAGAGAGAGAGAGAGCGAGAGAGAGAGAGGGCGGGAGGAAAAAAAAAGAGGCACCAGGGAATACCGGGAAGTTTTTCCGTGCATACGAATAAAAAGGGCGGTAGGTATTCACGAAAGAATTTAAAATCCAGGATGCGTCGCACCTTTCAAACGGAGAGAACAATAACCTCGTCTAAAGAAGAAAAAAAAGGGGAGAGAGAGAGAGAGAGAGAGAGAGAAAGCAGAAAGCAGAAAAAGAAAGAAGGAGAAGGGGTGTGACGAAGTCGAAATAGGCTCGTAGCGATTGAGAAATAGATCCCGGGAGGAAAAGTTAGCAGTGGAGTTTAATGTCGACTCGGAGTCGTGACGAGCCTCGCGAAACGCGAAAAGTTGAAACGCGTGGGAGCAGATTTAACAAAACGATGCGGTAACTTAAAACTACTTTGGCAGCCGATTCGCTTTTCCCCGTGAATCCGGCTTCGACGTTATTTGATAACTTTTATGAGCCTCGTATATCCGTTAGGTTGGAGCCCCGTTAAACGAGATCTCGTTTGGCCCGCTTTTTTTTACGGGCGCCAACCTGAGAACGCAACAGTCTTGGATTCCCTATGTGTGGCTTCTGCTTCACTGGCTGACCGTTAAACCGAGAACGCAAAAACTTTGATTCTTTATTGTTACGTAACATCCTTTCACCCTGGTATATTTAGGAACTTAAAAAAAACCCCATCCGATATCTTTTACTCTTTTATATTTTTACGACTATAGTCGATAGCATATTTCACACTCCATTTTTATCCTTACGTTGCCCGGTTGGTACGCAGCGAAATTATACCGATGAATTTAAAGTGGTTTAGTGTAACGAACAATCCTCGCGCGTTTATTGACACGGAAATTTCACAAAAAATTTTATAACACTAAGAACTTTGGAAATACCTTTTTTTTTAACAAACCTTAATGTCAATGCGTTTCCATCGAATTGCTGTAATCGAATAGAATATACATGTAAATATATATGCAAATATTTCTCTTAACTTACGTGTAATTTCAAATTACAAATTTCATTTTACAAGCAAAAATTATCATGTAAAAATTGATATTAATTGTTTGATTAATGATTGATCGATGTAATTACAACACACATGAAAATACTTTGCAGTTCCTGAATTACAATGATGAAATTACCTCGGGCAATTTGATGTTCGATTCAGACATTGATTTACCATAATATAATTACCAAAACCTAATCGAGCACATGCCTCGCTGTATTTTAATTATTGTTATTTCCACTGAACAAACTATATTATTAACGACTGAAAACAGTAAATATACATATAATAAAATGTAAATACGTATAATTTAAACATTTTTAGACAAATATTATCATTGATAATATTCCAAATATTATAATTATGTAACAATGTAATGCTTTACCATTAAAATTAATCATCGAAGTTTCATATATCATTTCTGAATTTTCCTTTATGTTTTTCGATCTCCTCCCGTTCGAGATCGAAGCATTATTTACAACTAGAATATTTCTCAAAGGTTTTCTCTCGAAGTGTCTCTATTTTAAAACTTAAAATTGAGTTATATAAGTTGAAAATTGAAGTAAAACACAAAGTTACCTTAAAAATAAGTTATAGTATATCGCAGTAAATAAATAAAAAAATATTGTGCGACTGAATGGTAACATAAAATATATGGATTATTCGTCTAATAAATATTATTACTCTATACATATTTCTATGTGTTATAATTATATTAATGCATCGAACAATCACAAATAAACAATTTAATATAAATAAAAATAAATTTATAAAACAAATATTTGGAAAATTGAACGTGAAGTTTATGAATTTACACTATTTATATATACTCATTAGCGACAAATTTAAGTTTACCTAAAAATTTTACAAGGAAGACATAGATTTTCTATTTGTTTGGGAAAAACATGTACGATGTTTACGAGGAAGAATGATTTCACTCCGCTCGAGAAGTAAGTCGAAAAAAACAATTTTAAAGACGTATCTCATTCCCCGAAGAGCGTTGAAAATGAAAAGAAACAGTCAAAGAAATTGAAAGTAGAATCCACCGTACGTAGTACACGAGGAAACACAAAAAGAAAAGGGATGGAAAAGGACATTATCCCGCAAGGTCCGTGTGGATTCGTCCGTCATAGATTTACACGTACACACACGTACAAAGTGAGTGAATTGGCTGTTCCAAGGGGTCGAGCCGGAGCATCGATCAAAGCGGAGGAGCGTTTATTCGCTAAGTGTGCACCAGGCCAATTAGAAGAAAGGAGCTTCGACTCTGTGGCATGGCGGCGGCGATCAAAGAAAAAAAAAAAAAAAGAAACGAGGAGGAGGGTAAAAGAAAGAGCGAGTGCAACCGTGCCAACAAAGTCGAGCACTGGAAAAGTACCTCGGTACATATCTACGATAGCTACATACACATGTATCTATACGGAAAAAGGAAAATATTTTGAACGCGAGGGAAAAAATTTCGTCTTCCAATGGGAGTATTTTGTGAAATCCGCATTATACATACGGAAATACGTTTCTATAAGATAGTTTATGTAAATTTTGTTTATCTCTTGAAACGTTAAAGTGAATTTTAGAGAGTCGAATGTCTTTTCGATTTTGACACTTTAGCGGCGACTTTATTTTAGATTCGCAATGGTTTAATTTAATTTGGATTGCTAATGCACAGTATAAATTGGATGAAAATGGGTATTGTATTATACACAATAGTTGAATAAACATATTATTAAGATTTATTTAAAACAGATTAAAATTAATGATTAATTCTTACGTCAATGATATAAATTATACCGTAATTATTTCGGTCTTACAGTTGGTTGACCATAAAAAATAATATATTAATTATAAGAAATTAAAGATAATATAAAATAGAATAAAATAAAGATATTCAGAAACATAGTAAAAAAATCTTTAAAAATAATGGTATAAAAATGTAATTAAATTCATAAACTCTATTAAACTTCAACACTGCATATAATTAATTGAAATCAGTATTAGAATGTATTAAACAAGATATTATGGCATGTAATAAAATTGTTATAAAATGTGTACCTTTATCTGTACCTTTATATATATATATATATAAAAATAAAAGTTAAAAGTTAAAGAGCACTTTCTAATTACATACACACACACACACACACACACACACACACCTCTACAAATTCGACATTTATACATTATCACACATATATTTCCCATCGATATCATCATCCGTGAACATCACGTAATGAGCAATTGCAGCGCACCTCCAACTTATGACTGAAATTATCTCCAGCGCAACTCTGTATACGAAGCCAGACTGATATATAAACATATATGTCGTATGGGTTACATACACACGCGCATATTCGCAATTATTATTCAGATTTTGTCATTTTCCTGGGTAATGCGCAGAGAGAGAGAGAGAGAGAGAGAGAGAGAGTGAGAGAGAGAGAGAACGAATAGATCCAGGTAACGACGGACTCGGGAACGGGATATCGATGCAGTGATGCGTAGACATATAGTTGAAACCAATATATCGGGAGAGTTCCCACGGTTGGCCATTAAAACCCACGGTACACCCTCCCGCGCAATAACTTAACTAACAAGATTTCGTTGTATAATTCGACGGCAGCATCGAAGCATCGAGGTGAAAGGGCTCGAATCGCAAGACTGACGCCTGAAACGCGATTACGCGGTACGGTAACGAGGCTCGTTCGCATATTGATACAATTCGCGCACAACCGTTTCTACCTACTACACACACACACACACACATATATATATATATATATATATATATACACATATACATGTATACATGTTTCTACCACCAGATTCGAAGATTTAACGGTGAAAGCATGTATACATGTTAAATTCATGTCGTTATTAAGAGGTTTCGCGTTTGCACACACACACACACACACACACACACACACATACACACAAATCAATTATTTTACGTCGAGGGTGCGAAACATATTATTATATGCACGTTACGTCGTTGTATCTATTGTGTTATTGTAAATTACAGGTGTACAATTTGACTACACTACATATGGAGATCGTTTTAATTGTACAGTTATAAATGTATACTGAGAAAAATGGTATATTAAAAATTACTAAAACTTTATAGTAACGTAGGGATCTACTTGGATCATTATAATTTGTTACTGTATAGTAGTGTGTAGTAATTTGTTTTTATAAATTATAATAAAAAATACGATATCCTAACATATGCTGTAAAATATAGTTGAAATTATGATAATCCAAGTATATCCCTACGTTACTATAAAATTTTAGTAATTTTTAACATACTATTTTTCGCAGTGTATAGCTGAATCATCGATAATGTGTACCATTAAAATTGTAGTAGAAATGACAATAAAGTTATTGTTACAAAAAAATGTAGTAAAAATTAATAGACTCTAAACAAACATTACTATACAGTATAGTAATTTATTGCATTTAGACAATCTGTACTATTTCGTTACTACGCACTATTGCCATCTTTACTACAACTTTTCTCTCAAATGTATACAATACTAGCAATAGTACGTTCGCAAATGGTAATGCAGGAAATTTAATTTCGTATCGTGTGTGTGTATACACTGAGAGAATTTTTGGGCAATTGCTGTAATTGCTCAAGTCAGCTGATGTACATAACCTTTTGGGCAGCAGCTCTACTAATTTTTGTACCGATGCTGCCCAAAAGTGCGGATTTTTCGCTGTTTGAGCGACACTAGCGCCACAGTTGGACGTCTGGTGTACAATTTTTGTACAGCATCTGCCCAAAACGCTCGTGCGAATACTGTAACGCGTTTCGGACGTCTGGCTACTAGCACTTACAGCATAGTTCCAAAAATTTTCTCAGTGTACGTGACGTCGTATCTATTATTTAGAAAATGAAACTGTACGCGCGAAGGTATAGAGGGATCAATTATTCGTGGTTTACCTCCTTTTAAGTAGAGAGTGTCAAGGTTCTATCAGCCGGGCGCAACGTTGTGCGTCCTTTGAATTTGGTGAAAGGCACCGGTTTACTAGATCCAAACGGTTTATTTTCTTTCGTACGATAGGATACATACGAGCCCGGAGTTATCTTTTAATTTCTTGTATAATGGCATTAATATTTCGTTTAGCGGTTTAAAGAATATTCGAGCGGGAACCTCGTTGGTCGGGTATACTGAGTGTACCACGCGAATTAAACATTTAAACGCACAGCGTCAAGTAATTTCGTTGAGTACACACCAAGATAATAATAATCTATGCGGTGAGAAATGATTAATTTTTTTATTATTCTTACAAAGATAAAATTTCGTATTCATAGGTTATTTTGTAAATCTAACGAGTATATTGTAATACGTATAGTTGAGTATATATTTGATAATAAACACATTGTTTCAGCACGGTTTTCTCTCTGTCCACGAAATTTTACACACAGCGGAAAGCCTTCTGGCACTGTTCCCTAATTTCACGTTGCATGCATTTTTATACTGTCCATACAGATGCACACTAATGCAAAATAACTTTACGTAACCGCAATGACAAACGTTTTAAGAGTAAAATTGATCAACAAAAGTGTACACGTTTAATGGGAAATTATTATTGTACATCGTTGTGCACGTAAGATGAAAACTATTACCAAAGTCGTGAATTGCAATTTCAATGCAAAATAGACGCGGCTGACTTAAATTTGGCAAAACCCAGTGCTCCCAAGGCCGCGGTTACACGGTTCCATCAATTCACGTGGAATGGCTTACACGTACGTTACACCGACAAATATTCTTGAATGTGTACATATACGCGCATACACAAAGTTCACGTGATATCGCGTAATGCTTTCTCCGGTTCGGTAACCGCACCTAAATTTTCTAAGGCTCTTTCAAAGTTTTACACTTACGAGACGTTTCTTGTATAGTTATGTAAATAATAAATACACGTGTACTCACAAATTTGTTACGAGGAAAACGTTTGATTAAAAAATGTCCATACTCTTTAGCAAAGGTGGGGCCAACTGTCAGAATGAGAAAAATGATTATACTGTACGGTAAATATATCAATGTGTAGTAAAAATTACAATGTTGTATCGGAGAAACAGAATTGACAATTGATAAAAATTACTATTTTTTGTAGGAACAATTAACTACGTATCTATTAATATTTCCTATGAGTACATTACAAAATTTTTTTCTCCAAGTGTAAATATAGTAATTTTTGCTACAATCTCTATTTTTGCCATGTAGTATTACAGTGTTTTCTTTTGCCTGTTTCTTTTCCTCTTTGCTGAAGCATAAAATAATTTGTAATCGAACATTTTTTTCCATAAATATATTGCTCGAGTATCAAAATATTTCGTATTAAATAATAATTGAAATCGATAAAGAAATATTATATTACATTGTACCTGCCTGATTGAAGAATTCAGTATTCTTTTTATTTTTAATATTAATTTAATTTAATACTAATTCAGTCAGTATGTCATGGGTTTTTTTTAATTATATAAAATATTTTACGCATTAAATATTCGATATGTTGCAAACTTCCTGGGTATTTTAGACACATTTGAGTTACAATTTATCAAACATGTTCGTCTAGTTCGTTAATATTACGTCAAAGACATTTTAATCTTTTTGTTACCATGGTTATTTTACATCCACGATTAAATGGTGCAGTTACCTCGTGTCGTCCCAAAGAATTTTTGGTGAATCGCTCAACCCCACGTACCCGAAAAGTAAAAAAACAAAAACAAAAAAAAAGAGTAATATATACCGGTAGAGGAGGTATATGGGAGAAAGAAAGCTGAGAAAAGTACTCGCCGGAAGGAAAAAGTAAAAAAGGCACGGATCTACGAGGGCAAACGAGGTATAGCGTTGGTACAAAAGCATCGCGACCGGCGCATAAAAGCGGAATGCAGATAAGCACTTCGCGCGCAGTCGGGCCAGAAAATTAACCTCGTGCTCTAATCCAGCTGCAAGTGACAATGAGAAGGAGAGACGAGGTGTTCATTGGCGAATCTCCTTGACGCCCACGCTGCTGTCCAATCCGAGTGCGACAACGCGAGATAACAAGCTCATGCAAACGACGGGACGCCCCAGAGCAGGCACGCGCGCGACTTCGACTTCGGAACAGGAATTTTATTGTGCGGCCTCGTAAGTCGACTGTTGGGGAAAATCGGTCTGTCACGAATATCTTTTGACTTTGCGAGGACAACTCTGATTTCTTCGTTGTTGGTTTTTTATCTCCTCTTTCTCTTCGTTTTATTGTTGTGCCCAGCTTTCCACCGTTGCCACGGCGATGACGCGCTTATTATAACCGCCGGGTATAACGAGTTTTCATTTTTCTATTTAATTATAACGTGCTTCTTATTACTGTTCACGTGCACTCCTCGATATCTTGAATTTTCGCGCGTATTATGTATTTTGTAATAGAAATATTTTCTTGTTACACACTTCCAATTTAATTATTGTTTATTTACTTCAAAATTTTGCAGTTTAAAATGAACGTATATTTTAATACCGTAATAGAAATACGTGAAGTATATATGTATAATGACATTGTAACCGAATAATTTTACAACGAAATTGGGTGCGGAATTTCGTATATTGCACGTCAAATTAAAGTATTATATCATAGGGAAGAAGGAATTTCGCAGGATTGAATAGACTTGAACGCTGAGCCTTTGTTCAATCAGAAGACAGCCTGAGGAGGGCTCACACTGGAATTGAAACGTCGTTGCAAAAGCTTTGTTGGAATAACGACTTGTGTTAGCTTAGATACTATTTGTGTAAATAGATTTTCAATATTATATTAATCTTATAACCTTTATTAACCTATAATCGTGTTGGCTTAAAGTTTTAATATAATTATACTACTGTCTTACACGCACAAAAATATTAAATTATTACCTAACAGGTTTTTTTTTACAATTATTTTTTAACGCGACCGATTAATATTTTATTTTGAATTTAAACGTACTCGGTACGAATTAAAATTTTGTATTTACCGATGGTAAAATAAATTTAATCGGTGTACCTGCGTGCATTTTCACTTATCGCCTCGAGTTGAGAGTTTACATTTTGTAGCATTAATCAAAAAGTGTTAAAAATAATCCACTAGAGCTCAATAGGATCAACGTTACGTTAGCAAACACCGTATTATTATTTTTTTTTCCATATTGGTCAGTTGTACAACTCGAAAAAGCTTTCATACGTGTACAAAACAAGATCGTATAGTCAACGCTTTTATTTACGCGTAAAAAAAATTTACCTTTAAAAGAAAAAGAAAAAAAACGTCGTACACGTTCAGTAATCCAGTAACGAGGATTCGCGATGAAACCATCGGCTTTAACAAAAGAATGATAATGTAACGTACCGCAAGGTCGGTCGGTCAAGTCTCGAAAGATACCGAGGGATCCGTCAGTTCCGTCAAGGCATCAATCATCGTCGTTATATGCCAAGACATAGACCCTTGAAATCAACACAAAGCCAGGGACCGAGAGACATTAGGGAAGAGGTGCGGAGGATGAAGAGTGGAACTGGCCTTGGTATAATCTGTAAAGGGGGTCAACCAGTGGGAGAGAGAGAAAACAATTGAGAGGGTCGAGAGGTAGAGAAGCGCGTCCATTCCGTATAGGTATAATGTGGGTGTGTGGGTGTGTGCGCGCATCCCCGTTGGTACCCTCGGAAAATCGCATCGGGCCGGTGCACTCTCGGCAATGTATGGCGCGCCCCTTCATCTACATTAGGTAAATACGTACTTGCAAGCCCGCGCTATATACCTCTGCTTCTCGAGTGGATACGCTGGTGCGGTCGCTCGTTAACGCACACGTGCTTACGTGTATATCCGTGTACAAGGTGCTCAACAACTCGTACGACTCGATGATACTGTCGGCCTTTTTGATACTATCGTTATCTATGGACCCATCGTTCCGCGACCGTTAAACGACGTTAAGCAAAACCGAAATAACCGATTCATTATTTTCGTTATAATTTATTAATTTTAATATATTTATTTGCAATCTATACTATATACTGTAACATCGTTTTCATTTCGTCTTTTAATTCATTTTTTTTTTCGTACAATTTATTCGTGTATATAACACTAGGAGCCATCCCAAAATTTCATCTATAATGTTATTGATCCATCGATCGATCAATCAATTTTTATATTACCTCGTATTGCCGCGCGTACAAACATAACGAAGAAATTGTATTAACAAATTCATTCGAACGTAAAATTAAAATAATATTGATATTACTGTTATTAAAATGACAAATGGAGTGTGTAATACGTTATTACGTGCTCATGTGCGTGTATATATATATATATATATATATATATGTAACATATTTGAATATTGTTTTCTTCGATAGATGTCATACTTTCCATTATCTTGAAACGTGCATCTCGTGCATTAAAATAAATCGTCAAAAAAAAAACCCGCGAGCTTATTTATTTTATCTTTTCAAATGTTCAAACGGACGCAGAAGCGCAGAGTTTAATATTATATAACGATATAATATAAACTCTAAATGAAATTTCTTTTGTTTATATATATTTGAAAAAAAAGAAAAAAAAACGAAGAAGTAAACCGATGTATAATGGATTAAATAATACAATATGCAATCTATATTAAATAAAGGAAATAAAAGTTCGAAGAAACCCTCTCGAGGAAATTGCACAGCGCGTGACAGTACCCATGACACATCTGGTCTCGGTCTCATCAAGCAGAAATCCACGTATTTTTTTAAAATTATTTAAATACACAATGGCAATCTTGTTAAATTTGATAATTACCTACTTTTAAGAAAAGAATAATAATTCTTTCATAATTCGATTTCCCTCAGAATCGCAAACCGTAATTTATTTAACCTCTGCCATTGTACTCGCCGAACAATTTTCCACTTGACGAAACATTTAATACCGAGGTTCAAAGTAATATCGAAATAAATTTACCGAACACCGAATTATCTTAATATTATTTGGAATAACGACTCGTAAATGTAAGGAAGCAAAAAAGAAAAGATAATCAAGTTGAACGGAAGCATTGTTATACAACGAAGCTCGATATATACTTGCGCAGTGCTTAAGGCGATGCATCCAAGCGATCGAGGCTGGCCTTCGCGTTTCCTCCCGCTTTTTTTTCTAAAAAGGAGCAAAGACTTTCGGTTCCTTTGTGGTCGAGGATTTCGGTCTTCGTTTTTTTTTGGAATTTACGCTTACGAGCTCTTCTTGGTAAATTTCGGACCGTAATTTTCGTGGTTCTCCCGGCATTGACTTGTAAAGAATACACTAGAGCTTTTCTGGGGCAAAAGCGTTTGTACGGGTGTTGTATGAATATAAGGATCTAGCCCAGGGTTCTAAATTTAATCGGTATACAATGCCTCACTCCCTTTATCTTTAACATTTTACTTTTCTTCAAAGAGCGAACGTGAAAAACTATAATCTTTATACCTCGTATCTTTGTGGTAAATAATGAAAATATATACGCGTTTAGTATTTCGTCCTGTGAGTACAAAAGCTTGTTCTACTTTTGAGTTGATAAAAGGTGGGATAGAAAACTTGGAGGTTCACCAATTTTGATTTTGGTAAAAGAAAAAGAAAAACAGTTAGAAGTCATCGTTATACCGTGATATAATGTAACAAGATACTTCGGCGCGTTATAAGTATGAAATACTGAAAATCCACGTTACATTAATTAAATTAAATTAACAAAACAAAAAAAAACGTTTATATTTTTTAGTGTAAATTTAGTTTTTCATACATACGTACTTCAGATTCATATTCGCTAAGTGCAAAAAGCTTTGATATAACTAATGAAATTCGTTTGTTAATAATTAACGTTAATTATTTTACGCGGTATCAAACGAATTAACAGTTTCCCGGACGCTTATTAATAAGCGTTAAACCTTTCGTTAGCTTTGAGGTGAACAAAGACGATCTACTCATTGAAATACGATTTTTAATTAAACGTCTTGTGAAGCGTTTAACGTTAGCAAATACTACGTCATCTTATCAAGTATGTGTTGTTCTCTAAACATCTACCACAAAAAATGGAGAGTCGCATGAGTGAAGCGCATCGTGAACCAAATTGCAAGGCAAACATGTTTAATCGAGCGCAACGGTTACCGCCTATTTCCCAACTCAAACATTATCTAAACGAACGCGGCATCGTTAATGTTAACGTATTTGCTTAAGTCGTCGACGTATTTGGAAAATTAAGAAATATATCCACTACGACGTCGGACCCTAAATAGCAATTTACTTTATTTTCAAATGAATAGCGTCAGGTCCTTGTGCTTGTATTAACCAAAATATATGTATGAATATTCTTTCAAATTTTTTAATTAATAATTTCAATATAATATTTAAAAGTGTTTAAAAATAGTGCTCCTTTTTCGATTCGATATTAAAAACATGTATAGTATTGTTTACCTAATTATAAATAAAAAATATTTAATTTTTTGAACAAAAATTTTGAGAATTGGAAAAGGGTAGTTTCCAGTAATCTGGATACGTTTAAAGCGATATACTGCGAACGAGTGGTTGTAGCAACCGATAACATAAATAAAAAAAGTGTATCAATTATTAGAAAGCTCGAGACAAAAATCAAGCAGCCGCATCACGTACACGTAGCAAATAGTCGGATAGTAGAAAAATCATGTAACCTGTCTTAGGAAAAGTCGAAGTAACCAACGTACAACAGCGAGCTACTATCCCTATCTCTCTCTCTCTCTCTCTCTCTCTTTCTCTCTATACCCCTCTTCCTATCTCTTCTAAGAAGCTGGGTAACTCGAAATTAATGAAGACGCCAGGTTTAATCCGATGCTCAACAGCGGCGGTACACTGCTCGTCTAGCATGCGCCCAATTAGAAGATAGAACGAAAACCAAGCAAGAGAAGGATAGATACAAGAAAGAGAAAGAGAGAGAGAGAGAGAGAAAGGAAGGGAGGAACAATGATCCTGCTACTCTCAGCGGCTAATGGCACCCCGAGACTCGGCCATTGTTGAGACGCAGCCCGAGTGTCTACGTCACTTATATGCTTCTTATCTAGCTGACCACTCTTGTTCGCTTGCTTATTTTTTTTTCACTCTTTGTAAGTGATCGCGTTGTCGAAAACGAAAGAGAGAGAGAGAGAGAGAGAGAGAGAGAGAGAGAGAGAGAGAGAGAGAGAGAGAGAGAGAGAACTTTTTAACTGACAATTTGCTAAAAATAGAGCACCGCCAAAGAACGGATGTTACGAGCAAATTTTAACCTATAAACTTGCTACTTTTGGCACTGGCTTTTAATGCATCCCTTTTTTACGAGCCTTAAATGCTAAAGTTCTATCAACTGTTCTATTAAATCGAACGAAATTATGTGTTTACCAGTATATACATTATTTTTCATTATTCGAAAGAATCTGTGGGTTCGTTCGCGTTGAAGCTTTCGTATAATCACCTTGAAGACATGTCAGATTTAGAAAATGGTGATATTTTATACTTCCGTTTAAATAAAGGATGGAAATTTTGAAAAGATCCCGAACGTTAAGCCCTTAGGCGTGTTTTAAGTAATATTCACAGATACTTAACATCGATAACTTAATTAGAATGTTGAATTTAACAAATTGAATTAGGAATGAAAAGTTATATATTCTTTAAAAATCAAAACGTCAGGACCTCCCTTATGTTTTAAACAATCTGTATGAATGATTTTTAATTCAATATATTAGATATAATTTTTGGATTAGAGGACGTAGATCCCTGTAATTTGAGTCCGACATCCCCTAAACAATGTTTTCATTATTGTTCGTTATTTTCCAGAGGGTAACTACCAGAAACTTTGAAAATGTGAAAAATACACTAAGGAATTTTCACGTTCTCGTGTTCAAAACGTGTCTCATAATTTAAAGTCATAACTTACTCACATAGACAGGATATTCTTACTCAAAATTCATAAATTATATTGTATCCGTTTCTACAATATTATTATACTTATTTTTTTATTTAATTATATATATATATATATATATTTTATTATTGTACGTATTATTATCTACTTACGTGAAATTACATATTTCTAGTTAGAATATTACTATTTAATCTTATAAATTTTTTATCTTCTTAAAGAGCAATTAGTTAGTTATACTCAATGGCGTATAATAATTAGCAATAGAAATAGAAAGCAGTGTGATGTAAAAATTACAAAACTAGATTCTCTCAACTGTCTAAATACATCATCGAAGCCGTACTACAGTTTTCATCATAACTAAACAAATTGTTTCCTACTGCGCGGGCTACAAATTTCACGAGCAATTTTACCTTCCCACGGAAGATAAATAAAGCGATCACGAAAGAGGAACCGGATCAATTCCCGACACGTCAGTTCCGTATATCTTATCGACCGCCACGCGGGAAAGTATTTTTATTTTTCAGAAAAAAATAATATACGACCAAAAAAATAAACAAACGCCCATTCATTCGCAAGTAATTCCGCGTACAAATTTTACCGCTTG
Source organism: Theocolax elegans (assembly GCA_026168455.1). Lineage (NCBI taxonomy): Eukaryota > Metazoa > Arthropoda > Insecta > Hymenoptera > Cerocephalidae > Theocolax > Theocolax elegans. The sequence continues at coordinate 2,549,133 of CM047428.1, read as the reverse complement.
GACAGCTTGCCCGAAAAAATTTACCAGCTCGATCCCGCTTTTGATCAATTTTTGAGTTCCCGCCCTCCGAAACAATAAATTAAGCGCGTCGAGTCGATCGAACGATTGGTAGAAACAAAGAGCTGCCGCGTGTTCATTAATTCATTTTTTTTTCGTTCGTTTGACCATATGCCTCGAAACGAGACCTGACTCTCCCCGTGTACTTCGGTTAATTGAATTTTCAACTTTCAAAATTTTCGCACTTTTTATTTCTTTGTAAGCTACTGAGAGCTTAAGATACTTTTTCGACGTTATTTTTTTTTATTCTCTCGTAAGCTAGGCGCTTACGATTTTATAGCGAGCTAAGTCTCGGGATTTCTTACTTTCTTTTTTCGTATATACGAAACTTGAGAGGATCGGTAATAATGCAATAGAATTTTGTAATTTGAAGTGATCGCGTTAGCTCAAAAGTGCAATAAAAATATTTAACATTACTTTTTTTTATCATCATTCTTAGTATAATTTTAATCATACACCAACTGTATATAATTGTGAATTTATTGCAATTTTCGAGCACTTTTTAATGATGACTCGGTTAGATTATACCGTCGAGTGTGAGGAAAAACGCCATTAACGAACAATCTAGAGTAGTCGAGAAGTTGGTTAATTAACTATAGAGAGAAAATTCTATTAGTAAAATTTAACAACGTCGCGTTTAATGGTCTTACGTCAAAATTATCGTTTCCTCCACGAAAATAATTATTATACTAAAAAATAATTAAATTAATTATACAAGTTCATTTGTTCTCTTATAAATATTGTATTTTGAACGGTTTTTTTATTGATTTGATAGCCTAACGATTGAACTACGCAAGAGTTATTAGTAATATAATTTTTTATCGTCCGTTCAATCTCACTTTACCTTTATTATAATGAGGTTGTATACACGAGACAAAAAGTTTTATTCTCGATCCTCGTAAGTATTTTCCTCGCAGGTTTTTGTTAGTCTAATCAAAGTTTATAGGTCCGCAAGCACGATACTTCTTGCTAATTCCCATTTCCGCTCGCTAAACTTTGGCCAAGATCTAAAAGAGCTTTGAACCTCCTTTTACTTTATCATCTAACTTACTTTACTTTGTTGTCGAAGTTACAACAAAATATTTATTCAAATATGGCGAGAGAACGCGTATTTTCTTTAAAAGCTCGCCGATGTAAATTAATTTACTTTGGGAGAAAATTGAAATGTAACTTTTACATTCGATTGAGTAAGTCCGAAATAAATTTTCATCGGTAAAGCTGTACACGCGCCCGATTAACTTATTCAATCTGTACACGCGCAGTAATAACAATATTTCTTCATTTCGTTCTTCCTTCTTCCGTTTTTTTTTCTTTTATCGCGCCGTCAAAAAAGAGCCAGCTACATTTTAGTAAAAGCAAGCGATAAAACACGGTATTACACGGTAAGGGATATAATAGCATTACCAAAGGAGAAAAACATTTTCATCTCCATCCTATATCCCGAAGCAACGCGAAACATTTTTCCAAAGGTACGATTTCCTTGACAAGAACTATATACACACGCCTCGGGATAGCTTTCTTATTCTTGCTCAGACGGAGAAAAACGAAAAGTACCGAATGCAAATCGCTAAATTTACTCGTCTTCTTTTTTTTTCCTCTCTCCCTAGGAAAGGCGAAACGTGTCCCGAGTTGCCGTTTGCGAGCAACTTTCTCGGCTGTAACAAGGGAGCTAGAGGTAGAGAGCTAGTGGTAGGTCGAGCAACTTTGCGAAAAAATCTCCCCCCTTCCGGCTCATTTGCTACGACGAATCAGATTTGCGCGGCGAGTCCTCGTAAAAAAAAACCTGGATTACGCAACTCCCTTTTCTCTCCCCTTTTTTATTCGACGTTAACGCGATGATTTTATTATCATTTTTATTTTAGCCGGATGATACACATTTCACAAGAAAGGTATATGGCGATTCAGAAATCGTTGCAGTAATAATTTGTAATAATTTACATATTTGTTGGTGTAAGATCGAATAAGATCAACGCTTTATTCGACTGCAAAACTTTTCGCGATGAAATATTGAGTTATTCGTTAACACTCGTACAAATCGGTATACCACTATGTTCCTCTTAGCATTCGATTTTCACCTTTCGACGGGATTAGTATATATTGGCTTACCTCACAAACTGTACGAGAACTTTTAATAAACAAAAAAGTTCATTTAAAAGGATAATCTTGAATAATCTCCTTTCCATTTAAGATTATCATACTTTAAAACTTTTCAATTTTATACGTAAATAAAGATGCAAAAAAAACGGAATACTTACTTTATCGTTAAATAAAATTCTATTTTCTTTTTTATAAAATTGATAAGATCAGTAAATGAAAAGTGTATAGAAAATCCTATTATTATCTACATTATATTAACGATTAATAAAGTCGAATGGAAAGAAATAAATGCATGTATCCGATGAGAAAAGAAAAAAAGAAAATAGAGGAATAAAAAGATACTAATAGGACGCGAGATATATCTTAATTGTCTCGTTCATGCAAACAACTGTTTTTTCACCCTGGTTTGTAGTGCTTGTCCGGATGAATGAAGATTGCGCAAAAGTGTGAACAACGAGGTGCAATCATAACGTGATTACGTGGCTCATTAATTTTGCAGTGGTTCGGTAGTGTACAGGAAAATCGATAAATCGTCAAGTGAGCTCAAAGAAAAAGAAAGAAGGAAATCGATACAGTCAACAAACCTCGGATACATTCTCCAATTGATATCCTGATGAGGTGCAACGAAATTTACTAACGTTCGATTTACTTATTTTATCGTCTAAATTTATAAAAAAAATCTATTAAAATCAAACCTTCAAGTCAACTCGAAAGATCATAGTTAAAATTGACTCGTATTATACGTTGAAGAAACAATAGAAGTCTAGTTTTATTGAAAATAATTGCGACATATAAAGCGACACCATGTTAATTCTATTAAATATGCGCTGTTTTGTGATATCAAAACACGACACACCCGAATCATCAAAAAGTTCTTTAAAATAAATTAAAAATTAAATGAAAAAAAATCTAAAATGTATAAAACTAGAAGGACCGGTTGAAGTAAGCATCACATAAACGATAAGGAACACTTTTTTCAATGACGCGTTTAAAAAAAAAAGCTTTCAACGACTGATTGAAAGCAATAATGAAATCCCCAAGGTAACTCCCCCGACGACGGAATCAAGAATCGCCGAATCAATTACACCATCCGTCAATCACCGTGCACGAAATATTTCAATGCTAAAGTGGACTCTATAAAAAAAAAGCTCGACAAGAGGAAAGAGAGATGATCACAAAGGAAGCGAGGAAAAGCTCAGCGTATACTCTTTAGTTTATTTTTCGTAAATGGAGATTTTTCATCGTCGCAGCGATCGCTACGTCACACTGTTCGCGTAAGCCAATAGACAAGGACGAAAGGTCTAAAATAACGCACCGAATGAGCCAATAATATAAAATGATATGGCAAGTGGAAAGAGGGAAGAGAGGGGGCGGGGTGCAGGGGTAAAGGTAGAAAAGCTCAATCGTGCGGAACCGGAAGCCACGTAGACTCCAATTGAATATGGTATCGCGCCGGAATTGCCTTGGATCGCCTCTCCCGGATAGTGGCTCGAATTCCTTTAAGCATTCTTGACGACGCGCGAGAACTGCGGATCAAAAGACTCAAAGACCTACCTCTTCCTCCAGGTATTATAATTTATCTCGAGGACTTATAATAATAAGGTGAAGAAAATTTTATTATCATATTTTATATGTTCATCCATCGTAATGTTTACGCGTATATATTCATAATATTATGATAAATATAAAAAGGGATTTAGGAGTTGCAGTTTCTATAAAACTATCAAAAAACCATAACTACGCTTAATATTTCTTAAATTTAATTAAAATTAAAACTTGGATTATAATTTAATTTTAATATTTAGTATAGATTAATTAACTTACGTAACGTGAAGATGTAGCAAGAAGATGTACTCACCTGCAAAAGAAAAAAATTAATAATTAGTTTTAAGTTTTTTTTTAGGTTAAGTGCTATACGATAATAATTTATTATTTCAAAAATAAGTATAAAAAATAAGTTTATCAAATCTAAAATATAAAATAAATTTCTCATTGAACAATAATAAACATTTAATTTCATTTGCAACAATTAACTAGAACTTTCATTTAAGAAGCTATTTAGATACGTTTCTAATAAAAAAAAAGAGTAATTCATCGTTTAAAGTGAGGTGGACTCATTTGAAACTAGAACGCGTCCGATATCAATAAAATTGCACGCAATATCTCCGACTATATACTTTTTTTTATCCCTGGACCTTCTATTGCTTTATCAACTCGACAGTCTTGTTGATGAATCGTTCTTCTATCTTACTCTGATTCTTCAACTTTATGCGCGAACTGCATATCGATCTTTCATATTTTATTTCATTCGTCTTTTATACACCAGGTTTATCCACATTGTCGAAAAAATACGTAATAATCCAAATATTGCATACTAATCATTTATCATGTTTGATTATAGGTTTACATTTCCTTATATCGAGAAAATAATGTATACCCAGATTTTAGAGCTCTAAGATAAACATGATAGTAAAGTAGTACATTTTATTTCCTAAACTAAGATTTTGTAGTACTCGTCAATTCAATATATTACATGAGTTTTAACGAATTTTATAGTTTATTTTCCTTGTTTGCTTTTTTTCTTAAAATATCGAATAAATTATATTGATACGTGGAAAATACGATTCTACGTGAAAATTTATAACAAATTTCAATTTTCAAAAAGAATAAAAACTTTTTTTTTTATATATTAAAATGTACGAATTTAATAACGTTATTCTCCAAAACGATATTAATTTTATTCTCCTTGTTATAAATATGTAAGTTGTTACATTTTTTGTCAGAATTATAATGGAATATTTTTTAGGTTGTTGTAAACTACAAAAATATTGAAAAATATAGATAAATATAGATATTTAGCCCTAACGCTCAAATTTATCAAAATTATAGACCACTAAAGTAATTTAAAAAAAAATGTTTTCCACTTTAATCGCTTATAAACAAATAAGGGTATATATACTTAAGTTCAATAGCACAAGAAAGCTTAAAAGAAATATTTAAAAGAAAGAAGATTAAAAGAAATATGCTCATATGTATTTATTTTCACAAAGTAACAGGAGGAACGAGAAGTTGATGAATTTTCCACGAAGTACTATAAATTTATTTAATATTTTATATCAAATTGCGTCAACTGTTTGTTTTGTTTTCTAAGATATCGGTTCAAATCAATAAATTTTTGGGCATTTTTTTAGCGCCAAGTACTTGATCAAGTACTTAATGCAATTATAATGGAAACATTTTTCTTCAAAATTTGCTATAATAGCCTACAATTTTGATAAAAAGTGTTAGAGTCGAAAAATCTGGATTTCTTAATATTTTTGTATAAGAAAAAGACATTTTCCGAGTAATTAGACAAAATTTTACCACATCATCATGAAATTTACTATAAAATGTATACATTTCTTCCGAGTTAAATTATTACTCTAAATTTCATTTCTAGGAGCATAAATAAAAAATAAAACTCCGACCAACAATCTCGTAAGACATTCCTTAATAAAAACACACAGGAAAGTAAATGTGACTGTGGCATCGAACGAAAAAAATTACGAAATACGAGGTCTGTGATATCTCAGTCGGTTAGGGCATTGGACTCGTAATCCAGAGGTCCCATTTTTTCAATAAGTGCTTTCTTTTCAAAGACATCGTATGACCTCCGTCGCTGATTACTATACCAAATTGGAGCGACGTTAAATAAAATAAAAAAAAATTACGAAATACAAAAGATTATAATCGCAAGTGAAGCCCTCTTTATATCGAGTAATAAAACACATTGTCTCAGTCAGAGAAATTCCAAGTTGGCCGGACGGTATGTAGGCCAAGATTACGATGAGGTAGTGAAAAGGGAGCCGCTCGCATTAGAACCCGTCGCGTTATGTACTTTGCGCGCGCGCGCATCGTCCTTCCTTGCGATCGGAGAACTCAGCGAAATATATTTCAGAGCACCGAGGTTCAAGAGGATTTTGGACAGAGCAGACGAATGCCGTGCAATATCGATGAAAGCATCGTGTTCGTGAAATTGACGGTGGTGACGCGACCAAAGTATTTTCAGTTCAGGCCTCTCTCGCTTCGACGCCCGGGTACTCGATTCCTTTTTTTTTCCTTTTCCTTTCTTTTCTCTTTTTTTGATGGGCAATTTCACGAACGAACCTGGTGAAAAGTCTTTTCATCGTTTCCCGCGCGACTTTAAAAGATCGAAAGTGAGATTAATCCAGGTTAAAAATACGGGTCATTTTTAGTACCGAGACAAATGTAATTTCTATAAAGGATGGAGAAAATAAACATTTTCTTGAAAACGACGAGAATCTCTTTTTTTACCTGGAAACTTATATAGTTTGAATAAGAACTAACTGAATGTTTGTATGGGTGCAGAAAGTAAAACGGTTAATGAATATTACAATTCAACTGCAGCATAAATTAGATTTGAATAAAACATTGTACAAAATATATGTATTTTTTTAGTATATGCTTTTCGACCGTGTACGCGTATTTGTAGTACAGTAAACGCAAGCATACGTGCTTTTATTGAAAATTTGCAAACTAGGTTTCCTACATTATAGGTACACATAAAATTTTAAGAGAAAAATATTAGATATATATATCTGCTGCAGTAAGAAAACTTTCGCTGGATCCGCTTTAAAAAATTTTCTTTTCATTCGATCATGGTTTTAAATAAAAATTGGTAATCTTATACTAAATTTACACTCGCGTCGCATTGCATAACATTATACATAACCTAATGCAGTGTAAATTTGTCTAAACGCATATCGCAAAAAATTATTTAGTGTATGCAAGTTGTTTGCTTGAAAAATTTTATTGTCAGTATATTAGATCGTAACGATTTCAAAGTAATACTCCTACAATTTCAAAGAACACGGAGAAAAATATTTGATTAAAAATAACTATACTTTCGAGCAAAGGTGGGACAAACTGTCGGAATGAGAAAAATTGTAATACCACATCGTAAAATTTTATATTCAATTTTAACACACTGCAGTATAAAAACGTCAGTTTGTCCCACCTTTGACATTTTCCTCCGTGAAGTTATGATAATATAACAGAGGCGTAGATGTTTATTATCCTCCTGTTATATAATTACTTATCAGTTGTGTTTTTTATTCGCCGGGCAATTAAAATGATAAAATGAGGCGAATTTAAAATAAATTCCATTGAATCTCAATTCGGTTCAATTTCAACGGTAAACGTTGGCGATGTCACCCTATACTAAATACCTTTAATCGGCGGGAAATAACGTAAATATTTCAAAACTATCAGCATTAATTTTGCATTAACACGGATAATTAAATACATTAGACACTTGGAATGTTCACGTCGACCATTACAAAACTGTGAATTGCATATTTTCTAATTATTTATTTTATCCTTAAGGGAGTAATTCTACAGCATCCACGTCTACATCTAATTTTCTTAATAATTTTTAAGCTCGGGAATAATTGAGATAAAACGCATGAAAAACGAGCAATTAAATTCTTAATTTAACTCTAGTAAACGGCTTAAATAAATTAAATCAAAACTCTTTAACGCGCTGCACGAAGATCTTTCGCAGAATTTTTTTCATATACTCATTTACAAAAAGAAAAAAGAAGGGAAGCTAATAGCTTTATAAAAAGTACGATTAAAATTGAACCTGAAAAGCAATTCATACTGTAGCGCTTTCCATTAAATTGGAATTCAAGTGTCAATAAGTTTATTATTGTCCAGGACGTTTATACGATAATCCAATTCGATCGCACCCTCGAGTCAATGATTCGTGTAGACCGAAATGAAATAGTTTCGAGTTGACTGATAACAGTGGTATACGCCGTTATAAACTGAACCAAAAAAAAAAAGAAATCTCGATTCTTTTATTAATCCGAGTGCAGTAGGCATTTATAGCCAATGACTCGGTTAAAATTTCATCGCGACAGCGAAAATATATGTGAAATCGAGAAAGGCGAAAAAAAGGGGGGGGGGGAAATAATTTGTTACCATCGATATAAATCACCTATAGGACGGTACGCCAACGCCCAAGCATCATCTCGCATCAAAGCTTCGTCTACCTGTCGATTCCATAAAACGGCATAGTTCCCATTAATAACGGAGCGTGGACCTAATGGTACAGAAGAGACGCGACGATCCCTTTGAAAAATTTACCTCACATCGTTTAGCGGTGAACCCCAAGTAAAAAGAAAGATCGCGATAAATATTCATTGAATCGCGATTAATGTGGCGCGGTTGTCTTAATAAAATCGTTATCAATTCACAGACGATAAAGTACCTGCAGAGAGACTAAAACGTAGTTGATGGTATATATAAAAATTAAAAAATATATATATACAACGTACATTTCAATGATCGCTTCATTCGGGAATGTAATAACCCGTATATAGCCAATTTAAAATTGACGCGCGTTGGAGGTAAAAAAAAAAGAGGAAAAAAAGGTGAACATGCAGGAAATAAAACGCATAGCGTTTCGGCACGACAGCCACGATAAATAGATTTGCCAGACTACTGCGGCACGAGGCTATTGTTGCAACACTGCTCTCTGTTATTGGAGGCGCGTATACGTTCGGCGCGCTCGCGTGCGCAGACCAACCGCCCGACTGAAGTGTCTTTCTCAATCACTACATTTTTCTAAGCTTGTATTTCGATCTCTTTTTCTCTTTCGTATCGTTGTTTGAAGTAGATTTTCCTGTCTGCGCGCGGATGTGCACAATAAATGCCGAAGAGAATTGAATTTGTTGGAGTACAAGACGCGTTCGAACAAAAAAAAGATATTTATAAATTACCCAATTAAAAAATGAGTAATGTATCGGTAATACGAGGATTTTTTTTCAGTAAATTTTACTATACACGTGATATACGTAAATGCAATAAATTACGTAATTATCGTTCCATATCGGAATTGAAGAATACATTTTTTGCAATTACAGATACATAACCTTATTCACTTAACTGTTAGTCGAGTCTCATCAAATTTTACTCTACGTTCAAGTACGTAACTTGATTAAAGGAAGTTACACGAGTATTCTACGAGCTTTTTTCATTTAGAGCTTTAATGGAATAATTAACTTAATATATTTCATAGAACGCGTTTAATTCGGATATCATTAAACGTACATTGGATTTAGTTATTTTAACAATTCCAATTTCGGGAACAAATTATTTTAAATGCATATTTCCGAACAATCATTTGTTTTCTTTACTTGCGTGTACTCGCACTGGTCGCGACAAAATATTATTGTTACAAATCAATAAATATATGCACTCGAACATTAGAACTTGGAAAAAAATGTTGGGTATTCGATTCGTACGTCAATATTTCCTTAATACTTGAGTTCTCTGCGCGACGCATGGGTAAATATATAACACTAAAGCAAATATTTCTCTGCTGCCGTTTCAATAGAAATATTCCACAAAATTTATTATACGTTCTATTTGATAGTATATATGCATTATTTTTTTTTTTTTTTAATATTTTCCTTAATAAGTATATACATACTTATTTTTTCAAATAAGAATTTCACAATCATTTTTGTATGCGTCAATCCGGTATCCCTTTTCGCGAAACTTTCTAACGCGTTCTACGATGGCAGGACGAAAGCCATAAGAAACATTTCGAAATTTCAATAAAAACGTTACATATATTTTTTTCGTTCAATTATTTTTACTTTTACGTTTACGTAATAATTATTCAGCACGTAAGGCCGTAGCTCGGAACGAGCAAAAAAATAACGAGAACTAAAATAACAATTGTAATTACCCGCGAAAGAGAAAGCAATTAAACACTGCACAACGTGTAATATTAAAAATGTAAAAATAAAAAATCGTGCAAGTATACCTATGTGTATCTAGAAAGAAAACAAGATACGCCGGAGCATAAAATTAACTCCTGTCACGTTTCCACTTGTCCAGCTCGTCGCGTCAGGTCCTGTAACTGACGGCGTTTTTTTTTTAACTCTCTTTAATTACAACCACGCGGACTCGATACGTCGAGGTGGAGCCAACTTGAGCTGTCCGAGCGTTGAAAATTGTCACGATTAAGTAAGGGGATAAATACGTTCCGAGAATGGATAACGACAGATTTGTAATTACATTACAGTATGGCCTTAATATTTCGTTGATAATCAGCTAATTGTGATTGCCGGAATATATTGTTCTTAATAAAGTGTAAAAAAAGTAAATCAACCATCGTATTAAACGTGATGAATTAATTATTTATTTTTATTAAACGTACAAATATTGCAAAAGTCGTTTATTTTTAAAAAAAACTTCCGATCCCTTAATTATGTTAAATTGCATTTTAATGAATACGTCGATAAATGTCGAGATTGTATCGAGAACAGATAATTTTTATTATTATCTTGTAAATCATTAACAATGTACGGTAAGTCGATATTATATTTTGATATGAATTTCTCTATATTTATACACGTTCCGAGTATGATCAAACGTACGTCGAATGCACCGCTCTGCGTTTATATATAGTCAACTTGTATTAATATAATTCCTAATAACGCTCGAAGCGTTCAATACGAATATGTTTAAAAATTGCTATTTACAGAATGCATATCGTTTAAATTGACTATTATATTTCTAATAAAACTGTACTCCTCGCGCGTGATTCAGGAGGTTAACTCGATTAAACTTTCCCGGCACTCAATCAGCTTGAAATGATGTAGCTTTTATATTAATTCTTTTAATGTGATTTCAAGAAAAAGTAAGAAGTCTATTGTTAGAGTCAAAAGAATTAAGAGTTACTGCGCAGGAATCTTTCTCCGTAAAGAAACAAAAGGGAGAGAAAAAACAAAACAAAACGAGTGCTCTTTAAAAAAAAAAAAAGAAAGAAAGAAAGTACCTTGTTTGTACGTCTTAGGAAATGCGCTACTTACAATAATAATAATACATTCTATTATTTGTACAAGTGGAGACGATATTCTATTTAAAAAGTTCAATTGAACTAATTAATATAAAAGAAATATAATAAAGTACGAGTGATGAAGTTTTTTTTAATTAACAATTCCAAACAATTGATGCAAATTTTCACGTTATCGTCCATCGTTAAGTAATAAAACTGAAGACGTAGATACGAAAAAACTCAGATATGTAACTAACTGTATCGTATCCAATTTCTGATAAATCTAATACATATAAAAAATGGCACCGAATAGCTTTCTCGAAATTAATGTGTCGCTCGCACACGTATATGTAATATATTATTCTAAAATATTATTATTAATTAAATTCAACTAATACTAACTAAATCATCCTTTACGAGAACGCAAAAATTAATAATAAATATAATCTTTTGAAATAATATACGAAATTTTTACAAGATCTGTAACGTTAAAAGGTTGTCCAAATATTTTTATATCGAACATTTTTGTCATTGCTTGTATTAAATAATAATGATTAATCGATTAATTATTATTAATTAATTAATGATTAATGATACTGATCAGAAATGTGTATAATACGGTATTGACCCTGGTAGAAATCATATTCCATTAAATAGTATTAAATAGACTGTTTGAATAATGGGCAAAAATAGGCGAAAAATGTGCCCATTTTTCTCCTATCGATGAAACGCTTTTTCTCACATTTTATGACCATTTATTAAAGTAAAATCCTATTTTTCTCCCATTTTTGAGCTTGTAAATATAGATTACAGTTGAGTCTAGTTATGTCCTATTAAATATCTATTAAAAATGGACAAGTGAAAAAACAAAACAAAACGAGTGCTCTTTAAAAAAAAAAAAGAAAGAAAGTACCTTGTTTGTACGTCTTAGGAAATGCGCTACTTACAATAATAATAATACATTCTATTATTTGTACAAGTGGAGACGATATTCTATTTAAAAAGTTCAATTGAACTAATTAATATAAAAGAAATATAATAAAGTACGAGTGATGAAGTTTTTTTTAATTAACAATTCCAAACAATTGATGCAAATTTTCACGTTATCGTCCATCGTTAAGTAATAAAACTGAAGACGTAGATACGAAAAAACTCAGATATGTAACTAACTGTATCGTATCCAATTTCTGATAAATCTAATACATATAAAAAATGGCACGAATAGCTTTCTCGAAATTAATGTGTCGCTCGCACACGTATATGTAATATATTATTCTAAAATATTATTATTAATTAAATTCAACTAATACTAACTAAATCATCCTTTACGAGAACGCAAAAATTAATAATAAATATAATCTTTTGAAATAATATACGAAATTTTTACAAGATCTGTAACGTTAAAAGGTTGTCCAAATATTTTTATATCGAACATTTTTGTCATTGCTTGTATTAAATAATAATGATTAATCGATTAATTATTATTTAATTAATTAATGATTAATGATACTGATCAGAAATGTGTATAATACGGTATTGATATCTCGTCGTTTAAAATCTACTTATAATATAAACAATATAATAATACAGATACTAATTATTATTATTAATTAAGAAAAATTGAATAATTTATTACGTGAATTGACGGAACTCGTTAACATTCATAAACATATAATTATAATGCACGTAAATAATTATGGATCATGCGCAATTATCAATACGATTCGTTTTTATATTATATAAGCATATATATATATATATATATATATATGTAGAATAATTTACGTGTAACATTACGTACTTAATTATGCATATTACATTTGCATATATTATTATAATGTAGATGTAAAATTTTTATTTCGAGCATCGTGAATTCAGTTAAGAGTACGACTGTTTTACGTTGCAGGTCCGAAATGTATATAAATATTACAGTTGCACGAAAAGTACTTGCAAATGAATTTGTATTTAAAATGTGAAAATACAATTTTTTTTAGTCACTGTTTAAACACGCGCACGTTCTCTTTGATATTCAGAGTGCTGAATTATTAAAATGTTCCAAAATTTTAACAATACTTAATGCAAAGTAATATTTGTTTCAAGTAATATAACTGTCGATAAGATTGTTGGGATTCTAATGCAAAATACATAATTAATTACATTGTATATACGGTCCACGTAGTTACAGGGAAATACATATATACTTTACAAGAAGTTACTCGAAATACATTGAACGACCTTCTCGAAATCAATATTAAAGTGTAAAATATCTTGTTCGAAGCGAAACAATCCGCACTAAGCGGTAGAAATACCTTTATTATTTTATTCTAATTAGTATCGAACGAAAGCTCGGATAAGCTCCGTACATCGATTCGCGAGTAACAAAACTATACGGAAACACCATCGCGAAGATCGTTTCATTATTTCTTTCCGATAGATTTTCCATAAGCTTAACACGTTGGGGGCATCGGATTTTCGTAAAATTGAGAAAAGTCCAGGGCGTGTATATATATATATATATATGTATCATATAGGGTACTTTGCCCTTTGTTCCCAGGTAGAAAGCGGTCAGTTTCTCTCGGCGCAAATGCGGGAACGTTCTTTGAGAATAATGACCCGGTCGAATTTACACAAGTGTTTGCCCGAGCAACGAGCTAGAGCACGCGAGATGAGAAAGAGGAATCCTGTGAAAGCACGGACATCCCTTTGCGTGTCTGAATCTGTCTTCGTTCGTTCGTTTGAGTTTCAAGTACGGCTGCTGCTTATGTGCCGTAAATGATTATGAATACTGTATTTTAAAGATACACAGACACGCACGCATAAACACCCACATATATGTATCAATCAAAGTACAATAATTTATTAATCGAATATTGCTTATTCAAATAATATTTTACCACGCAAGCAACTTGATTCAACTATCAGCAAATGAATGGTACCTATTTTGATATCGTAATATTGTATCGATTCAATATCGAATGTATACGAACTTCACTCAACCTCCATGAATGCCCGTATATAGTGTAGGCGCAACAAACTTCCATAAATTTCATCCTAGGGTCGAAACGCCAGTATCCCACGGGCGTTTCGTTTTCCTCGAGCAACTTGGTCGGTAAACGTACAAGATACACACCGTACACAAAAAAAAAGAAGCGAACAAGCTCGAGCACATAAATTTTGATAGAAAAACTAAATTACCTGTAAAGAAATCTCTGTAAAAATATGTCGTGTTTTCTAATACCAAAATATGGAGAATACCATATTCGTTTACCACAACGGTCAACTTTATCAAAGTCACAGGTATTATTTTCCTGTCATCGACGCAGTATTTGTTAAAGAATTATTTAATCGTTTTTAGGATGAATTCAACGAAATAATCGAAACGTCGACATTTCAATAAATCTATGGTTCATTCGCTAAAATCGATTGAACAATCATTTAAGGGGATGTCGGATTCAGAAAATAGTCATATTTAATATTTTTTTATAAAGAAAAGAATACATTTTTGAACAGTATACTCAAATTTTTTCAAATTTTTAAACCAGTAATTTAATTCTGATATTTGCGTTGAAAATTCATGCCTTTGTAGATCAATAATTACCGACCGAAAATCGTTTATGCAATTATCATTAACCAATTTATTTTTTCCTAAAAACTGTAACTTAGGTCCGACATCCCATTAATAAAGTTATATAAATGACTAAAGTAAATTAAAAAAATTTATTTACTCGCTACCCGATTCTAGATCATTTAAGACCGATTTTTGACCGTTACTTACGTTTAATATAGGATATATTGATTATCTTTTACAAATTTTGTTTAATATAAAAATGATCGAGAACCGGTTGGTGATCAGCAGTTGGGTGGGTAACGTTATAACTCGAACATACGACGGATGGAAGTCTAGTCTCAAACGTAAAACCACAAGAAAGCGAATATCAAGTACTTCATACTAAAAAAAAAGAAGTACCAAAAATATTAATTTGCAACAGAGTTCTAGGAAAACATTTGATGATATTTTGCCGAAAATTTAGTGCTATAATGAATTTATTTGATTTTTTTAGATTATCAAATTTCATAAACCTACTTGTTTTTCCTATAACTTTGTCACGAGTCACTATGTTTGACCTTATGTTTATAAGATTTTCATTATAATATCTCTCTCTATTTTCAAGTTACAATTATTTTCGTCTGCCTTAGTGATCTTATCAAGTATAAAGTTAAAGTATATAATTTTGATAAATTTAAGCGTTAGGTTATTTTAGAAAACTCAACCTACAGTTTTGGTCAAGATACGTCACGTACGTCACCCGAAAGTCTGTCACTCGCCTGTAGTAAAAAAATAAAAAAAAAAAGTATTTTTTACATCGAAGTACAATCTGTATATAGTAAAAGTGAAGGTATAAAATAATGTACTGTATATCGTCATTGCGGATACGGGTAACTCGTGAAAGGATGCAAATACGGAAGATAGAGACGGCCAACTTTTAAGATCTCCATAACGCGTCGAGTTTGAATTGCTTGGTAGCCGGCGGCGCGTTAACGCGGCTCGCCTATAAAGCTGCTCGAAATTTAAATGAGTCGGAATAAATGCGCAGGACGCTCTGAAAGTCAGAGAGAGAAGAGCACGAATGTCGATGGCATAAGCTATTCGATGCTCGTGCTTCTATTATACGCAGAAACACCTATATAATAATTCCCTTGCGGTTATATATGTGCATATGACAATGCATGCACCACACCTGAATTTACCGCGCGACTAAACGAATTCGTATAAAAATTCGTTCTCTTTTTTTTTATACACCTCTTGCGGTATTATTCAAATTGAGTGTTACGAATTTCGCGATTACTCGACTAGCGGATATTAAAACATGAATGTAGTACAATATGACTATTTCCCTCTCTTTCTTTTCTTTATTTTCATTACTAGAAAAGGGATTTATTAGTTTTTATAATATTTACGTGCTCGGCAGTAAACGGACGTGATTGTAGTTTATCGAAAGACGTTACATTTACTGAAATATGAATAAAGAGTAATTGGAGCAATTAGCTATATATATATACGTAAATTGTAAAAATAAATAATCCATAAATGTGTAAAAAAATTAATGATGTAATTATTAAAAGTAGTATATTTCCGTACTTTGCATAAAAAAGAAAATTCTACTAATCGTGGAGATGCGTAACTTTGGAAAAATTTTTTCAAAACAACGTGTGTATCTTCAAAGTCCAAACATCGATTTCTTTCGAAAAACGGCAAGTTACAATGTATGCACGGATTTTTCGAGTAGTCGAGAGAAAAATAAAAATAGGTGCTGCGTATTTGCGAAAACAGTTGACTTTTATTACCTCTTCGGGGCGTATGTGACACGCGATAAACCTCGAAGCAGACGAATTAAAAGCTCATTCGACTTTGAAGAAGTATTTAAGATACACAAGACTAGCCGTCGCAGTTCGAAAGAAATGGAAATAAACGTTAACGACCGTAAAGTCTAGTAGTTCAAACTTGACTGCACTTAAAAATGGGACGAGAAGGGTAAAATGAAAAAAAAGAAAAGACAGGAAGAAGAAAAAGAAGAAGAAGCATATAAGTAGGAGGGAAGAAAGGGTTGAAGCAGAAAAGAAAATAAAAATACGAAAGAAAGCCCTCGAGTCACACCTCGGAGACGCGTGCGAAGACTCGTTCGAAGCTTTTCCGCATGGATTTAAGATGACACGGGGAATACAGAATGCACCACTCGAGGCACGATCTACTCCCTCGAGAGAGAAAGAGAGAGAGAGAGAGAGAGAGAGTACGAAGGGAGGTGCAACGAGGTACGAAAAATATTCCGCGCGGGTACATCCTTGTCTGTAAACGTGTTTGCTTATCGCTGTGTACGCGGGCATATGTATATATATGCATATATGCGAAATTCAGGGACCGAATCTTCTCACTTCGTATATGCGCTTCTAAGTGCCGAGCGAACTTGGAGTTATACCCACCAGACCGGAAATATTTACCCCCGCGGCTGTCGTCGAATTTCGAGAATCGCACGGCGAATAAATTGAAATGAATTCGATTTGCGGTGACGTGTATATTATATATGTACACGCACGCACCCACACACACACACGCGCGCGCGTACACGTACGAACGGATGCGCTAGACGTTCACAAAAATACGACAACTTTTCATATATTTCTTCAACGTTGGAAATTAGACGCTCAAGTAGTTTTGAAAGAACGTCAATCGACCATTTTTGGTATTATGAGTGAAGTGCATTTCAAGTGTGAAAATTTGGTATACTTTGTTCCCACTTCTTTTGGTCGTTTATATAAAACGAGATATACGGTACAATTTGTTACAAATATAATAACAAAAATACATAAATCAAATTATATCTTAGCAATTAAAAAGATTGATTATCAATTTCTTGAGGGTGAATTAGGTTTTTTTTATTTATTTAAATAAAGAAGAGAAAAAATTCACCAACCTTCTCAAGCTTGTTAATCTGAGAATAATCTCACTGTATTTATTATATTCAATCGACGTGTATACTTTTTATTTGTTTATATTGTATAAAGTGAATTTTTCAATGTTTACAATCGATAATATTTATCAATTTATTATTCGTTGAATTAATTTTACCAATAAAATAAAATTTATTAATAATTGAATATTGAGTATGGAGGTACACACGGGGAAAAAAAAGATTAATTAAAAATTAGTTTTCGAAATTTAGATTTGTCCAAAACAGTGAATTACAACAATAAAACTATAATTGTCAATTTTTAAAGCAATCCTTGGATATAAATTTTATATTTTTCCATTAATATCATGGCTACGTTTGTTCAGCAATACTCACACATATTTTTATGCGAAAATCCTTGCATTTAATTTTGCACTGGGGGCTATTCCATTTAACATTGGCACTAACTCTTTTTCATCATTTTATTTCATTTTTTTTTATTTTTATTTTTTTTTTTCGTAACAGATGGAAAAAATGGATTGCAACGTAGTGGTTAGCGGGTTAAAACGTTTTTAATGGACTATTTATAATTTTTACGGTAAACGAATGTAAACATTTAAAGAAAGCCATTGCAACAGGTTGATCCCGACGATTCAAAATGTATAAACAAAATTAATATAATTTTAAAAACGCAAAATACATTAACGTCGCCAATCCTAATCATTTTTCAGATCAAAGCCAATGTTACAATTATTCGGCAATCTTTGATCAAGGAAAAGTGTTACGCGCAGAAAAAAAAAAGATCACGGATAATTCGACAAAGAAATCCGTTGGAAAGGAAGTAAAAAAAAAAGGTGGGTTAATCTTTATTCCTCTCCCTTTATCTCACTCGTCAATCGACTCGTGATTTCTCGATAGAGAAGTAAAATTACAATGGGTTTTGGTCTTTTTTGTGTAAGCGATCCACACCCTTTTCGGTATATACGTCCTTTCCTTAGTTGAACTATATCTGTTTCTTTTCTTCTTCTTTCTCGACCCTCTTGTTTTTCTCGTCTTCCGCGTGGAAACGCGGCCTCGCAAAAGTATCTAAGGAATGAACGACGACCAAAATCTTCCTAGATGTATCTATATATATATAATCATAGGCGAAAAGGAAAAAGTGTCTTGTAAAACAAAAAAAGTGAGATCTAACGGTTCGATGGTTCAGTGGTATGTACCGGTACAAAAAGCAGTGAGCTTTGCCTTTCGCGTTCATCGTTTTTTTTTCTCTTCTTTTGCTACTCTTTTATACAGGTATAGGGTAAAAGCATAAAAGATATATAGCTTCACTCTACTGGTAAAGGAAGTCAAGTGTCATAGAAGCTGAGCAACTTTGATGTTCGAGTTATCCGGTTAAAAGAGCATTTTGTTGATATTAAGACACTCGGAGACGTACTTTGTTGCAGTCAATTACTTCGAATACTCAATGATATTTCCTGGTAATTAAATTTGCAGATCGCGACGAAAATGAAAAACTCGCACGATTTTGCTATTAATTCATTATTTATGCATCATGTGTGTATAATATACAAAGAACAAACGAATTCCCTAAAATGAAAACTTAATCATCGAAAATTAATAACATTGAATTCCCCGTGATCCAATGTTATCGCATCAGGGCGAAATCTGCAGTCGTAAACCGAGAAAGTAAGAATTCGAACCTGAAAACGGCGTTTCCATCAGGCTATAGAAAAGAACCCATTACGATCATAACGCACGCCCCGTTGGTCATAAATATAAAAAAAAAAAGAAAAAAGAAAAGGAAAAAAACAAACGCCCACGTATAGAAATGACCCTCGGGGTAGAAAAACATTCGCAAAGACGGGAATGTGCTTTGAAAGCTTGAGAGACCGGCGCGCGCTTTTCGAAATTTACGACGGTTCGAGAGCTACTTCGAGACGTGACACCCCCAGCTCGTGTATACATATTAACCTCGGATCTATACTCTGCTAACCGAAGAGCCTCTAAAAACAAAAGCCCACCCGTCCCTCCTTACGTCTCGTTTCGAGATATAGATAGACCGGTACTTATTTTGCGTACTCGTAACGTTATAACCCCATCCTATATATATATATTTCGCGGATGCGTTTTATACCTTCGAACGGGTTGTAATAGAGAGAGAGAGAGAGTACGAAGGGAGGTGCAACGAGGTACGAAAAATATTCCGCGCGGGTACATCCTTGTCTGTAAACGTGTTTGCTTATCGCTGTGTACGCGGGCATATGTATATATGCATATATGCGAAATTCAGGGACCGAATCTTCTCACTTCGTATATGCGCTTCTAAGTGCCGAGCGAACTTGGAGTTATACCCACCAGACCGGAAATATTTACCCCCGCGGCTGTCGTCGAATTTCGAGAATCGCACGGCGAATAAATTGAAATGAATTCGATTTGCGGTGACGTGTATATATATGTACACGCACGCACCCACACACACACGCGCGCGTACACGTACGAACGGATGCGCTAGACGTTCACAAAAATACGACAACTTTTCATATATTTCTTCAACGTTGGAAATTAGACGCTCAAGTAGTTTTGAAAGAACGTCAATCGACCATTTTTGGTATTATGAGTGAAGTGCATTTCAAGTGTGAAAATTTGGTATACTTTGTTCCCACTTCTTTTGGTCGTTTATATAAAACGAGATATACGGTACAATTTGTTACAAATATAATAACAAAAATACATAAATCAAATTATATCTTAGCAATTAAAAAGATTGATTATCAATTTCTTGAGGGTGAATTAGGTTTTTTTTATTTATTTAAATAAAGAAGAGAAAAAATTCACCAACCTTCTCAAGCTTGTTAATCTGAGAATAATCTCACTGTATTTATTATATTCAATCGACGTGTATACTTTTTATTTGTTTATATTGTATAAAGTGAATTTTTCAATGTTTACAATCGATAATATTTATCAATTTATTATTCGTTGAATTAATTTTACCAATAAAATAAAATTTATTAATAATTGAATATTGAGTATGGAGGTACACACGGGGAAAAAAAAGATTAATTAAAAATTAGTTTTCGAAATTTAGATTTGTCCAAAACAGTGAATTACAACAATAAAACTATAATTGTCAATTTTTAAAGTAATCCTTGGATATAAATTTTATATTTTTCCATTAATATCATGGCTACGTTTGTTCAGCAATACTCACACATATTTTTATGCGAAAATCCTTGCATTTAATTTTGCACTGGGGGCTATTCCATTTAACATTGGCACTAACTCTTTTTCATCATTTTATTTCATTTTTTTTATTTTTTTTTTCGTAACAGATGGAAAAAATGGATTGCAACGTAGTGGTTAGCGGGTTAAAACGTTTTTAATGGACTATTTATAATTTTTACGGTAAACGAATGTAAACATTTAAAGAAAGCCATTGCAACAGTTGATCCCGACGATTCAAAATGTATAAACAAAATTAATATAATTTTAAAAACGCAAAATACATTAACGTCGCCAATCCTAATCATTTTTCAGATCAAAGCCAATGTTACAATTATTCGGCAATCTTTGATCAAGGAAAAGTGTTACGCGCAGAAAAAAAAAAGATCACGGATAATTCGACAAAGAAATCCGTTGGAAAGGAAGTAAAAAAAAAAGGTGGGTTAATCTTTATTCCTCCCTTTATCTCACTCGTCAATCGACTCGTGATTTCTCGATAGAGAAGTAAAATTACAATGGGTTTTGGTCTTTTTTGTGTAAGCGATCCACACCCTTTTCGGTATATACGTCCTTTCCTTAGTTGAACTATATCTGTTTCTTTTCTTCTTCTTTCTCGACCCTCTTGTTTTTCTCGTCTTCCGCGTGGAAACGCGGCCTCGCAAAAGTATCTAAGGAATGAACGACGACCAAAATCTTCCTAGATGTATCTATATATATAATCATAGGCGAAAAGGAAAAAGTGTCTTGTAAAACAAAAAAAGTGAGATCTAACGGTTCGATGGTTCAGTGGTATGTACCGGTACAAAAAGCAGTGAGCTTTGCCTTTCGCGTTCATCGTTTTTTTTCTCTTCTTTTGCTACTCTTTTATACAGGTATAGGGTAAAAGCATAAAAGATATATAGCTTCACTCTACTGGTAAAGGAAGTCAAGTGTCATAGAAGCTGAGCAACTTTGATGTTCGAGTTATCCGGTTAAAAGAGCATTTTGTTGATATTAAGACACTCGGAGACGTACTTTGTTGCAGTCAATTACTTCGAATACTCAATGATATTTCCTGGTAATTAAATTTGCAGATCGCGACGAAAATGAAAAACTCGCACGATTTTGCTATTAATTCATTATTTATGCATCATGTGTGTATAATATACAAAGAACAAACGAATTCCCTAAAATGAAAACTTAATCATCGAAAATTAATAACATTGAATTCCCCGTGATCCAATGTTATCGCATCAGGGCGAAATCTGCAGTCGTAAACCGAGAAAGTAAGAATTCGAACCTGAAAACGGCGTTTCCATCAGGCTATAGAAAAGAACCCATTACGATCATAACGCACGCCCCGTTGGTCATAAATATAAAAAAAAAAAAGAAAAAAGAAAAGGAAAAAACAAACGCCCACGTATAGAAATGACCCTCGGGGTAGAAAAACATTCGCAAAGACGGGAATGTGCTTTGAAAGCTTGAGAGACCGGCGCGCGCTTTTCGAAATTTACGACGGTTCGAGAGCTACTTCGAGACGTGACACCCCCAGCTCGTGTATACATATTAACCTCGGATCTATACTCTGCTAACCGAAGAGCCTCTAAAAACAAAAGCCCACCCGTCCCTCCTTACGTCTCGTTTCGAGATATAGATAGACCGGTACTTATTTTGCGTACTCGTAACGTTATAACCCCATCCTATATATATATATTTCGCGGATGCGTTTTATACCTTCGAACGGGTTGTAATAGAGAGAGAGAGAGAGTTACGAAGGGAGGTGCAACGAGGTACGAAAAATATTCCGCGCGGGTACATCCTTGTCTGTAAACGTGTTTGCTTATCGCTGTGTACGCGGGCATATGTATATATATGCATATATGCGAAATTCAGGGACCGAATCTTCTCACTTCGTATATGCGCTTCTAAGTGCCGAGCGAACTTGGAGTTATACCCACCAGACCGGAAATATTTACCCCCGCGGCTGTCGTCGAATTTCGAGAATCGCACGGCGAATAAATTGAAATGAATTCGATTTGCGGTGACGTGTATATTATATATGTACACGCACGCACCCACACACACACACGCGCGCGCGTACACGTACGAACGGATGCGCTAGACGTTCACAAAAATACGACAACTTTTCATATATTTCTTCAACGTTGGAAATTAGACGCTCAAGTAGTTTTGAAAGAACGTCAATCGACCATTTTTGGTATTATGAGTGAAGTGCATTTCAAGTGTGAAAATTTGGTATACTTTGTTCCCACTTCTTTTGGTCGTTTATATAAAACGAGATATACGGTACAATTTGTTACAAATATAATAACAAAAATACATAAATCAAATTATATCTTAGCAATTAAAAAGATTGATTATCAATTTCTTGAGGGTGAATTAGGTTTTTTTTATTTATTTAAATAAAGAAGAGAAAAAATTCACCAACCTTCTCAAGCTTGTTAATCTGAGAATAATCTCACTGTATTTATTATATTCAATCGACGTGTATACTTTTTATTTGTTTATATTGTATAAAGTGAATTTTTCAATGTTTACAATCGATAATATTTATCAATTTATTATTCGTTGAATTAATTTTACCAATAAAATAAAATTTATTAATAATTGAATATTGAGTATGGAGGTACACACGGGGAAAAAAAAGATTAATTAAAAATTAGTTTTCGAAATTTAGATTTGTCCAAAACAGTGAATTACAACAATAATACTATAATTGTCAATTTTTAAAGCAATCCTTGGATATAAATTTTATATTTTTCCATTAATATCATGGCTACGTTTGTTCAGCAATACTCACACATGTTTTTATGCGAAAATCCTTGCATTTAATTTTGCACTGGGGGCTATTCCATTTAACATTGGCACTAACTCTTTTTCATCATTTTATTTCATTTTTTTTATTTTTATTTTTTTTTTTCGTAACAGATGGAAAAAATGGATTGCAACGTAGTGGTTAGCGGGTTAAAACGTTTTTAATGGACTATTTATAATTTTTACGGTAAACGAATGTAAACATTTAAAGAAAGCCATTGCAACGGTTGATCCCGATGATTCAAAATGTATAAACAAAATTAATATAATTTTAAAAACGCAAAATACATTAACGTCGCCAATCCTAATCATTTTTCAGATCAAAGCCAATGTTACAATTATTCGGCAATCTTTGATCAAGGAAAAGTGTTACGCGCAGAAAAAAAAAAGATCACGGATAATTCGACAAAGAAATCCGTTGGAAAGGAAGTAAAAAAAAAAAGGTGGGTTAATCTTTATTCCTCTCCCTTTATCTCACTCGTCAATCGACTCGTGATTTCTCGATAGAGAAGTAAAATTACAATGGGTTTTGGTCTTTTTTGTGTAAGCGATCCACACCCTTTTCGGTATATACGTCCTTTCCTTAGTTGAACTATATCTGTTTCTTTTCTTCTTCTTTCTCGACCCTCTTGTTTTTCTCGTCTTCCGCGTGGAAACGCGGCCTCGCAAAAGTATCTAAGGAATGAACGACGACCAAAATCTTCCTAGATGTATCTATATATATATAATCATAGGCGAAAAGGAAAAAGTGTCTTGTAAAACAAAAAAAGTGAGATCTAACGGTTCGATGGTTCAGTGGTATGTACCGGTACAAAAAGCAGTGAGCTTTGCCTTTCGCGTTCATCGTTTTTTTTTCTCTTCTTTTGCTACTCTTTTATACAGGTATAGGGTAAAAGCATAAAAGATATATAGCTTCACTCTACTGGTAAAGGAAGTCAAGTGTCATAGAAGCTGAGCAACTTTGATGTTCGAGTTATCCGGTTAAAAGAGCATTTTGTTGATATTAAGACACTCGGAGACGTACTTTGTTGCAGTCAATTACTTCGAATACTCAATGATATTTCCTGGTAATTAAATTTGCAGATCGCGACGAAAATGAAAAACTCGCACGATTTTGCTATTAATTCATTATTTATGCATCATGTGTGTATAATATACAAAGAACAAACGAATTCCCTAAAATGAAAACTTAATCATCGAAAATTAATAACATTGAATTCCCCGTGATCCAATGTTATCGCATCAGGGCGAAATCTGCAGTCGTAAACCGAGAAAGTAAGAATTCGAACCTGAAAACGGCGTTTCCATCAGGCTATAGAAAAGAACCCATTACGATCATAACGCACGCCCCGTTGGTCATAAATATAAAAAAAAAAAGAAAAAAGAAAAGGAAAAAAACAAACGCCCACGTATAGAAATGACCCTCGGGGTAGAAAAACATTCGCAAAGACGGGAATGTGCTTTGAAAGCTTGAGAGACCGGCGCGCGCTTTTCGAAATTTACGACGGTTCGAGAGCTACTTCGAGACGTGACACCCCCAGCTCGTGTATACATATTAACCTCGGATCTATACTCTGCTAACCGAAGAGCCTCTAAAAACAAAAGCCCACCCGTCCCTCCTTACGTCTCGTTTCGAGATATAGATAGACCGGTACTTATTTTGCGTACTCGTAACGTTATAACCCCATCCTATATATATATATTTCGCGGATGCGTTTTATACCTTCGAACGGGTTGTAATAGAGAGAGAGAGAGAGAGAGAGAGGGAAAGTGAATGGAGAACATATTGGAAAACCATTGGATGAGCTATTCGCACTTTGAAAGAAAATTCGCGTCTTGTGTGGGTATATAAGGGTTGTTGATCGGTTGATTCTCCCGCGTCGTGTTTTAAGGAAGACGTGGATTTCTTCGAGGTAATGGTTATGGTAATGGCATAATGATTTATAGACCCAAGGTGACGTGTCCTATACTTCCTGTCGTTTGGGATTTTATTTATCCAACCACCCCCCATTTCTATCGTATTTTATCCTATATTCAGTCATTCGAAAAGCCTTTCTGCATTTACACTAATGTCTATATTAGTCGCTCTCCGAGAATTTAGATTTATTTAATTACGTACGCGTGTACGTTTAAAAAAAATAAATCCAACAAAATTTTACATTTAGGGAAGAGGAAAATTTCCAAGGATCTTTTTTGTACGCCTTAATTGCGTTGATCTTTTGCGGAATCGCGAGGTACTCTTGTCAGCGCAGCCTGTGCAGAGAGGGTATATATATATACGCCTACCACCACGCCTCGAGCGTGTGGAAGACGTCGTCGCACCACTCATGAAAAACCCTCGGCACACTTTATCCTATATACGCGCGCTTACGAAATGCGTTCGTAATTAGCGCGCGTCTTCTCCGACAATTCACTCTGCGAGAAAGAAAAAAGGATAAACTACGACTAGAGAGAGAGAGAGAGAGAGAAGAGAGAAGTGAACAACCGGTTGAATGGAAAAAGTGGCTCGGGGATAGATAACGGACTTTAAGAACTTTTTTCTCCTTTCGCGTTTGAACATTTCTTCTCTCTCTCTCTCTCTCTCTCTCTCTCTCGTTTTTTCTCTTCGTATTCTCGTTATTTTAACACCGTTGTCTTTCCATTACAAAAAAGAATAGGCGTTGAAAGGTTAGCGAGTGTCTAAAAAAGACGAGATGCTTTAATTTGTTTCGGGAGGTCACAATTAACGGTACAACTTCGGGACGAGGACTACATCGTACTGCCACTTTGCAAAATTTAAAATGGGTCTTTATCTATTAATTTACGGTGATACTTTTCTTACTTAACTACCTCGCTTAATTCTGTTAATTGCTCGACTGTACCTCGAAGTTACATGTACGTTTCGATGTTTAATTATCGTCGTTTTTCTGATCAAACACAATCGCTTTAAAAATATCGAAATAAAAATAAAATAAACGTAAAAATAAAAATGCGTAAATATATCGAAATATATATTTACATTATACGCATTATTTACAATAATTAGTATTACTAACGTGTAATTACTTCTTAATCAAATCAATGAAATAATGTACGTTAAATAATTTCAATCAACGATCTATGTATACCTATATAAAACTTTGATTATTTCCTCACTGAAAGACTATAATTTACTTTAGATTTCGCGCACTTATACTCCGATAATAATCCGATAAGAAATTCAACTGTAATAATGCAAGTTATAACGGTGTAAAATCTTCTCTATCTTCCAAAGCGAAACAAAAAGCCATTTCTTTCACGAAACATTTTTAAAAAGCAAAGTTTCGTCGATAAAGTCACCTTATAGTGAACCTTTAAAAATCCTGCAGTGCACTTCGTAAAAGACTTCCTTTACAGTCTCCCAACTATATATATATATATATAATGAAAACCCCCTCTTTAAATTAAATTCTCGATGAGTTGAAATTATATTTAACATCATTTCAATTATCGCACGAAAATACGAAATCTGATATCTGTGTAAACGAGACAATACTGTTCGTTACTTTGTTACGTGACGCTTTAAATAAAAAAAAAGTACTCGTGATTTACGCGAAAAGTTAGTTTTGAAAAGAAGAATACGCGAGGCGCATAAAACGCACTTTGGAAAAAACTTTTGAAAATTCCTTTGTAACCGGTGTTTGATCGTGTAATAAGAAACAAGTGCTCGAGTCGAGAGTGCGCCCGGTTCCGAGTTAAAAAATACAAAGGACAAATAGTATCACCGATGTACCTACGAGAAATATCGTCGCATTATATAACGTCACTGCGAGATTTCTTCGCCCTCGGACGAGCTGCGAACGAAATCCAATTAGTTGCGCATTATGGAAAGTGCATTTAACGTATCTGATTACCAACGGAGGTATATATATATAGGCATATAGCGCTTTACAAATGAAACGCGAGACGTTTTATTCTTTTAATGTATTATCGGTGCAACGTACCCCGCAAGAATTTGTGGTTTCTCCATAGCTATACGAACGATTAGTTTAATATACCAAATTAATTAGAAATTCTTTTAAAAATTCCTTTGATGTTCACTATGGATATAAAGCAAACATTTCTAAAAAAAAATTAGTTTATATTGAATCAGATTTATAAACACGTCATTATAATAAATTGCTCGTAAAAATTGAGTAAAATAGTAAAGAGTAATTAAAAAAAAGAATATTCTTAAATTATTAATGTTTAAACGCATATCTAGCGATGTATCGTTCCCTATATCAGAATACCGATCTGTTTGCTTCGATAAACATATGGTCGTGCCTTACGAAGAGAGTAGAACGTTTACATTTAATAAAGCATTCAGATGTGCTAGTCTTCGTAAGGCACGACGATGTACACTTGTCTTGATGCAGCGACAAGATCGCGAATGGGAAAAAAGAGAGAGAGAGAGAGAGAGAGAGAGAGAGAGAGAAAGGAGAAGGAGCTTTGAACCCTCGTACTCCAGTTTTACCGAGCCTGTATCTACTTGCTCGAGTATGAGTCTGATGTACCAGAAAACTCGGATAATAAGAAATGAAATAGTACAGCGTCGTGTATATATATATATATATATACATCTGGAGATACGCACAGATAGAAAAATCAAATATGCATCGAGCATATCTTGGATTATCTGTCGTATATAGGTATATATACATTGGCCAATCTTTGGATTAAATAGAATGATTATATACGTAAAGGGAGAAAGATGTTTTTCTTGTATTAATTTGAAACGCATTTATCTTAATGAATTACAAAGCGCGCCGTTGGAATAGTCAGAGAGTGAGAGAGAGAGAGAGAGAGAGAGAGAGAAACCGAGCAAAATGTCGTTAAACTTTGGGATTCTCGAGATAAGGATAAGATTTTCCAAGGAAATAAAATACAATGGAAAGGAGCCCGGCATACTGCACCGGGAAATTATCCAGATATCGATCACCGTAGTGAAACTCTCGCAGCTCCAAGTTCGTAGACAAGTCGATTCGGTGCTCTCGAGTTAATCGAGTCCGAGGAGGAAATGAGGGGAACAATTACCTCTCGATCGAGAGGCTTATCGAGAACTTTAACCCGAGATTCTTATTTTCATTATAACTGTTAGACCTACCAATTGAGAATTAATATTGCGCTAGATTTCGGGACGCACCGCCTCGAATACCAAAATGAAAAAAAAATACAAATGTCACTTGTTAACCCCTAATTAGATACATACGATTCTAAAAGTACGCTCCTATAAAATTATCCCTTCCAGACTAAATGTACATTGTAATGTAAAAAATTACAACGTAATTAAAAATATTAAATAATAAATATTTCATCAGTGTTTTTATACTATTACAATATGGTAAAAACAATCAATGCAATAAAATAATAAATAAAAAAAAATCTAAATTAATTCGAGTCCGAGAGGTTTATAATAATTTTAATTTCACACCATAAATTTTAATGAAAAATATTAACGCGCTAATTGTAAAATAAATTCAATTTTAGAGTAACGCCACTATGTATTATCAAATGAACGTGATGTTACAGACAATGAAAATTTTAAACACTAATTTACGCAGATAGGTCGTGGAAGTTAAAACGCGTCGTTAAAATAATGAAATAATTATAAACAAGTTAATAAAGCAAATGACACACGTCAAAGGGAAGATACACCGCTAATTATGAGTACGCGTAGAGGGGGAAAAAAAATAATTAAGTTTTAACAAGAGACGGAGGATCTTGTAATCCTCATTTTGGTAGAAGAAACGGGGTAAAATATGCCCCTGACGAGGTTTTAACGAGAGGAGAGGTGCGAAAATCCTGCAACATGCATATTCATACGAGACTCTCGAATAATTTAATTTTCAGAAGAGAACAGTGCATCGGTAACAGGTGCAATTACTCACTCTTCTCGAGAGTACAAATGTGAAAACACGAGACTCGCGTGCGTAAAACGAAACGAATGTGTGTATATATATAGAGTGCAGCAAGCAATAAAAGAATAATGAGAATTGGAACCAAGTGGACAACACAGTACAAAATATAAATACGTTCAATCTTTTTCCTCGGCACATGCACGCTTCTTCTTTTCAATTAAAATTTATATGCAAAATAAAGTAACAAAAAAAAAGGTAAATATACAGTTTAAACGTATATATACATAGTCGGAAATATCAGTTGTCTCGAAAGCTACTAAAGTTAACTTGTATAAATGTTTTGCTTTTACGCAACTATGTATTCTAACGATGATGGAGTAAAAAAGCTAATGTGGATTCTATTTTTTTTATTTAATTTGTAGCACGAAACTTTTAATTTTGATAGAGACGAAAATGGATGATCGACATTGGGCGCTTAATATACTTCTTATTTTTTGATAAACACGCAGTAACTCTAAAAATTGATAAACAGTAAAATATAGATGCGATAAAAATAAACACACTTTATCATCGTCTACTGTCCTCTCGATGACTATACATCGAAAATCAAAACAAAAACACTGCAGCCGTATCAACAACGACAGCACAAAAAAAAAGATGTCTGTTATTCCATTCCTCCAAACAAAATAAACCCTCCTAAAAAAAAAAAAAGAACAGAGTTATCCGAGAGCCACCGCAAAACGCGAATACACCACTTTACACGGCGGTCGTGTCAACTAGTGGCATCCACCGAAAAAAAAACGAAAAGAATACTAAAACCCCCGAATCTACAGAGAGAGAAATGTTTATTCAACAGAATAGAGTTCCGGTAAAATTATTCGACTGCATTTTCGCAATCTTGTCCTTCATTCCTCTAAGTTGACACACAAACGAATCTTCCTTCGGTAAGTTTTCCCCTTAGCTCTTTCTCTATCTCTTTCTCTCGCTTTCGTCGTTATTTTTAGCGCAAACATCGCGGTGAAACAAAACACGTAACAGAGGGGACGAATTTATTCGTGTAAACATCGAAATCGTCTGCTCGCGTACACTGGAGGGGTATGAAGAGAAAAAAAAATAAATTTATACCAGCGTCGATTTTATTGCCTGAGAACGTATATACTTCGTTTTATTTGAGCGAGAAAAATGTATATATATAGATGTCTTTTATATTACGCTCAGGCAGCGTAAGAGCTATCGCTACATACCTGTTTCTACGTGAATTTTATATTATGAATGCTCAGTTAAAGCAATGACATTCGACACTTTCTTTTTGCGGAAGGCAGAATCATCAACATAAGATTCTGCTATAGTTGCAGACTTCCACCCACCAAACTTTTTAATGTCGACCATATTAGCACCTGAAATTTAAATACAAACAAATTGAAATACAATTGAAATTAAAAAATTACTTTTTTTCTTTTTTTTAAAGGTTAATTCATTTACTATACTTTACCTTGATTGGCAAATATTGTAGTGCCGGTACGTCGAAAAGAATGGCCAGTATATTTTTCAGGTTCCGTTAACTTTAAATAAGTTGCAATGATAGTTGGAAACGACCCTAGAGTGTTTTTGCCAATTGGTTGTTTAAGACATTCCCATCTACATACTTGAGAAAGAAGCGAGGACAAGTTGTTGAAGGCCTTTTAACCATGTAGGTTCTTACGATTTCAGCATAACTTCCTTTGATGTAAAATGTTCTACTGGTTTTGTTCTTCGTATTTTTAAAAGAATCTCAATCAAGTCTTGCCGAACAACCACATCATCAACGGATAACTCAACTAATTCCTTAGTACGACATCCTCCATATAGTCCCATAATCAATGAAACCTTACAATATACATTAATATTCAAATTTAATATAATTTAACACTTACTTTAACAATTGGTAACCACACAATCTTACCTTCATAACTAAATATTTGTTGTTTGGAGCATCTGTCAGAAATGTGTTAACCTCTTCTTCAGTAAAAACTTTCGCTTTTTACTTTCATAACCAGAAGAAACTTGCTTTAAAAATGCAATTAATTTTGAAAAATTGCTAATATTAATATTCTTATTGTTGACAATTGTGGCCTTTAACATAGAATATTTTGACCACAACGAAGAAGGTTGATATTTTGATTTTAACTCAAAAAAATACGCCAGTAATGTATTTCTGATATTTTGTTTGTTTTTCTTTTCTTCAACCACTTGATAAATATGTCGTACTGTTTTAAGTATAACTCTCTTGATTTGCTCGGTAGCAACTCCAAATGTCCAGCGTTAGCAGCTGCTTGCAAATCAGGAGGAGTATTTTGAAAAATTTCAGTCTCTTCACTTTCACTCTCACTTGACATTTCGTAAAAAGTTTACCAAAATAAACAATTTAATCTAAATATTTTATTGAAAAGAAACCGTAAACAATAAAACGAGTAAACGAACACAAGTTCTTGTTGTCCGTTGATGACTTGTCGTTAATTCAAATATTAATAACCAACCCACAACAATTAAAAATAAAAATTTTCAGGCCACTCAGGGTTGCCAACACATATAACAAAAAGCGCGAAAATTTAAATTTAAATACAAAAAAAGTAATTGAATTGTTATTATTGTTGTTGTCGAATAAAGTGGCCTTTTAGGATGATTTGGGTGAAAAATGTTATATGCACCTCGGGAGTAAAAGGCGGTTATTCCCTTGGATGAATTACTGCCCTCGCTAAAGCTCGGGCAGTAACTTTCATCCCGGGAATAAACGCCTACTATACTCCCTTGGTGCATAAATAACTATTTCATCAGTGTTTTTATACTATTACAATATGGTAAAAACAATCAATGCAATAAAATAATAAATAAAAAAAATCTAAATTAATTCGAGTCCGAGAGGTTTATAATAATTTTAATTTCACACCATAAATTTTAATTAAAAATATTAACGCGCTAATTGTAAAATAAATTCAATTTTAGAGTAACGCCACTATGTATTATCAAATGAACGTGATGTTACAGACAATGAAAATTTTAAACACTAATTTACGCAGATAGGTCGTGGAAGTTAAAACGCGTCGTTAAAATAATGAAATAATTATAAACAAGTTAATAAAGCAAATGACACACGTCAAAGGGAAGATACACCGCTAATTATGAGTACGCGTAGAGGGGGAAAAAAATAATTAAGTTTTAACAAGAGACGGAGGATCTTGTAATCCTCATTTTGGTAGAAGAAACGGGGTAAAATATGCCCCTGACGAGGTTTTAACGAGAGGAGAAGTGCGAAAATCCTGCAACATGCATATTCATACGAGACTCTCGAATAATTTAATTTTCAGAAGAGAACAGTGCATCGGTAACAGGTGCAATTACTCACTCTCCTCGAGAGTACAAATGTGAAAACACGCGACTCGCGTGCGTAAAAAGAAACGAATGTGTGTATATATATAGAGTGCAGCAAGCAATAAAAGAATAATGAGAATTGGAACCAAGTGGACAACACAGTACAAAATATAAATACGTTCAATCTTTTTCCTCGGCACATGCACGCTTCTTCTTTTTCAATTAAAATTTATATGCAAAATAAAGTAACAAAAAAAAAGGTAAAATATACAGTTTAAACGTATATATACATAGTCGGAAATATCAGTTGTCTCGAAAGCTACTAAAGTTAACTTGTATAAATGTTTTGCTTTTACGCAACTATGTATTCTAACGATGATGGAGTAAAAAAGCTAATGTGGATTCTATTTTTTTTTATTTAATTTGTAGCACGAAACTTTTAATTTTGATAGAGACGAAAATGGATGATCGACATTGGGCGCTTAATATACTTCTTATTTTTTGATAAACACGCAGTAACTCTAAAAATTGATAAACAGTAAAATATAGATGCGATAAAAATAAACACACTTTATCATCGTCTACTGTCCTCTCGATGACTATACATCGAAAATCAAAACAAAAACACTGCAGCCGTATCAACAACGACAACAACAAAAAAAAAGATGTCTGTTATTCCATTCCTCCAAACAAAATAAACCCTCCTAAAAAAAAAAAAAGAACAGAGTTATCCGAGAGCCACCGCAAAACGCGAATACACCACTTTACACAGGCGGTCGTGTCAACTAGTGGCATCCACCGAAAAAAAAATGAAAAGAATACTAAAACCCCCGAATCTACAGAGAGAGAAATGTTTATTCAACAGAATAGAGTTCCGGTAAAATTATTCGACTGCATTTTCGCAATCTTGTCCTTCATTCCTCTAAGTTGACACACAAACGAATCTTCCTTCGGTAAGTTTTCCCCTTAGCTCTTTCTCTATCTCTTTCTCTCGCTTTCGTCGTTATTTTTAGCGCAAACATCGCGGTGAAACAAAACAACGTAACAGAGGGGACGAATTTATTCGTGTAAACAATCGAAATCGTCTGCTCGCGTACACTGGAGGGGTATGAAGAGAAAAAAAAATAAAATTTATACCAGCGTCGATTTTTATTGCCTGAGAACGTATATACTTCGTTTTATTTTGAGCGAGAAAAATGTATATATATATAGATGTCTTTTATATTACGCTCAGGCAGCGTAAGAGCTATCGCTACATACCTGTTTCTACGTGAATTTTATATTATGAAAATGGAGAATAACATAGATATTTATAGTTCCACGATTTCTAGAAATATATTGATACAATATACGGGAACAATTGCTTATTAGTTTAGAAGTTCGATTAACAAGTTTATGTATTATTTTAAATTATTACGTAATGATGATATAAATATATATAAATATCACATTACGCAGTTAAATTAAATTGTAAATATATAAAAATGTGAATCGTTACAGCTAAAGTAATTCCGATTTTGCCATACATAGATTAATAAATAATTACTGTAGTCATAGAGATAATAATAATCTAATTGTAATTCTATATAATCCGAT
This sequence comes from Theocolax elegans, assembly GCA_026168455.1. Taxonomy (NCBI): domain Eukaryota; kingdom Metazoa; phylum Arthropoda; class Insecta; order Hymenoptera; family Cerocephalidae; genus Theocolax; species Theocolax elegans. The sequence continues at coordinate 2,514,841 of CM047428.1, read as the reverse complement.
ATAATTGAAGTAATTCAATTACACTGCATGTTATAGTAATATATATTTTATCCATACGTCAAAGGATATTAGTATTAATTAGGATATTGCTTTGGAAGGTCAGGTCAAAAGATTTTTTAACGAATAAGCGAGGTAAAAATCCATCTACGAACTACAATTGTAAAATAAAATGAAAATATAAAAAAAAAATAGATAGAGTCGCGTAGTATAGTTAGAAAGCCAAAGGTATACCGCATTAGCGTATGTGGTACATATATATAGTGTATATACGTATAGACGTATGCATCGGGCACATACAGTGAAATCTCGATACCACCGGACTCGCAGCTCTCGTCCATCCGATACCTTGATGTACCCGTTAGCCCACAGTACTCGACCCTCGGAATAATTCATTGAAATCAATTTCCGGGAGATCGACGGATCCTCGTGGCGAAAAGGCCCCTCGACACGAGTCGGTTATTCCTCGATGATAATTGTTTGCATTATTCATTCCGTTTGCGTTTCGAAAGGAGGAGCGGCTGGGGTATAATCGGTCGGGTTCATTAACTGTGGTCGCGGAACGGCAATTAGCCACTGGCTTGAAACGGACTAGCGCTCTTGAAACCGTCACGTTTGTGTTTGCGCGTTAAAATCCACTGCGTTGAACCCTTGCGAAAAGTTGTTCAGTTCACGCGATTCTCTTGCCTTCCGCTGCGAGCGTATTTGCAAGTGTTTTATTAATCAAATTAATTTGAATGTCATCAACGAGATATTCGATACACTGGGAATCAAAGGTCTGTTCTAATGTCAATCTGCGGCAAGCGGATCAGTAGCGCGTGTCGGTATTTCGTCAGACACGGTATATTTAAATATTTCTTTAAGCGTGTGACGTTGATAAATATTATGTTAAACGATTATTTACGTCGTTTATGGCATATTTAACGTATTAACTTTCGACCACCTTTATTTAAATACGCATAATTTTATTCGGGTACAAATGTGATTCGATAATAATCAGTGTAAATAAGTGTATATCTGTACGGTACCACGACTGATCGTAATTGCTGTTATAATCGAATTACGCGGAACGTATATATGTTGCGATAGCCGATAGTATTTTATTTTCAAGATTTCTTACTTAAATACATAAAATGTCAAAATCAATATCGTACACAACAAAACCGCAACGTTAAATTTGGAATCTATTTTTCTCTAATTGATGTATTGACTGATGTAATTTTAAATCCAACGAGACACATACACTATGTGCCGGAATAAACGAATTTCTTTTTTTTAATTTTTTTTTTATTTCTTTTATTGCAAATAAATTTTACGTGTGGGATATTGTATTCGATGTTGATGAACAAACAAAAACATATTTATTAATTGGCAAGTTTCGATGGATTTCATCCATCCTTCCCTGACTAAATTTTTTTTTTATAATACATATTATTGGCATCATTTTACTCATAAATATTATTAAGATTATATTAAGTTACTTACAATTGTTTTCAAAATTTTACATAGGTTCGTACCGATAAAACCAATTGAAGTGTCGCCAATTATTTGTTTAAAATTTTTCGGTTTGTTCATCAACATCGAATACAATATCCCAAATTAGAAAATTGTCTTAATTTTGGTCCATACATGGAGAGAAGAATTTAAATAAATTTAACTAACTCTCAGTAACTCGGTAACAAACTGCCAAAACGCAAAAAATTACAGAAATTTTAGTAAAAATTAGTAAACTTCTAAATAAAAATTGCTAGAAAATTCGGTAAAAAGTGACAAAAAGTTGAGTAATTGATTTGGTTTTTGACAGTCTATTACCGCATTAACCTGTAGAGGACGGGGGTGGTCTCCAAAGGGACCACCCTGAGAACACAAACTATTCACTGTTTCTAGGTGAAATTTGATGTATTATACAAGAAAAAAGTAGTAAAAAAGTTCTTCGAAATCGTTTGACCTTGTAAATTGGAAAAATAATTAATAACCCGACGTTTTTAGACATTAATTTTAGGAAAGATATACACTCATTTTGAACCGGAAAATCCCCGTTGTCTAAAGGTTAAGGAAAGTTTGGTAATATTTACAGAAAGCTTGGTAAAATTTAAAAAAAAAATTTTTTCCCACCCTATAAATTCGTACCAAAAGTATTTGACAAAAGCACTTTATTCCTTTTGTAAACGACGATAATTGTACATAGTCAATAATTAAACCAATTGGTTTGTTTAAACATTTCAGGCTGAGCCGTAGCGATGATAGGAGCCAACTTGAGATTCGGCATCGGCGCATCTGGGAATGTCACGTCGAACGCCACAAAGGTGTTCCAGTGTCACCCGGGAGGCGTCGCCGAAGCCACGGTTATTTTTAGCCTCGCACCATGGGAATGGGCGCTAACATTATGCTTATGGCGCTCATACTCGGGAAACGGTCACTCCGAAGGTATATGCAACCACCTTCTTATTGTTTAACGCCTCTCTTAATATTTTACGCGTCAAAACCATTGGTTATTTACAACTTACGAATTCCCTTATACGTATATACTAACTATTGTCTACTAAAACATCAATTTTCTCCATTTAAGAAATAACATCAAAAATAAAATTTATACCAGCGTCGATTTTTATTGCCTGAGAACGTATATACTTCGTTTTATTTTGAGCGAGAAAAATGTATATAATATAGATGTCTTTTATTTACGCTCAGGCAGCGTAAGAGCTATCGCTACATACCTGTTTCTACGTGAATTTTATATTATGAAAATGGAGAATAACATAGATATTTATAGTTCCACGATTTCTAGAAATATATTGATACAATATACGGGAACAATTGCTTATTAGTTTAGAAGTTCGATTAACAAGTTTATGTATTTTTAAATTATTACGTAATGATGATATAATATATATAAATATCACATTACGCAGTTAAATTAAATTGTAAATATATAAAATGTGAATCGTTACAGCTAAAGTAATTCCGATTTTGCCATACATAGATTAATAAATAATTACTGTAGTCATAGAGATAATAATAATCTAATTGTAATTCTATATAATCCGATATAATTGAAGTAATTCAATTACACTGCATGTTATAGTAATATATTTTATCCATACGTCAAAGGATATTAGTATTAATTAGGATATTGCTTTGGAAGGTCAGGTCAAAAGATTTTTTAACGAATAAGCGAGGTAAAAATCCATCTACGAACTACAATTGTAAAATAAAATGAAAATATAAAAAAAAATAGATAGAGTCGCGTAGTATAGTTAGAAAGCCAAAGGTATACCGCATTAGCGTATGTGGTACATATATATAGTGTATATACGTATAGACGTATGCATCGGGTACATACAGTGAAATCTCGATACCACCGGACTCGCAGCTCTCGTCCATCCGATACCTTGATGTACCCGTTAGCCCACAGTACTCGACCCTCGGAATAATTCATTGAAATCAATTTCCGGGAGATCGACGGATCCTCGTGGCGAAAAGGCCCCTCGACACGAGTCGGTTATTCCTCGATGATAATTGTTTGCATTATTCATTCCGTTTGCGTTTCGAAAGGAGGAGCGGCTGGGGTATAATCGGTCGGGTTCATTAACTGTGGTCGCGGAACGGCAATTAGCCACTGGCTTGAAACGGACTAGCGCTCTTGAAACCGTCACGTTTGTGTTTGCGCGTTAAAATCCACTGCGTTGAACCCTTGCGAAAAGTTGTTCAGTTCACGCGATTCTCTTGCCTTCCGCTGCGAGCGTATTTGCAAGTGTTTTATTAATCAAATTAATTTGAATGTCATCAACGAGATATTCGATACACTGGGAATCAAAGGTCTGTTCTAATGTCAATCTGCGGCAAGCGGATCAGTAGCGCGTGTCGGTATTTCGTCAGACACGGTATATTTAAATATTTCTTTAAGCGTGTGACGTTGATAAATATTATGTTAAACGATTATTTACGTCGTTTATGGCATATTTAACGTATTAACTTTCGACCACCTTTATTTAAATACGCATAATTTTATTCGGGTACAAATGTGATTCGATAATAATCAGTGTAAATAAGTGTATATCTGTACGGTACCACGACTGATCGTAATTGCTGTTATAATCGAATTACGCGGAACGTATATATGTTGCGATAGCCGATAGTATTTTATTTTCAAGATTTCTTACTTAAATACATAAAATGTCAAAATCAATATCGTACACAACAAAACCGCAACGTTAAATTTGGAATCTATTTTTCTCTAATTGATGTATTGACTGATGTAATTTTAAATCCAACGAGACACATACACTATGTGCCGGAATAAACGAATTTCTTTTTTTAATTTTTTTTTTATTTCTTTTATTGCAAATTTTACGTGTGGGATATTGTATTCGATGTTGATGAACAAACAAAAACATATTTATTAATTGGCAAGTTTCGATGGATTTTATCCATCCTTCCCTGACTAAATTTTTTTTTTATAATACATATTATTGGCATCATTTTACTCATAAATATTATTAAGATTATATTAAGTTACTTACAATTGTTTTCAAAATTTTACATAGGTTCGTACCGATAAAACCAATTGAAGTGTCGCCAATTATTTGTTTAAAATTTTTCGGTTTGTTCATCAACATCGAATACAATATCCCAAATTAGAAAATTGTCTTAATTTTGGTCCATACATGGAGAGAAGAATTTAAATAAATTTAACTAAACTCTCAGTAACTCGGTAACAAACTGCCAAAACGCAAAAAATTACAGAAATTTTAGTAAAAATTAGTAAACTTCTAAATAAAAATTGCTAGAAAATTCGGTAAAAAGTGACAAAAAGTTGAGTAATTGATTTGGTTTTTGACAGTCTATTACCGCATTAACCTGTAGAGGACGGGGGTGGTCTCCAAAGGACCACCCTGAGAACACAAACTATTCACTGTTTCTTGGTGAAATTTGATGTATTATACAAGAAAAAAGTAGTAAAAAAGTTCTTCGAAATCGTTTGACCTTGTAAATTGGAAAAATAATTAATAACCCGACGTTTTTAGACATTAATTTTAGGAAAGATATACACTCATTTTGAACCGGAAAATCCCCGTTGTCTAAAGGTTAAGGAAAGTTTGGTAATATTTACAGAAAGCTTGGTAAAATTTAAAAAAAAAATTTTTTCCCACCCTATAAATTCGTACCAAAAGTATTTGACAAAAGCACTTTATTCCTTTTGTAAACGACGATAATTGTACATAGTCAATAATTAAACCAATTGGTTTGTTTAAACATTTCAGGCTGAGCCGTAGCGATGATAGGAGCCAACTTGAGATTCGGCATCGGCGCATCTGGGAATGTCACGTCGAACGCCACAAAGGTGTTCCAGTGTCACCCGGGAGGCGTCGCCGAAGCCACGGTTATTTTTAGCCTCGGCACCATGGGAATGGGCGCTAACATTATGCTTATGGCGCTCATACTCGGGAAACGGTCACTCCGAAGGTATATGCAACCACCTTCTTATTGTTTAACGCCTCTCTTAATATTTTACGCGTCAAAACCATTGGTTATTTACAACTTACGAATTCCCTTATACGTATATACTAACTATTGTCTACTAAAACATCAATTTTCTCCATTTAAGAAATAACATCAAAAATAAATTATATTTCTTACTTGTTTGTATTTTACTTATCTTTGAAGTGATATACGATATTTATTACAAGAAGGAAAAAAATATTATCGCAATGGAGATGAACTCAAAAATGCAATATTCGAATTAAAACATTATTTGAATAATGACCGGGAATTATTTTAAAACTAAATTACCATCGGTTTTTATAACGAACCGCTTATTTCCTCGTTGAAAGTTGAAAGTGTGGCTAACTACATTTCGTAATTAGCCATATAGGAATGTAATAGATCTACTTAGACTGAATGCAGCTGGTTGTGATAATAAAGACACGTTGGTTAGTACCATCCAACCCACGCACGAAAGGTTAAATGTATAATATCGATAGAGAACAAAGTGCACTAAAATGGTGTACCGAGCCCTATGATTGCCTTTTCCAGTTAAAGTGCCGAGTATGCTCGTAAATTCCTAGTGTGATCTTGAAACTGTAGACGCGTCAGTTTTCAAGATTTTTCTACATCGACGTACATTTCTATACTAATTACATCGACATACTTTATAATATTAAAGTAATGTCCGTTAATTTTAAATTACGGAATCGCGACATTTTAATGATCATTAAACGCGATCGAAGGATTGATTAATTATTCATTACATCATATTAACGTAATAATAATTTTTCAATCGTTCACAATATATGTATATAACGTTCGAGTAATATTACTTTTTATAAATGAAATTAAAATCGTATCGAATAAAATATATGGCATATTTAACGTATTAACTTTCGACCACCTTTATTTAAATACGCATAATTTTATTCGGGTACAAATGTGATTCGATAATAATCAGTGTAAATAAGTGTATATCTGTACGGTACCACGACTGATCGTAATTGCTGTTATAATCGAATTACGCGGAACGTATATATGTTGCGATAGCCGATAGTATTTTATTTTCAAGATTTCTTACTTAATACATAAATGTCAAAATCAATATCGTACACAACAAAACCGCAACGTTAAATTTGGAATCTATTTTTCTCTAATTGATGTATGACTGATGTAATTTTAAATCCAACGAGACACATACACTATGTGCCGGCAATAAACGAATTTCTTTTTTTTAATTTTTTTTTTTATTTCTTTTATTGCAAATAAATTTTACGTGTGGGATATTGTATTCGATGTTGATGAACAAACAAAAACATATTAATTAATTGGCAAGTTTCGATGGATTTTCATCCATCCTTCCCTGACTAAATTTTTTTTTTTTATAATACATATTATTGGCATCATTTTACTCATAAATATTATTAAGATTATATTAAGTTACTTACAATTGTTTTCAAAATTTTACATAGGTTCGTACCGATAAAACCAATTGAAGTGTCGCCAATTATTTGTTTAAAATTTTTCGGTTTGTTCATCAACATCGATACAATATCCCAAATTAGAAAATTGTCTTAATTTTGGTCCATACATGGAGAGAAGAATTAAATAAATTTAACTAAACTCTCAGTAACTCGGTAACAACTGCCAAAACGCAAAAAATTACAGAAATTTTAGTAAAAATTAGTAAACTTCTAAATAAAAATTGCTAGAAAATTCGGTAAAAAGTGACAAAAAGTTGAGTAATTGATTTGGTTTTTGACAGTCTATTACCGCATTAACCTGTAGAGGACGGGGGTGGTCTCCAAAGGGACCACCCTGAGAACACAAACTATTCACTGTTTCTTGGTGAAATTTGATGTATTATACAAGAAAAAAGTAGTAAAAAAGTTCTTCGAAATCGTTTGACCTTGTAAATTGGAAAAATAATTAATAACCCGACGTTTTTAGACATTAATTTTAGGAAAGTATACACTCATTTTGAACCGGAAAATCCCCGTTGTCTAAAGGTTAAGGAAAGTTTGGTAATATTTACAGAAAGCTTGGTAAAATTTAAAAAAAAAATTTTTTCCCACCCTATAAATTCGTACCAAAAGTATTTGACAAAAGCACTTTATTCCTTTTGTAAACGACGATAATTGTACATAGTCAATAATTAAACCAATTGGTTTGTTTAAACATTTCAGGATGAGCCGTAGCGATGATAGAGCCAACTTGAGATTCGGCATCGGCGCATCTGGGAATGTCACGTCGAACGCCACAAAGGTGTTCCAGTGTCACCCGGGAGGCGTCGCCGAAGCCACGGTTATTTTTAGCCTCGGCACCATGGGAATGGGCGCTAACATTATGCTTATGGCGCTCATACTCGGGAAACGGTCACTCCGAAGGTATATGCAACCACCTTCTTATTGTTTAACGCCTCTCTTAATATTTTACGCGTCAAAACCATTGGTTATTTACAACTTACGAATTCCCTTATACGTATATACTAACTATTGTCTACTAAAACATCAATTTTCTCCATTTAAGAAATAACATCAAAAATAAATTATATTTCTTACTTGTTGTATTTACTTATCTTGAAGTGATATACGATATTTATTACAAGAAGGAAAAAAATATTATCGCAATGGAGATGAACTCAAAAATGCAATATTCGAATTAAAACATTATTTGAATAATGACCGGGAATTATTTTAAAACTAAATTACCATCGGTTTTTATAACGAACCGCTTATTTCCTCGTTGAAAGTTGAAAGTGTGGCTAACTACATTTCGTAATTAGCCATATAGGAATGTAATAGATCTACTTAGACTGAATGCAGCTGGTTGTGATAATAAAGACACGTTGGTTAGTACCATCCAACCCACGCACGAAAGGTTAAATGTATATATCGATAGAGAACAAAGTGCACTAAAATGGTGTACCGAGCCCTATGATTGCCTTTTCCAGTTAAAGTGCCGAGTATGCTCGTAAATTCCTAGTGTGATCTTGAAACTGTAGACGCGTCAGTTTTCAAGATTTTTCTACATCGACGTACATGTTCTATACTAATTACATCGACATACTTTATAATATTAAAGTAATGTCCGTTAATTTTAAATTACGGAATCGCGACATTTTAATGATCATTAAACGCGATCGAAGGATTGATTAATTATTCATTACATCATATTAACGTAATAATAATTTTTCAATCGTTCACAATATATGTATATAACGTTCGAGTAATATTACTTTTTATAAATGAAATTAAAATCGTATCGAATAAAATATATGCCAAATAAAATAAAAACATGTATATACTTTTTATGGTATTTTTAAATTTAATTTATCATTAAAATTTATTATTTCTACTAAGATTCGCATTACCTGCTTGTAGAAGTATGTATAATAATAAAACTTGAAAACCATCTCGGTCTTAACAAGCGTTTATTATAATTATTTGCCGACGTTTCGTGCGCTTGTTACGCCAGCATTTCTTTTTTCACGGCACTTAATAAAGACTCGTTAAAAGTGAAGCGGTTTTGAAAATTTATTCACGTCAGTCCAATTTATATATATATATATTTTAAATATGTATAAATATTTGAAATATTGTACGTGCAATTGCCTAATATAATAATAAAATAACAGTACCTCGATATAACTACCTACATAAAAGATTCACAAAATTTTAAAGCATTTTGTAAGAAATTACCATTTTACTTTATTTCTCATTCGTTTCAATAAAGATCTACGTGCTTATTAACAAATTATTCGGTACGAGGAACTTTTGTTTTTGCATTTGCATAATAGAAAGCACTCAAAGTTTTGTTGGATTCCAGCATCAACAACAGCAGGAATTTTCATTTTGCAGAAAAGCGACGGTAGTAAACTGAAAATTTTATGAAATAACCGTCACGAGTGCCGTATATATACCGGTAAATTTTTCGAAATGACATTTACGTTTTACCATAAGTTTGACAAGTTTTTTTTATTTGTTACTTTCCAATCGTCCCTATTTAAAAAAATAATTCAAAAAGGTTCGTTCTAACTCACCCGAGGAGAGAAAAATCAATTTTGAATAAAGTAAAATCGTATTTAATTAGAGTTGAGGTACAGAGAGAGAGAGAGAGAGAGAGAGAGAGAGAGAGTACCTAGCGAAAAGTTTAAATAAAAACCAAAATCTCGTGGGATCGCAGATGGTCGCAGGGTCTGCTGTTTCACCAGGCTCTGGTCGACTGCGCGCGTGCAGCCATACTTTTACCCCTTGGGTCCAGCATCCTCAACTGCCAGCCGGTCAATAAGTGTTCCCTCGTTGAAACGGCTTTCCTTCTTCTCGTGACCGTCTCGACCGTCAACATGCTTACGACCGTGCTCAACGATAGTCCCGTATTCGAGGAGGAAACCGACGGTGAGACCGAAATCGCTCAGCCAATACTCATGGATTCACCTCAGGTATATCATTTACTTCCACATCGTATAACTTATATCACGTCTATTTCTTTTATTTTCAACCTATACATTCTTCTTTTTTTATTTTTATAGATTAAGATAGAAACGGTGTTTCCTCATTTTTACTCTAAATCCCGTGACACATTTTTTTCTTCTTTCAAAGAAAATATTCTCTATAGTCCAAGTAATAAATTTTTTTACGTTCGTGTCACTTGCGATATCAATTTTCATAAATTTATTAAACAATTGAAATTTATTAAATATTGAAAATTATATATAAATATAATAATCGTATCTTAATAATGTTATTTATCGTATTAGTTTTTTGCTTCAAAGCAAATCATTATTTTTGCATCGTTTTAATTAAAATAAACGAATTGGTTCGAATAACTCGAGATTCTTATTAAGTAGAGAATATATGGTATCTACGAATACTTCCGTATATCGAATCCGTATGTTTAACGAATTCGGAAACAGTTTATATAGCCTATACGTGTAGATAGATGTAAATGAAAGGAAAAAGATCATTACTACAATTAACTAGCTTTCACGATAGCCGCGGAAGCAAATCAAATTGGGCACGGTTAGCCGAGAGTGAAGCTACACGTATATATCGTGGAAAACGTGTTACCATTCTACAACACCTGGTATTGCTGACCGAATCGCGTGGTTCAAAAGTCACGAGCTGCAAAAGACACGATAATGGAAGCCAGAATTCTTTATATCAAATTACAAACAACTATCTAACCCAATCAAGAAATAATCATTTAATTTTAAGAAACTGTACATTACACATAAATACGATTAATTATAAAACGCATTTTTTTCTTTAATATTTTCATTTTTTAGAAAAAGCTAACAACCAACTTTCAGATGAAATAAAGAATAATGTACTTCGTGAAAATCTGATAAATTGATAGGAAAAAGAAAAAGAGTTAATGATTTATATTCACTTTATTACGTTAATTACCACAAAACGATACGAGAAAAAGAATTTTATTGCGAAGAAAAATTTAACTTTATTTATATTCTCTAGTTAAAGCGTTTGTTTTCCTACAGGTACATTTATCATTTATATTGTTACGATTTTGTTACACTTTCCGAGAATTAATTTCTGAACTATATAGGAGTTTTTGCTTTAACAAATACTGGCTTCCAACATTTAGTTAAAGGGGAACGGTTTTTCAGTAATTACTAACCACAACTATCCGGAAACTAATCAATGTTTTAGACAAGAATCTAATTGCACCTGATGAACGGAATTAAATTTCTATTGATCAGTTGACATTGTTAGTTCCGTTTCAACCGCTTTAAAACTATTGCGTCTCAAATAATTATAATATATATTTAATATACTTCATTCGAAATACGCGTGTCCATACAAATTAAGTCATTTTGCGCAATATTTACTTCCAACACGCGAATCGAACGAATTTGAGCAAAAAAATGTGTAGCATACGTTTAAACCTGATTGAGGGGATAAAAGACAAAAGTAAATTCCGAGGGAAATTCAATAGTGTTTTTTTTTGGAAGGGGGAAGGCCAATCGAAGAAATTTGTACGTTTCGTTTTTTCTTCCTTACACATAAGGAAAGATAAATAAGGATAAATGGTTTTGGTATATATCGTGGAAAACGTGTTACCATTCTATAACACCTGGTATTGCTGACCGAATCGCGTGGTTCAAAAGTCACGAGCTGCAAAAGACACGATAATGGAAGCCAGAATTCATTATACCAAATTAATTTCGTATATTTAAAATAGAAAATTTATGGTACATAGATGTCGTACCACTTATCCGTACAAGGATTCAATCCAATTTCTTTAATCCACATTTCCATTCGCGTGCCAAAAAATATTTCAACGAACCTCTCCAAAAAAAGAGGAGTAGATTCACGTTTCGAAGTGTCGTATATACAAAGGATTTCGATTATCGACGTTTGCAGAAAAAAAAAGAAAAAGTAACGTGACACTCGAAAATTATGGTTGGAGAACTCAGTGGTTTACGTAACCGTTCGGTATATTGTCCGCAGTGCGTAGTTTTTGGCACATTCATGATCTGGTTCGCCAGCATCACGATAAATTTGGGTCCGACTTTCTTGAGCGGAGCACTGGCTGCTAACACCGAAACGGGGCATAACGAACCAAGTTGCCCATTGGTCCACGGTCCGTTTCGCCATTACATTCTCAATCTACTGTGGATCTTCATCAACATAATATGCGTTGGACTCACCCTTTTCCACCTGAGGAAGTTGCACAGAGACCTTACGAAACCGAACGTCGAGGCAGTAAGTTTTCCATTTACGTATATATATATATATACACCTTTTCTAAATTTGTATAACGTTCGTTCTCGCAACGTCGTATACACTATTTCAAGTAGTTGGTAGAGTCGATGAAATAAAGTAATATATTCCGTGATATAAATCCGAGAGAGAGAGAGAGAGAGAGAGAGAGATACCTAGCGAAAAGTTTAAATAAAAACCAAAATCTCGTGGGATCGCAGATGGTCGCAGGGTCTGCTGTTTCACCAGGCTCTGGTCGACTGCGCGCGTGCAGCCATACTTTTACCCCTTGGGTCCAGCATCCTCAACTGCCAGCCGGTCAATAAGTGTTCCCTCGTTGAAACGGCTTTCCTTCTTCTCGTGACCGTCTCGACCGTCAACATGCTTACGACCGTGCTCAACGATAGTCCCGTATTCGAGGAGAAACCGACGGTGAGACCGAAATCGCTCAGCCAATACTCATGGATTCACCTCAGGTATATCATTTACTTCCAACATCGTATAACTTATATCACGTCTATTTCTTTTATTTTCAACCTATACATTCTTCTTTTTTTATTTTTATAGATTTAAGATAGAAAACGGTGTTTCCTCATTTTTACTCTAAATCCCGTGACACATTTTTTTCTTCTTTCAAAGAAAATATTCTCTATAGTCCAAGTAATAAATTTTTTTACGTTCGTGTCACTTGCGATATCAATTTTCATAAATTTATTAAACAATTGAAAATTTATTAAATATTGAAAACTATATATAAATATAATAATCGTATCTTAATAATGTTATTTATCGTATTAGTTTTTTGCTTCAAAGCAAATCATTATTTTTGCATCGTTTTAATTAAAATAAACGAATTGGTTCGAATAACTCGAGATTCTTATTAAGTAGAGAATATATGGTATCTACGAATACTTCCGTATATCGAATCCGTATGTTTAACGAATTCGGAAACAGTTTATATAGCCTATACGTGTAGATAGATGTAAATGAAAGGAAAAAGATCATTACTACAATTAACTAGCTTTCACGATAGCCGCGGAAGCAAATCAAATTGGGCACGGTTAGCCGAGAGTGAAGCTACACGTATATATCGTGGAAAACGTGTTACCATTCTATAACACCTGGTATTGCTGACCGAATCGCGTGGTTCAAAAGTCACGAGCTGCAAAAGACACGATAATGGAAGCCAGAATTCATTATACCAAATTAATTTCGTATATTTAAAATAGAAAATTTATGGTACATAGATGTCGTACCACTTATCCGTACAAGGATTCAATCCAATTTCTTTAATCCACATTTCCATTCGCGTGCCAAAAAATATTTCAACGAACCTCTCCAAAAAAAGAGGAGTAGATTCACGTTTCGAAGTGTCGTATATACAAAGGATTTCGATTATCGACGTTTGCAGAAAAAAAAAGAAAAAGTAACGTGACACTCGAAAATTATGGTTGGAGAACTCAGTGGTTTACGTAACCGTTCGGTATATTGTCCGCAGTGCGTAGTTTTTGGCACATTCATGATCTGGTTCGCCAGCATCACGATAAATTTGGGTCCGACTTTCTTGAGCGGAGCACTGGCTGCTAACACCGAAACGGGGCATAACGAACCAAGTTGCCCATTGGTCCACGGTCCGTTTCGCCATTACATTCTCAATCTACTGTGGATCTTCATCAACATAATATGCGTTGGACTCACCCTTTTCCACCTGAGGAAGTTGCACAGAGACCTTACGAAACCGAACGTCGAGGCAGTAAGTTTTCCATTTACGTATATATATATATATACACCTTTTCTAAATTTGTATAACGTTCGTTCTCGCAACGTCGTATACACTATTTCAAGTAGTTGGTAGAGTCGATGAAATAAAGTAATATATTCCGTGATATAAATCCGAGAGAGAGAGAGAGAGAGAGAAAGAGAGAGAGGAAGTAATACAAAACGATGAAATTGCGGTTTGAAAACTTAGGTGCGAGTGACTGGGCTTGTGACCACGTTGGTGAATGTAACGGGCGGACATGGCGTTGGCACCAGTCACGCCGGGGGCTCAACTAGCCACATCGAGGGCAGCTCCGGCGACGTCAGGAGGAGCAGTGGTACGCCCAAGGTAAGCAGGGGGAAATCCACTCGGCTGGTATCTCGGGAAATTCCGAAATTCACTGCGACACGGAGCCTCTTTGGTATATATAAGCCAAACCGTGTCACCGAGGTGCTGAGCTCGCGAATCGATACCGGGATACCATTCGAATGATCACATTGGCTTTTATCTACATATATATATATATATATAACTCTATTAAAGCACTTTTTTTTTAATTCATATCCATCGTACGAATTGTTATATACATATAAATTACATCAAATATACAATACGATTAGTCTTGATTTTTGATTATTTTCTTTTTATTAGTCGGCTGTATTTACATTTCGACACCGACCTGTATATAAATAGATGAGAAAAAATGTATAGATTTAGTACGATGAGATTATTCTCAGATTAACAAGGTAAACTGTCGACTTGGATTATTTTTGTATCATTGTCTTGTTCGTGTGATATAATAATAAAAATTGCTTGCTCTAGCAGGAAGAAAACGTTGCGCATAACGTAAATAATAGATTTTTTTCTTTATATCAAATTACAAACAACTATCTAACCCAATCAAGAAATAATCATTTAATTTTAAGAAACTGTACATTACACATAAATACGATTAATTATAAAACGCATTTTTTTCTTTAATATTTTCATTTGTTTAGAAAAAGCTAACAACCAACTTTTCAGATGAAATAAAGAATAATGTACTTCGTGAAAATCTGATAAATTGATAGGAAAAAGAAAAAGAGTTAATGATTTATATTCACTTTATTACGTTAATTACCACAAAACGATACGAGAAAAAGAATTTTATTGCGAAGAAAAAATTTAACTTTATTTATATTCTCTAGTTAAAGCGTTTTGTTTTCCTACAGGTACATTTATCACTTTATATTGTTACGATTTTGTTACACTTTCCGAGAATTAATTTCTGAACTATATAGGAGTTTTTGCTTTAACAAATACTGGCTTCCAACATTTAGTTAAAGGGGAACGGTTTTTCAGTAATTACTAACCACAACTATCCGGAAACTAATCAATGTTTTAGACAAGAATCTAATTGCACCTGATGAACGGAATTAAATTTCTATTGATCAGTTGACATTGTTAGTTCCGTTTCAACCGCTTTAAAACTATTGCGTCTCAAATAATTATAATATATATTTAATATACTTCATTCGAAATACGCGTGTCCATACAAATTAAGTCATTTTGCGCAATATTTACTTCCAACACGCGAATCGAACGAATTTGAGCAAAAAAAATGTGTAGCATACGTTTAAACCTGATTGAGGGGATAAAAGACAAAAGTAAATTCCGAGGGAAATTCAATAGTGTTTTTTTTTGGAAGGGGGAAGGCCAATCGAAGAAATTTGTACGTTTCGTTTTTTCTTCCTTACACATAAGGAAAGATAAATAAGGATAAATGGTTTTGGTATATATCGTGGAAAAAATTGTGTGTATATGTGTATAGACAGTAGCCACACGAAAGTTTTGTTTCTCTCGGTATTTTCAGAGGGTCGGAGCGATTGAAGAGCACCGGAAGATGAGAAATTATCTAAGGAGAATAGAACGTGACGGCGTACAGAGGGTGAAAATGTTTCTGGTCATCACCGCGGCCTACGTCATCTTTTGGGGCCCCCTCTTTTTCGTCACGCTTGTGCATCATCCAGCGATTGGAAATACCACGGGATACGAGGTACACTCCCTACATACACAAAACTTATCGGTTTTATTTCTCCTCCTCGAAATATATATATGAGTGTGTGTGTGTGTGTGTATTTAGGTTTATTATGAGATTTAAATTACCTTTATTGATTCATTATGACATACATACATACATATATATATATATATTGATCAATATTATATCTATATTTAATTCTTTTTATATGGTTGAGCTACCCGAATTAATTAGTTTTATTATTACTAAAGAATTTTAAGTGAAAACATTTATTTCGTGTTTTACTCGTATAAGAGTAGAGAGATCCTTGTTAAAGTCATGAATCTATTATTTATGATTTATTTATAAAAAAAGGTGTACGCTACTTGAAAACTTTTATAAAAATAATAAAATAATTAATACATACAAAAATTATAAAAAAAATACTGTAGAAAAAAATAATAGAAATAAAACTATAGACAAAATGATATACCGATAAATATTTATCTTATTATATATAATTAATTCTTAATATTTAATTTTTCGGTTGTAATTACGAAACTGTGAAAAAATGATACGGCATCGTAATTTGTACATCGATCTGATCGTCATACGGATAAACAAACAAACAGTAATTTTTGTAACGAAATGTTTTTTATGGACTAATTACCCGATTACGTTGAAAACACAGAGTACACTTCTTAATTGACTAAAGCTTTTAGTTTCGTTATTTCGATGTACCCATACGTAAATCCAAAATAAAATATTAACGCTACACGGGATGGTCGATTAAAGCTTAAGATATTTATAGTTAATTTTGTCTGCGCTACCCTTTAATTAATTCCGACTGCTCCGTAAATTACGAAATTCTTTATACGCGGCAACAAATTTTAACTATCCGCGTAAAACTTTGTTATTTACGATTGAGTAATCTTATATAGAGAGGATTCGTTTTTATTCGCATATATCCCCGCAATACGTCTTACACCTTTAAAAGAACTTTGTAACGTTGAACAGAGTCCCTTCATATACAATTCAAGGTATAAAAAAAGGGGACAATTTTACAACGAGCGAGAATGTAAAGTATTAAAGGGATAACGAAATGTAAAGACATTTTATATACTCGATTATACGATTTATGTATAGTTACGTTCAACAGCCCTCTGTCGGAAACAAACCTTTGATTGTCCACTTGTGGACTTTGTAATATACATATATATTGATGTGATAAGAAAGTATGCAAATAAGGACACTAAAATTTACGCGTACCCTCTGTCAAATCGATAAAATAAAAGTATCCGAAAAGGGTCTGATAATACTTGCGCGTCACGTAAACTTTTCGTAGAAACTATTTTTCTTCGCGAGAAAAGAGACATCTGAATTTAAAAGCGATTTAATTTATCTCTCCTTGTTAACAGTTTGATAAATCGTTGCGTCATCCGCGGCCAATGTGATTTAACGGTTTGCGACACGGTGTACACGATCATCAGTTTTATTATAATTACAACGATCCTACTATAATTATAATTCGCATAATAAATTGCACTGCAACGGCAACAGAGAACGAAAGCGAAATAATTAATCAAACGGAAATATCTTTCAAAAAAATAATACATCTACGTCGACGACGCACAGCCTTTTTAATCATGAGCGCACAATATACAATATGTACTAAAAAGAAAATAGCCAAAGCTATTTCACGAAAATTGATATATATATACGTGATCTAAATAACAAGATGACAATTTTACCTTCGGTACTACACGGCTTTGTACACTCAGGAAATTATGAAATAAAGAAGCTTTCGCGTCGATCACTATCAATTTAACAAGCTTCTTGTCAGATTTCATTGGTCAACGTATATACGCACACACACACACACATGTCCGAAAGTTGGATACTCGAAAAATAAAAAAGGTATATACGATCCTCTAAATCTCGGTGTACACATATAGCCGAGAAAGAGAAACCTCTAAAAGCTCCGATAAACAGAACCCGTATATATGTATAGAGATGGAGAGAGGTACGAGTTTGATGGACGATCGAGGTTGAGGCGATCGGTGCGAAAGCATTCCAAGACCTTTAGCGATTGGACTCGGGTCACTCTCAGCTTTTCCCCCGAATGGATGGGAAAAGTTCGGCGGCGCGAGAATAACCGAAAACACGAAGGGACGGGCGAAGCGGAGGAGAGGATAAAGGGAGACGAGAACTCAAGGAATCGCACGCCTTTGGGCTCGCACACGTGCGCCACCCAATAAATTCCGATGCATGACCCAAGCAAATTTATGCCCGGGTATATGTGCTTTGACTATATCGAGGAGATGCTCCCGCGAGTGCGTGTTTGTTCGAGCATCCTCGAGAAAGGCTCGAAACTTCCGTTCGCACACATACCCTACATTCTGATCGAATTCAAATTTAGTTACTAATCTATTAATATATGTCCAATAAAACTATAATACATTTATTCTTACCCTGATGGAATACTTAATTATTTTATACTTAATTAATGTGGCGAATTTTAAGATAAATCACCAATTTTTTTATGAGATCATTATAATTATAATGATAAACCTCGTCAATAATGGCTTGTTTTAGAAATTTGTATCTAAGAACTAGGAATTTAAAATTGGTAGTAAGTATACCTTGTAACTAAACGCTTTTTCACCCATTTTTTTAACACTTAATAGAAATACCATAACCTCAAAACATTCGAATAATATTTCCAGCTTTCCACGCAAGGAGTAAACTTCAAAATATTCCTACAAAGTTTCGGATGGATTTTTAACGTTTTCGTCTGATTTACAACTAATTTCTATTATATTTCCAGTATTTACGAATATAAATGCGCGATTTTATTAATAGACATTTAATAGTACATAACTAGACTCAAATTTGATCTATGTTAAAAGATAAAAATTAGCACATAGCAGAATATAATTAAGTTAAACTGGATGGAAAAATATAAAAAGGATAAAATGTATCTGAAATTACATTGCGATTGTCTGATTCAAAGATGATTATTATTAATCTTTACTAGCCTGCAATAAACTGTAAAGACACATATTGCACGACTGTTCTTTGGTCATGTCAGTTCCTTTGCCTTAAATCTTGCATTTGCTCACCATTGTCCAGTTATTAGACTTTGTCAA
Organism: Theocolax elegans; assembly: GCA_026168455.1. Taxonomy (NCBI): domain Eukaryota; kingdom Metazoa; phylum Arthropoda; class Insecta; order Hymenoptera; family Cerocephalidae; genus Theocolax; species Theocolax elegans. The sequence goes on along the minus strand of CM047428.1, from coordinate 2,495,728 downwards.
TTACAAATTTATCAATTTCGACTTCATATAGTCAATTTACAATAACTTCAATTATCATTTTTTATCTAAAAAAATCGTCATAGTATGATGATGAATTGCCATTTAAAAAAAATTAAATTTCCAATAGGGTACTTGAAATTATTCATTGATTACTATAATATTACTTCATTAAAACGTTAAACCTATTGTTTTAAATACGTGACACAACTTATTATTATCAAATAGTGCTAAACATTTGTTAAATAAGTTTTTTATTTCAATTCTAGGAAACTACTAAATACGAATACGTGTTTTTTTCTCAAATATTATCTAACCTTAATTAACGAGGAAACTATAACTAGGAGACTATTATAACTCTAAATTCCCAATTTTAATGAGACTGTAATAATTATACTTTTAAGTATAAAAACGAGATAAAGTTTACAATTATACAAGCGATTATTTAGCAATATTTATTAATTTGAACTCAAATAGATTAATATCAAGCAAATTTATCATACTGCGGATATCGCAAGGTTAAACGTAACAATTATTGCCATTGCTTATTCGTGAAAGTTAATAAAATTTATAGTAAAAAGTACTATCTTTAAAAAGAATCATTCTGCAGTTATTAAAATTGTCTATATACAATTATAATGAAAAATCAGCGACAAAATTAAAATGCGGAGAAAAGTTGACGCGGTAAAAATGATTGAAAAATCACGAGAAACGTATCAATATCATAATAAAAGTTACCAAATATGTCAGACGATTTTTATCTTGAATTCGTATAGTTTTATCGTGAAATACGTGTATTTCACATCTACCATTATTCGTTTTCTAATTTTTCCAATAACTTTATATCTCGCGCACATATGCAAACTCGAAAAAAAAAACCACCATAAATATCGACGACTAAAAGAGAAAAAAAAAACACGACCCAACTTCACCCGATTTACATAGATAAAAATATAAAAAATGAACCGTCCGATGAATAATTAATGAACCGAGAGCTGGAAATGACAAATAACGCAATTATTTGAGGAGTTCCTTCCGAGAATGCCTGGCCGCACACTCAATCCGTGTAAATTAATATCCTGGGTTGTTTCGCAAACGCATCCGTAATTCACACCGTGAGATTATATGTACTTCTCATCGCCAAATAAATTCACTCATCTCCTTCACGGTAGATAGAAACTCGATGTCCATCTTAAAACTTTTACTTTGCACAAAACCGCCGAATGTTATATACGAATCGTATATGTATTGGTGATCCTATTAGGTTGTCCTAATTCCGAAACTATAGCGATGTACTTGTCAATTGATTTTGGGTTTATTATACAGTAAACTACTATACGACGTATAATAGCTTGGCTGTAATTTATCGAGGTATTGATTGTTTCGGATTTTCTTAAGTGAGCAATATGTATATATATATATATATATATATATACGTATAATTCCCATTTTTGGAATGTTGGAGAATCGAACAATAATTTCCCACTCGGAGAAAAAATTTGTAGTGAAAATGAGAATGTTGTTTGCTAATCGAGAGAGTTAACAAATGACAAAAATTATACTATTTTGTTATAGGAACAATTATTAATTTACTATATGTTTCGTAAATTTTCCAAATGAAACATAATAATCTGTTATCCTTTATCAATTACGTCTCTCCATTAATAAACCACATTGTCATTTTTACTAAAAAAATTTTCCTCCGGTGTAAAAGAATAATAAGTAAAGAATTAATTTTTCAATTAAGAAATATAACCTATTATATAGCCAGTAAAAATCAAAGTATTAATGAACCATGTTTTTTTTTATCATAAACTGACTATGCGACCATGCGAAAAAATAGTTTCGACAGGCCTCAAAATTTTAATTTTCTACTAGAGATCATATCAAAAAGAATAAAAATTTTATAAATATGATGAGCGCTCTCCATGGTAATTAGTAGGAATTTGTCGATCTGACGGAGGCGAAGGAAAAGAAAAAAAACACAAAAAGTTTTTCTTCCAAGCGACGTTTCGTTGGCTTGGTCTCTAAACGTTTACTAAAAACGAGGATTAATGAACACAAAAAGAATAACAATACTGATTCAGTTATTAATCAACATATGTTTTTAAATAAACATGAATTTGATTGGGATGGTGTAAAAATTGTCGATAGGGAGATCAATTATAAAAAGCGTCTTATTTCGGAAATGTTACACATTAAACTTGATGTTAATAATATTAATAAGAAAGACGATATTAGATTTTTAAATAGCTCTTATTTCCCAGTTCTCAGAAATTTAAATGCCTGATTTGACAGTTGTACAATGTTTACGTTACACTACCTTTAGCGATATATATATAAATACACCGAGTTTTGCTTATGTTGACTGTTTATCTAACCGCTTGACGAATCGGTTATCCGATTATAAAAAAAGGTATTTTTTTTATATCTAAGTTTTTCAATATTGTTTGTGCGTTCTGTTAATTTGTTTATTTGTGTGTTATCAATAAAAAATAGCCTGAAGAGGTTGGCAGACCAAGCCAACGAAACGTCGCTTGGAAGAAAAACTTTTTGTGTTTTTTTTCTTTTCCTTCGCCTCCGTCAGATCGACCAATTCCTACTGAATAAAAATTTTGTTTCCTAGTACGCATACAATCAACAAACAATTATTTCAAAATAAAGCTTTTACTTCGGAAAGATCGATAACTGTATATATATTACGTACATATAAACATTCTAAAAATTCGTAAAGACTTATTGCACGGAAAAATAATAAAACCATTAGGAGGTTAATAGAGACATCCGTGCAGTCTATTGAACAATTATTCAAATTAAATAATACCGGATTATAAAGTAATTACTGCGGTGAACCGGCAGATTGTACAATTTGATACATTGTTATTAGAGCAGAACGGAATAGTGGTGTCCATAGTACTAACAGTGAGTCTTAGACAGTTACTAGTAACCACAACCTTCGGGAAGATAGATAAGTAGATTCGGTGGTGGTACGGTCGGACACCCACAAACGGAATGTTCAACCGATGTTTCTCCGAGTATTTTCTTTGAAATAGGAATTCCCAATGGTAACACTTTTTATTTTTTAAATCACACGATTTTGTACGGATAAATCTTTATATTTTATTACACTGTTCTTTCGAATATTTAGTAGTTTCTACGTTAATGAAATTTTTATTGGGTAAAAAAAATGTATCTCTCGTATTAATTTAATTTTTGAAAGACTTTTTAAAACTTTTCAACGATTCCAGTTTAACCTACTCTTGTTGAAAAATTTCCTTTCTTTTCGAGGAAAATTAAGAGGAAAGTCATTTTCAAACTTTCTATCGCTTGAGTATACGTGGAACTTCATAATTTAAAATAATGCTGATGAATCTATCGAAATTTTCTAATGAATGCTTGCTGAAATCTGATTTCCATATGAACACCGGTGAAACTTGAAATTCGAAGTAACATTTATTAATTAAAAATATATACCGAATTCATTGGCATGTAGCATCGTCAAAATTAATGTATCACTCCTACACGTGTTGTATATTATTCTAATATCAAATTTAATTAATCGTAATAAATTTATTCAACGTATCTAAACTGTTTATGGTAAAATGATTTAAAAAGAAGATTAACAAATTTACACTATGACGCAAAATAAAATAATCATAAATTTATAATTTTCACCCTCCATTGGTCAATTGGTAAATTGTCGACAGTTGAGCGTAATAGTAAATGAATCCAATATGCCAATAAAAAACTCATAATTATTTTTTGATCGCAAAAAATGATAAATAAAATACCAAATTAAATTGTCTCCATAAAAATTGGAATTACCCATTTACATCGCACTAATTGAATTTGAATAATGAAATCGAATTAATCCTACCAAAACTGTCCATGTCAATTAAAAGTATTTACGTTACACAATAATTATATACGTAAAATATTGTTTATAATAAAAATACTGTAAAAAAAAGTTTGAACATTTCAAAATTTGAATAACATAATTTCATAAATATCTAATTTCAAAGTCCCATCTGTTTTCAAGAAAATAAATTCGTGAAAATAAAATCAGTTATGGTTGAACAAATTAGCAATAAATTAGCAACAAATTAGCAACAAATTCTGATGTAGGTTAGGTCGTGGGCTTATAAAGTGGACATTCTAGCTTTATAAACGTAATTCGTGTTATGAATTGTACTTTTATATTTTATGATGATATATTCCTCCGAAAATTGTAATGATCTATATCACAAATGAAACAGGTGACTCTGCACATCGCTTACGTGCACGCATTCGTGAACCCAACGCTTTTCCTGACACTGCATCGAGGACTGCGTCAAGGTATGACGGACGTTTGCTGTGGTTGCTGTGAGAGTTTCGCACGCTGGATCTTAGGAGCGAATGCACCAAGTAGTCCGCTGCAACAGCAAACTCAACCTCCGCGATACGAACCACCGATGAGGTTGTCCGGTACCCCGGAGCTACCCTACGCTACTCAACCAGCCACATCTTGCGATCTCAGTGACGTCGCACTTCTGAAACCACCGTTACCACCGCAACCCAAGCACCACCTATTGGTGAGTTATGACCGATCGACCGATATTTAAAAAAAAAAAGAAAAAACGAATTTTCTAACTTTTATTTTCGTTTGTGTACCAATTGAGTAATAGTAACCAAGATAATTTTATTTCAACATTCTTATTATATATACATAATACAAGGTTAGAAATTGACTTGAACGATTTAGTGATATGTGTAAATATATAGAGCATATATCGTATGGGTATAACATTTTTTTTGCGACCGAGGAGTACAGGTGTAACAGACATCGTAAAAAATGCTTTTGCTTGATATGTTAACTTTTTAAAGTATATATACATGTTCTATATTTTTTACCTCTAAAATAATATTGATAATATTAATGATACTAATATCCATCTACACATCCGGAATAAAAACGATAAAGATAAAACGTTGTGTTTCCAATAACACTATATAAATAACTTATCCAAAAATTATATCGTGCAATATTGATTATAATTTTTTGTTTTTTATATTACATCAGAGCTTTTAATATTCATTTGATAGTAATTATGTGTTATTCATATCATTCACGCTCTTTCTTTCTATTAAAATTCAACATCGTACTCCAAAATGTATCTTTCAAAAATGACTGATGATGATTATTGAAGGAGAGATGCGGGGATATTAATGGAACAGAGGGTGAAGGTGTAGGAAGAAAGGGGATTTTTTAAAAATATTACAATTATTCTATAACATACGATTGGGCAGCGAGGGGAGGAGGGAACAAAATTTTATGATACACATTTTTTCCAAAGTATACGATGGCATATGGAAAAAATTTTATGAAGTCGGGAAATGAAATTTTTACTTTTTCCAAATATGTCAAAAACGGTAAGAGAGGGTAAACGAACGAAAAGTGAAGTTTATTAAAGAGCGAAAATTCATTTCCGGTATACAAAAAAGAATTTGTTCCTCGTAATAAGGTATAGATAAAATTTGATATTTTATAACACAAAATAATTAAAAAATCTAGTTTAATTTTATAAAAAGTTGCGAATTAATACAAAGAAATTTATGAATAAAGTTTCAACCTTTTTATGTATATGAAATATGAATCGAGCGATCTATACCTAGCGAAAATATTTTTGGAACTGCTCATCGTCATCAGTCATCAATGAGATACTTTTTACTTCGAATTTTCAGGTAATATTGCTTGGAATAGCAACGTTTTAATCTATAGAAAAATAATATATAATGTACATTTTGTTCTAAGTGTTACTATTATCCGCTTAACCCCACTCTTTCTTTGTCTTGCTGTACCCGTGAAAACATATATATATATACCTATATATAAAACAACAAAAAAAATATACCATAATAACATAAGTATACTCTTATCCTTGTTCCACTCAATGGTTTTTTTTTGTATAAAAGCTATCTATGTTACTTTATTTCTTCTAGCTACTTTAACCTAAGGCAGTTAATGGTTTGTGAAAGATGACGTCATTAATACGTCTTCCACCGCAAAATTATAGGTATTAAATATTTTTTACAAACTTTAACACCATTATTTCAGAACATTTTCTTTTATCATTAATTACGGTCATATAGGCAAGTATTTAGTTGCGACGAAAACGTATTTGTTGAAAATTCATTGAAGAACGAGTATCGTTGCCAATAATTATCGAAAGTATTATTTTTGCATTTTTCCACGGATATAAATACGATGTATTGTTTCATTACAAATAATATCGTATATTTTTTACGTAACGCTTTATATACATTCGACGCAAATTTTTTTTAAAGTATCCTCGATAGTACTGTATATATTAGATATTGCACAAATCACAATGCAACCTCACTGAGAACACTGTAGTAGATTTTAGCTTTTGCAAGGTTCTGCGCAACCTCTAACTTTTATTTAAGAGGGCCAGCCAGTGTTAAAGCTATTCAATATTGACAATAAATCATTTTTTTTCATAACAATTAAAAACATTTCTTAATTTTTTAAACAAATTATATTATTATTAACTTTTATTTAGAAGTTTTCTTTTCTTTTTTCTGATTTCTTTCCACAGTGGACTTACCGTAGAATACTTCAGGAACCACTTCATCGAATAGGCTAAAATTTTAACAGTAACTTTTAAATATGATTTTAATCCACTTGAATGGAACAGAATTTCAATAAAAGTCTAAACGTTCATATAAAAAAATTATTTAGCTGTTTTTTTATGTAATTTTTTAATTAATTTGATAATAATAATTTTTCTATTGCAATGTTAACACATTCTGTTCCACTAAAGTGGATTAAATCACGTTTAAAAGTTACTGTAATTTCACTATTTCAGCGTATTCGATGAAATCGTTTTAGAGGTATATCCTGCGGTAAGTCCATTATTGAAAAAAAAATGAGAGTACAGAGTCTCATAATTAAGTAAAATACTTATGCACCATATAAATTACCCAAAAATTAAAATAAAAGTTAATAATAATATAATTTACTTAAAAAATTAAGAAATATTTTCAATTGTTAGGAAAAAAATGATTAATTATTAATATTAAATAGCTTTTTTTCAATTTTAACACTGGCTGGTCCCCTTAACGAATGATATTATAACCACATTGACGCTTCTTTATTATATTTGCATGATTTTTTTATTATTAAGCTTAACAGTCGCTTTCGATTATTTTGAATTATCTGTTTTAATCGCTGGACATACACATAATTGTCCAGTTTTAAGAAAATAAATTATTAACAACGAATGCCATGCACTTTTAGTCAATACAACCATTTTCAATAATATTCCTGATATATTACAATAATTTATTGAAAGTGGAACTACAATTGGGATCTGCAGTTCGAAATTTGTAAAAACATTATGTAAATAGAATACACCCGAAAAAAAAAAGAAAAATTTTTTTTGTTCGAAAATACATCAAAGTAGTGCCCTTGTATACATTTCCTTAAATTAAAGAAAAAAAACCACAAAATACTAAACCTATTGCGTATCAACAAACGTACTAATACTTCATTACAAATAAAATTTTGTAAATAATAAACATAAATAAATGTTTAGTAAAATGTAACTATCACTCTCCTGTGTATATATAATAAATAAAATTTAAATAAATAAATATTTAAAAAATAAAATTGGAATATATATATTCATTATATTTTTATTCTTATTTATATATATCCAATTTTATTTCTCAAAAGCACTGGAAAAATTTTTACATTTTTTTGTATATGCGTATACGTATGTACCTATATATATTTTACGTATTGAACGTGTACTCCGAAACATATTTTTCTATTGTGAAATTGGAGAGTAAAAGCATTAATTTACGTGGTCGAAAGTTATAGAAAAAGAAACAATTCAAAAGAGAACTGCAGGTGTATAGGAATATTACGAATTTGAACAATCTTTATTTGATAATTTTAATATCGTCAGATAAAACGTATATATATTTAATATAATAAAACAAGGAGGAATGGTAATCCACTATATTTTATTATCAATCCACAGTTGAAAATTTAATGAATATTTCATTATCGTAAGGTGAGAGTTTCAACTTATTAATCTTATATATCGGTGAAGTAGCGATCACCGAAACTCATCTAAACTTTTGTTCATCCTATACTCTAAGATCGTAGAAATAACTACACCGTTCAAAGGAAAATATATACCTATATATATGTTTACTTCATGCAGATGTACCATTTGTTAATTTAAAAGTTTTTTTTTCCATTACATTTGGATATAATTCAAATTCATTATTACTTTTTTTTACTTTCTTAACTTTATTGGATGTATAAGGATAGTTTGAAAAACCTGATTTCACAAAAGATAAGGACATAATAATCAATTTTGTTAATTCGTTTTATATTATCGGTATATTCTATATTGAAATAATGAAGAATATTATTATACGTAATTTTATATTAATTAGTGTCGTTTTATAAGTTAGTATTTCCTTTTCTTTACAAGTTAATGTGACTTATTATTTAGACGTAATTAGAAAATCTTTAATATAATTGTATTTGTATCATATACCGAACATTAACTTTTCGTTTAAAAATCTGCTGTTATATATCCAAGCGCAAGGTAACATAATAGGTCAATAATAAATCATTTATTGTCACGTACGCTTACGTTATTATTAAGCAATTTCACGAGAGACACAACATACTTATTAAATTTTTTTGCTGCAGTGTGTAAACCGTAGAGTTAATAGAAATGTTGATTGATGATCGTATTAGTAATTAATTATATTGACTTATAGACGTCAAAAAATTAAATCAACACTAAACACAAGTATAACTCTCGACGTACATACCAGTAAATTATTTCATCGAAAGCCTCCTCAAAATAGTTATACCGAAGAAGAAAGTAAAAAATCGCCTAGATTTATTTATTTTTTTGTTTTTAATTTACATACATCGTAATGCGTATATATAGTTGTATTCGTATCCTAATTTTGCCTCACTCATCTACCGTAAACATGTATCTGAATATAAAAAAATTAATTGTATTTAGTTGGAAAAAAAAATGAAAATTTAATTGAAAATTTTAATTAAAATCCCTAGGGAGATGTACCGGATCCGTGGAGCCTAGCCTCGCGACCTAAAAGTACGACGAGTCTCTACGAGGAGGAACTTTCGAGACGTCCCAGTCTCGTATTGCCGCCTCCACCTGAACTGAACGATCTGCAGTCGACAATCAGTCCGACGAGCAGCGATTTACCGAGCGAGTAAGAACCCCGAATTTTCGCGGAGAAAGTCAAATATATTAAAATTAAAATATAAGTATATATACTTATTATATCGTTTCGATGTGAAAACAACATGAAAATATCTCGCTCGTTTAAGAATACCTATATATGCGGGCTCGATACGAAATGCTTACAAGATTACGGAGGAGTACTTAGCGTATAATTGGTATAAACGTATAGGATTTCTTTTTAATTTTCTCGTAAACGCGCGAGGTTCCTATAAATGATGTATAATTTAAACGTCGATCAATCTACATTTTTTTCTATTGTTCGATGTGTAATCGTGTTCATTATGGATCGTTTATTCGAGCGTATAGAAGATATATATATATATATACACACATATATATATACATTTAGAAATTAGCGACTAAAAATAATACTATACGATTAAATGAGTTGTTAATTAGGTAACGTTGATGGTATTCATTTTAAAGATTCACGTGAAAAATTTTAATCACATTTTACGATACTTTTAAAACGGGTATTACGAAAGTCTGATGGATTCAAGTGATAATGTACATTTTTCACGTTGAAGTGTATACTTTCCCTATACGTTCAACAATTCCAAGTTCAATATACTTTTGAAATATAGAGTAATCATAATTTGATTATAACCCGTTCAGAATAATAATTAATTATTAATGTTAAGTGAATTACAATTATAGAATAGATTGATTTTTTTTTCAATCTTTTGCTAGGAACTCCTCGTTGTGAACTACATGCATTGAAAGAAAAATGTTTAGTTTAAATAATTTAATGTCAGTGAACAGATACTTTTTCGAGTGCAAATGGATAAATAAGTAGTAGATTAATTGTGTATAATTATTATTGATTCGCGTTTTAATTCAATCCACTTAAAAATAATAAATGTATAAAAGTACATACAATCGTATGAAAAGTTAACAAAAGCATACAATTCCATAAGCACTCGAAAGACTTACGCCTTAGTGTTGTAAACCATTATTCAATTATAACAATCTTTGCAGACTGAAATAATTCGTATTGTTACCATGTATATCTATCTCTATAAAAAATTTTTTAATTTTAAACTACACAAAAAAAAACAAATTTATTAGATGAAAAATTTTTCATTCACTTTTGTTCATCATGCGTTAACGTTATTATAATAAGTGTCTTTAAATTTTCGTATATCATTGTCTTAATCTGCTTTAGAAAATTGTTAGATGATTCTACGAGATAAAGGAAACCAACAAAATTTGTGAACACTTGTTTGTAATTAACTGTACTGGAACCAATCTCTATTTAAATTTTTATCGCTACGTAGGATAAAGCATTACGAAGAAAAATAAGTAATTCGATCAATTTTGTAAATGTTATTTATAAGTGAATGTTATACGTCAATGTTAATTGTACGAAAGAATTTGAATATTTGTCAATGTTTCGTGTAACATACTCCCGCTAAATTTACGTATTTCAATTTTCCGTATTGGATAAGAAAAACGATACAACTGAATTTTTCTTTTAATTTTTCGTTACCCTTCGTTTTTTTTAGGAGAAGTGAGCGAAGAAAACGATACGATTCGATCCATACGCACTTTTAATTTTCGATCGCCCTGATTTGGTTAACAACAATATTATGTACACAGAAATATATATCCATAATCTGTCTTTGTAAATATCGAGCTTCCGAACGGGACGACGAATTATTAATAATATTACCCAAATTAACAATGAAATAGAATTATTTTTAATTAATTACGTCATTGAAATTAGTACGACAATTTATTAGTTACTTTAATTTAATCCAAAAAAATGAAGATGCATCTTTATAATGTTTAGGATATATATATATAGGCTACATGTAGAAATTAGATGAAAAACAAATATCGATAATTTCGTAGGTATAGAAGTACTAAATATTTGTAAGGAAAAAGAAATGAAAAATTTTTACTTGTACAGGAATGACTCTTCGTTGATATATATATATATATATTTATAAATTTTGTATCGTTACCATTGTTCATTGAGAAATGCCAAATTATTCTAAGATACGCGTTTTAATTGTTTCATATTTATTAAATTATTTATTGCATTCTTTCAATTGTAGGTATACTTAAAACAATATTCTACCAGCGTTACACATCGTTATAAATTAAAATGTAAAATCAGCTTTAACGCGTAACGTTAAAAGTGCACATATATATTATGTTCCTTCTAGTTTAAAGAAAAAAAAATGAAATAAAAGGTTATCTATGCACATATTCATATATATATATACATCTTGAAGCACCAAATTGTATACAAGTATAGAATTTGTATAACATTACGTAAGTAGATAATATTTCATATAAGTTTTCTTTTTCATTGACAACAGTTACAATAACAATGAAATAACGAAGGTCTAATATACCTATAATACAATGATTTCACGAAGGGAAATAAGTGGTTGCAATTGTTATGTAAATAATGTGAGATTGAGATGATTTTATATACAATTGATTAGTTAAATAAGTACATATTATATTAATGTTGAACAGTTCAAAATTTTTGTGAAATTCACGTGTATTGTTTTATTTCAAGCGAACGCAATAATTACAGTTATATTATGTATAGTCATATGCACGTCGATTAATCATTACGCAAATATTCTTTGGAATGAAAAGTTTTTTTCTTTATATATATATATATATATATATATGAACAACGAATAACAGTATAACAATATATAAATTTTATTATAAATATAAATGATATTCATGTGTGCAGTCAAATCGTAAATTATATACACGAATCAATAAATAATTTATAATAATTTGTTATTTATTCCTCGGGAAAACAAACGGACAATGTAAATATATTAATTATTTAATATCAAAAAATTAACATCACATTTCATAAATAAATGCTTGTTTATAAACGTATATCATAGTTTGTGCTTGAAAAAAGAAAAGTTTACTATATTATATATACGAAAGAATATGTAAATTTAAGTATATAATAGATAGACATTATGAGAAGAGGCCCATACGATAAATGAAAAGGAAATGCAACCTAAAAGCACAAAATCTAAAAGATGATCGAATAAAACAAGATTCTAAAGTAAATGTAGGTATATACGTATAATAATTAAACAAATAAAAAAATGAGTAAAACTTAATAAATTAACTCCGGCCTTGCCGCGTCGAATATCCTATAAATTATATATTAAATTAACTATGCTAAAAATATAACGCGTATATGAACACTCTGAATCGTAGAGTGTAAAAAATTGACGGCTGAAATGTGTATGAAACTTGTCGGTAAAATGTTACATGTGCACTTTTCAAAAGTGTAAAATTGTCGATAGAAAAGTGCAATTGTCACATTTTAGACTCACTTCAAAAAATGTAAATTCTAACGTCAATTTTGACACATTAGGATTAAGAGTGAATATTATAAATATACGCTATTATTATTATTTTTTTTGTGAAATTACACAGAGAGAAAAAATTTTAATGATTACTATCCTGCTTAGTACTGATTAATATACGTGTCAAGTAATTGGGAACCATGATGCAAAAATAAAGAAAAAATGTACTCGTTACATGATATTTTAGTATTCACAAGGAGAGTCCACACACTTTGGGAAACACATCCTTACCAAACTCTAGGATATGATTTCTACTATAAAAATATGAAAGAAGCCAAGGTTTTAGATTCCAATGCCCTTTTTCATGATAGACAAATATCTTAATCTGGTCAAAAGTTATGTAATACATGAAAATTAGACGAAATTATGACCTAAAAAAATTATGAAATTGTAATGCTAAATTTTCGGTAAAATCTCGTCTAATTCTTATTTATTCCATAACTTTTGACCAAATTAGGTTATTAGAACTACTTTTTTTCAAAACATATTATACTCAATTTTAGTTTTCTTTTAAAATTTGGTTTGAATGCATATCTTTACTTGTTTCCGAGTTATAAGCAATCAAAGTCAATGGTTTTTTCAGCGAGATTTTTCTCTTATCATATCCTAAAGTTTGGTAAGGATCCGTTTCCTTAAGGGCGTGGACTTTCCTTGTCAGTGCTATGAATTACAAGTAGTAAGTCAAAAATTATTTTATCGATTCTGACTTACTAGTCGTCTATAGTAATCGTTGCTATTTTTATCTCTCCGTGAGCAAAAGCATCTAAGAAGCTTTATACGAAAAGAATGCAACGGAAAGATATTGTTATTAATTTTAAAGTATAGTCCGCCCATCGGTTGATTGCGTGAAAACTTATTGTCAATTAGAGATTAGATAATTATTACCTACATATGCATTAACGAGAGTATATAACTAAGGAATTGTATTGCAGTCACTGAAAGACGAGACCATGGTGACCAAAGGAATAATTGTGAAAAACTTGATATTATTTCTTTTCGACGACACAGAATTGTAGAACGAAATACATTTTGTTATAAAAACCAAAGATTTCAGAGTGTATTTGTAGATATCGGTAATTTATTGTAACCCAATATTTTTATGAAATATGCGACCGAAAATCTTTTATCCATTGTAATTAACTTAATTGTTTCACAATGTAAATATATTTTAGATTGTTTTTAATATCATAAAAGCACATCGAATTGCCTGTAATGTGTTTTTTATAATATAATATCAAAAAAAAGAATTTTAATCCTGCATTTCTATACCGATATTTTTACCTGAATTTTATTTAATTATGAATAAACAATATTTAGATGAAAATTAATTTTATTCTCGCAAAGCATGACCGATAAACTAGTAATATTAATAATAAATATATAAACAACTTGTGCCTAAAAATATCGAAATCTAAACAAAATAAGTACTCGATAAAGGGAAGAACCTTGTATTGTACTTGGACGACTTGGTATGGTGTTTTAGTAGAATACATTGTATAAGTTATAATATATAGTAATATTGATTATTACTAAAGTATCGTTATGTACGAATGAAAGTCTAAGAGCGATAGAAAATTTAATTTTATTTATTATAATCAACCGATAATTAATAATAAAATGTATATACATATATATCAACGTGTTTAAAATCTCTATAATTTTTGTTTATACACCTCTCGCGATGTTATAACGTTTTCTTGATTATTTTTTTATTAAATTATAAAAATGATTCGCGTTTATGCAAATTTAATGTAAGTTATATTAATTTTTGTTATTGTATCTTCCATAATTCGAAATATATAATAAAAATACATTGTAATAAAAAAAATGATAAATGTAAAATGTAAGCGTATTTTGTCACTGACCTGTTCGAAGCCACCTAGAATTTCCGTGGTATCCATCGCCGAATTGACTACGATTGATTTCAGCTTCTGACCAGCTATTTGAGATAATACGTGTACGATACTAGTCTTCCCGCAACCGGAACCACCAACCTTAAAAATGTGCAAAATTTATGTAAATATATACATATGTTTTATTTCAGTTTTGATAAATTAAAATCAAAGAATTTAATTTTAATTATTCTTACAAGTATAGACATCCAATTCATTTTGATGGATTGCGCAAGACTTCGCAATGTTGGTATTTGATCACGTAGAAGTAACAAGTTTTGATTGTTGCAAATCGAATTGTTAGTACGTGATAGAGCTATTTCCCCAAAGTAAATATTTTCGTCGGTGACGTCCACCACTGGTGATTGTAAAATTGCATATTTTTCTTCAGGAAATATTTCTTGGTAGATTTCTTTTACCTGTTCGATAAATTATTATAAACTTTTAAGTTCATTCTTACGAAATTTAGAAAAGTAAAATAAGAAAATCACCTTATTTTTGTCATCTTTTGTTCTCATTCGATTTATGTATATAAGCTCCACAGAACTTCCAGGATTGAAAATATTTTCATCACTATTCGAAGCGATAGTTGCTTCGCACCATCTGGTAACATCTCGGAGATTCATTTCCCATGGTGAACCGTAAAATCCCCAGGTAACTCCAGCTTCTTTAGATAACCTTGAATTGAAGTTGATCATTCTGCCAATAATTTCCTCTTGTATTTGTGGAAACTGCACACCGACTATAAACCTTAGATCTTCGTCTGTCAGTGCATCTACAAAGACTTGGGTGAATCGATTCAAGAAAGATTTGGGCAGTCCTCGCCTTGCACCGCCTTGCCTCAAGGGATTTTGGCAGGCAAATAATTTTGTTTCAGGCTTAACAGTAAAACTTCTTCCTAAAATAGTAAAACAATAACTTAATATTCTATTCACTGCTTTATTGTAAAATTTCGGATATTATTTAATTTGTTTAATAATCAATAAATTATTTATTAAAATCATGTCAGTTTCTTTTTTTCAAATCTCCATTTTACAAGCAAAAGTATAGTATTTAAAAGAAATGTTAAATCCACTTACCCAATTCAGGTATGTATACTTCACCACGATGATCGAGGCAGGCATTAAGACCCTCGAGTACCGATTGAGAAGCCAAATTCAATTCATCCAATAATATCCAATGACCAGCTCTGAGAGCTCGTAAAAATGGACCGTCCCTCCATGCGAATTCTCCGCCTTTCCCACCTTCAACTGGAAGATCAGCTCCGAACAAATCTGATACGTCGGTTTGATCGCTTAAATTTATACGGAAGCAAGTGTGCCCAGACGCCTTTGCTAAAGCTGCAACTAGACTCGTTTTCCCAACACCGGGACTTCCTTCGAGTAAAAGAGGTTTGCGAAGTTGAAGAGCACGCAACAATTTTAGAGTATTTTGTTGAGTAGTTGGTGCTTTGAAAGTAAATGAAACAGTATTTTCATCTTCAGAATTTGAGCCCTTTGGAATAAAGAAGGGAGGGATACCAAATTCATCACTGGACTGGTGAGATTTTTCTGGATCAATTTCCATTGAATTTTCAGATGTATCTTTTAGAGAATCTGTGCGAGATTTTAAAAACGCAAATACTTTCTCTTTGAACAAATTTATATTATCAATTCTGAAATCAATCACATTGATATTAGATTAATATAGTTATAATTTTAAATATAAATATTTATTTACTTTGCAATAAACTTACCCTTCCATGCTTGTCAACCCAGATCCCAAACTGTCAATATACGTAAGACACGCTCCTTGATAATAAGCATCGCTAAGACTCAATTTTAACTTTCCATTTGTGTCGGTACATATATTTATAAAATTAACCCAACTCAATATGTCTCTTATACTAACAGTGAATCGTTTACCAACATCCGAAGTTGACAGCCATTCTACAAAATCTAAAATACTTTCCGCTAAAATTTTTTTACGATCTTCGAGTTCTTTGGTAAGATTGTGCACAATAATAGATTCCAAATCTTTTCTTTTGGTGCAACCGTCGCACCAAATTTCAGTGAAACGATTTCTCAAAGCAGGCGATAATTCTTTCTTTCCGTAATCGCCACCAGGATTCATTGTACTGATGAAAAAGAAATTATCGTTAGCAATGATAGCACTATTCGTTTTATTAATACCATCACCAAAATCAATTCCTTTCTCCGCTAATAAAAGACTACGTTCAGGCTCTAGCAAAGAATTCAATCTCTCTAAAACGCTATCATCTGCTAAAGAAATCTCGTCTGCTAAGAAAAAGTCACCATTTTGCATTGCGTTTATCAATGGTCCATCGACCCACTCGAATAATTTTTGATTGTCGCTGTCAGTGTGATTTCTCACTGGTCTCAAATTACCCAAGAAATCCGAAGATTCCGTATGCATGTGACAATTCACCACGTATAATTTTTTTTCGCTCATATGAGCAATCAATTGGCATATCGTTGTTTTGCCACCACCAGTTTCTCCTACTAGCAATACTGGTTCTTTGAATTGATAAGATTTTCTAACAAGAACTGCCATTCTCCTCATATGGTACGTCCACACAATATGTCCAAACATTGAAACATCTTGTTTTTCAATAGCTTCAAGAATAGATTTTGTAACTGGTGATGTATTCTCACTTAAGGTGAATAAATTATCTGGATCAACGTCGCGTTTCAAATGTTTCTTTATTACTTCCCTAAAAATTTACGATACAATATAAATCATCAGTAATTTTCACATAGTAAGCATCTTAATTTATTAATAATATATATACATTACCTAATCTCTTGAGCTTCTTCTGGACGACGTACTTTAGCTGCTAGTACGAGGTAACCCTCGTCCGCTAAATGTTGACTCCAATCATAAAGTTGCGTACCCATGTCAGGAGCTAATCTGTATCTTTCACCCCATCGGAATAAATCTCGAAGAGTAATGAACCCTTGTTTACCAGCAAATGCTGCGGTATTTTTTCTTCGTACTTGAAGATCCATCATAACTGCGATTATTTGTTTACAATAAGACATTGGCATACTACATCGTTCGTGTAAAATAATAGCGAGTTCAACAGGTGGGATTTCATCAAAGTGAAGTTCAACAAATCTATTTCGGAAAGCTCGAGATAAAACTTTCCTACCTCCATAGAGTCCAGGTGGATTCTAAAGATGAATAAAAAATTTTAGTAACATATTTAATTTAAATATTTTAATTACAAGGAAATGTATTTCTGGAAATTCATATGTCTTTACCTGAGTAGCAAAAAGCATAAAGTTTTCATGAGCTTTAATCGTCTGCTGAGTTTCAGGTATAAATAATTCTCTGTTATCATCTAATACTCTATTTAATGCTTCCAATACATCACTTGGTGCCAGATTCAATTCATCCAAAATAATCCAGTAACCTTTACGCATAGCTTCGACTAAGATACCTTCTCTGAAGATAAGTCTGCCAGAATCATCGGCCACATAATTACCAATGTACTCTTGTAAATCTGTGTGTTCGTGATTGTTGATTCTGAGGCAGATGTTACCCGAAGCTTTGGCCAGGTAAGTTATCAAACTGGTTTTTCCTACTGATGTATCACCTTGAAGTAACACTGGCATTTTTCCAATAGATACTGCACGTGCAATGTCGCGTAAATTGCGTTTAACTGATTCAGTTAAAACATAATTTGATGGTATCTTTGGTTCTACATTGCCTTTTACTATCCAGTATCCCTCGAATTGAAGATAATCTTCGTTGGAATAGAGTCTGTAAAAAAATTACAATTAAGCTATGTTCAATATTTTAAAAAATTATATTTTTTAAATATTAAAATAAGTTTTACCCTGGTTTAGGAATTGGTGAGCTTAAAACACTTTTAGCTGTTGTTTTGTCTAGTACTGCATCAGATATCATTTTCTGCACTACTGGATATGATTTATAATCCAACTGAGTAAGAAAACTCAAACAAAATGCTTCATAAAGTGATCGAAAAACAATACCACAAGGATTACTAGCCGCAATACTTAAAGCTCTGCACAATGTCCTCAAGCTGTAATGCGGCTTATGTGATGTGCCATCGAATAGAGTCCATGTTGCTTCTTGCCTTACATTCAGATAAAATTTAACTATTGATTCTTGCTTCCCAACTGGTACATTTAATTCTTCAAGGTAAGAACTGACAAGAAGTTGTAAATCATTGCGCTCTGTCAGTTCATCGATGTAAAATTCAGTGAACCTGTTTCTCAAACCAACAGGAAGTTCCTTTTTTCCTACATCTGTTGCTGGATTCATGCAAGCAAAAATGGTGAAATCAGGATGTCTTTTAATAGAATTCTTATCACCTCTTTCGAGAAGAGATAAAGAACCAGATGATCCTTCTAATAAACCTGATAAACATTCCAGAGTTTCCGCATTGGCTAAATTAATTTCGTCAAGAAGAACCCAATAGCCTTCTTTTAATGCTTTTATAAGGCTACCTTCGATAAATGAAAAGGCTAATGATAATTCACTTTTAACTTGAGTTTCCAATTTCTCTAATTTTGCAGCTACCGATTCCCATTTTCTCAACGTTTCTACATCCTTATTATCTTCGGTAGTTTGACCATTCATATTCTTGACTTTTACTCTTAACCTGTTAAGTGCAGCAGCTGTACTCTTTGCCATTAATGAAACCAGGATTTTCCATTTACGCCTTTCATAGCATATACCTATGTGACTTAAAAATTTCTTATTTGGTTCAACAGCAAAGTATGATCTAAATAAAATTTCAAATTCTTCTCTGATTGGAAAAATCAAATATTTCAAATCTACTGGTTTATAACCACCAAGTAGATCTGCACTTTCACTCTGTTGATTCATGTTAATTACTATCAGTTTATGACCAGTGCTACGAGCTAAGTATTGAATTGAGCTTGTCTTTCCTGTACCAGTTTCACCTACAAG
The DNA here is from genome assembly GCA_026168455.1 of Theocolax elegans. Lineage (NCBI taxonomy): Eukaryota > Metazoa > Arthropoda > Insecta > Hymenoptera > Cerocephalidae > Theocolax > Theocolax elegans. The sequence goes on along the minus strand of CM047428.1, from coordinate 2,476,234 downwards.
TAATACTGGTTCATTTTGAGCCACACAAGTTGCTATGCGTTCCAATAAACATGCTGATGGACGAGTAAAAGAAAATGTTGGTTCATCTTTCTCTATAACTATAATAGAAGACTTTTTCCTTATTAATTTCGTACGTCCACCCACAAAATATTCAGTTGATAATGTAATTGATGGTTTGTGTGTTTTAATAAAATATTCTGCTTTTGTTCTTATGATTCCTAACTTATCACCAATTGCTTTTGCTAATGTCAGTCTTTGATCTACAAAAAAAAAATACCAGTTAAACAGAAGAATAAAAAATATTATATACGTTTTAATTTTTTTCAAATAAATTAATTATTTAATCTTACCTTGATTCGGTACAGAACAACAAAATATGTCAATTGCATCTTGGAATAATTTGATAGCTGATTCTGGTGAAGAAACTACAAAATCTACTATTGCTCTTGAACACCACTTTATCAAATCTCTTGTTGAAATTAATCGCCCAGTCTTTAGTATTGTACTTTCGCTTTCATCTTCATTTGTATCATGATTTCCAACTGAAAATAATAAGAAAACATCCACCATTCTTGTGGCTACAGTATTTAATACTGGAAATAATGTTTGTACAACAATGACTAGTTCATCTTTTGACAATGGTTCGGTATTAATACAAAGCCAATGTTTTTCTAATAAACTTGTTGTTCCAGATGATTGCTTTTGAAAACCAGATACTGAGGGAATTAGTCTTTGAGTAACAAACAATTGAAATCCACTTTTAACATGAACAGTATCTCTGTATCCAGGTACTGTTAAAGTTCCAGTTTCTAGTAAGCCACTTAAAACGCTTGCAACATCTAAAGCAGCACTGTCAATATCTTCCAGAAGTAGCCATTTTCCAGAAACTACTGCTTCAGTCAATACTCCTGGTTGCCATATGAATTCTCCTGGAATATCTGTACATCTGTATGTTCCAAGAAGCATTTTAGAATCTGTTTGATCTCCTAACTGTACTTTGATGAAATCTTCAGATCCATGACCAGTTATTTTTGCCAAATACTCTATTATTGCTGTTTTTCCACAACCGACTGGACCTTGCACACATACACATTTTCTTGATGCGACTGCAAGTGCTAAACTTCGTAAATTTTCATCCATCGATTTTACAGAAACTAAATCACTTTTGATATTTTGAGTTTGTTTATTAAAAACAGGTAATAATACACCAGCTACATATGCAATTGACGGAACATTTTTTACAAATTCTTTTACTTCTGCTGAGGAATTGGTAGCTTGCAAAGTTAAATGTGTGGTACTTTCTTGAATTTCTGTTGCAAACTCATCTATATTATCTATTAATGCAGTAGCGCAACTGAACTGTATTGATTCTGACATTTCCAGTATTATACCGATACATTTTATAGCAAGCCTAAAATAAAAATTTAAAACATTATGAAATAATAAATTTATTCAATGTAAAACAGTGAAATATACTATTATGAACTATGAAACATAATAATTATATTTCCATTACTTATTACCATTTTACACGGTCATCTTCATGCATCAAATATTTATAAAATTTAGACCAATTCCACTTGTACTTAAAATGATCAGGCAATGCTAATAGTATATTATAACAAGCTTCAACAATTTCATAATCTGATACTTGATGTGGAAATTGATGTTGCTTTCGTCTCTTAGCTTTTGATGGTTCTTCGGAATCTTTACTCGGACTTTCAAAAGGGGAAGGATTAACTTCAAAATATTGTAATGCAAAACTGCAATAAATGTATAACAATTATATATAATACATTAAACTTGATGTAACATAAACACGTGACAATAATACTATACCCCAATACATCGGGATGAATTAAAATTAATTTTCCAATAACAGTGCAATTTAATGTATGTACTAAATCAGCTTCAATTGTGTTGTAAATCTCCTCGTCTTTATTAATACACATAGCAAGCAATATAAGTAATAATTGTGGAAAACATTCTGACACATCCTTTGCGTACTCTGGATTCATTAAAATGTCACACAATACCTCAAGTATTTCATCCTTTTTATCTTGAGATATGTCCTGTATACAAAATATTAATAACTTAATAAGCATAAACACGTAAATAAACCAATAGTCAATACGTAATATTTATAAACGTTACCTCAAGTTCACAATAATCATTGAGCTCTTGATAATAAATTTCACGTCTCGAGCAAAAGGTTTTTAAATTATGTATTAACATTTTAAGTAATTCTTGATAAACACTAGAGGTGAATTAAATTAAATAATTGAATTACAGCAAAAGGAATGTAAAATCTATATTTTTAAAAACACTTTCTTCCTTTCGCATGTTTTTTTAAACACAAAAACATACGAAGATAGGTTATATTTGTCCCGGCAGTCGGAGCACACGTGCGCTCCGTCCGGCTATATACATCGAATCGATATCAAAATTTGAAACACGCACGTCGCACACCAACGAAGATAACGAGAGACCGAGAGTACCGACTACCCAGAAGCAGAACTCAGATGTGAACTTTCTCCGTGTTTCTAGAAATGACCTCAAGATAGCACTGCTTTGTATATTTTGTGGGGAATAGCACCCGCTTGAGTACCGTAGTAAGAGTGGGGGGCAAGCGAGCGAAAGCGAGTAAGTCGACGCGCGAACGAACAGACCGTTCGAAGACTCGAACCGAGGTCCGATACAGACGTCTTGTGCAAAAGTATTTGTATTAATAATTCCGAGACAGACACCACCTACACCCCAGCCTGCAAATATGCCGTATTTGCTATAAAAAAAATACTACGAGGCGGCATTTAAACTGCACCCTCGCTAAAATTTGCACTAAATTAAGGGGATGTAGTTTTTAGAATAAAATTGATTAAAAATAGTATTTTTTAATATGAAAAATTATGAGAATTGAACAATATTTTATTCGTACGTTTTGAGCGACTACAGCTTAAATCTGTTCAGAGCTTAAATTTGAATTATTATTTTATTCCCGCCTAGTCGGCCATTTTGTAAACGCGCATGCGCATACGCAGTTTATCACTAGACGAATATACATAATTGGTTTTTTATTATTTATAAACTTATTATTCAAAATATGCAAATTTTAGCGAGAGTGCAGTTTAAATGAGCTTGGGTGCAGTTTTTTAACGTTCGAATGGTACGGATACATTGTTTTATTGACGAGATATCCTTAATCTATTAAAAATATTGCTAATTTGTGGTAGCCGGGAGATATTATTCTCCAGGACGTCACAAATTAAATGTTAACGAATCAATATTATAAATATTTTATATATTTTTTTAATTTTTAGGTTATACCAAATTCAATAAATACAACGGAGATATTTTATTAATAGGAAAGATTAAAAATTGTGATAAATAGTAAGTAAAAATTATAAGTAAGATGATTTCTAAATTATTTTTTAAACGTTTATAATTAATTAAATATTTGAGGCCTGCGATGGCTCAATCGGTTAGGGTGCTGGGCTCGTAAGACTGAGAGAGTCGGATTCGTCGTTGGTGTCTGCAATAGTGACATTATATATTATGTTGCGTTTTTTTTATCATTTTAAATCGACCTATTTCTGTTTTGATATATATCAGAGCCTCCGAAATCCTTTAGATTTTGTTGGCAGTTTCGAAAATTCTTCCTGTTGCATCACACCCAGTTCCTTTTCTAATTCGCTGACCATATCTTGGATTTTTTGCCTGGTGGTCGGCAGCTGCACATAATCAGCGGGATATATTTTTTTTATTTAAATTTTGCCGCCGCGATTAGACACAAATCGCAGTTTTTGTTGCCGGCAGCGACATATATATAATTAATATAATTAATATAAATACTTGTTTGCTATTTATGCAATTTTTTTATATATTGTTTGAATTCTTTTTCTCCAGTCAGTGGCGTCTCGGTTGTGATTGTAAACGGAAGCATTACGTTGGGATTGTTGCCGCTGATCCGACGCTGTATTATCCAGGATAACTTGTTTAGAATAATTGGCATCCCCTGCAAATTGTTCCTTGTTTCTCGCCTTGGATCTACAATAGGGGGTGCCATACTGGATTATTACCGACTGAGTAAGGTAGATGCATTATTGCATTTAACGGACATATTTTTGTTTTATTTGCAAAACGCAAATACAGAAGCACTAGATAATAACATAAAACGTATTTATACAAAGTTTGAAGTCAATATGTAAAGGACACCCTAAAAAAAGTTTGCACGGAAAAAATAGTCATTTTTCCGTGCAAACTTTTTTTAGGGTGTCCTTGTTGTATTGACCTGAAACTTTGTAGAAAGACATATTATACCATTATCTAGTGCTTCTGTATTTGCGTTTTACATAATATTAACAAAAAATAAATAGTTTATATTACTGATAAAGTTTGATAGTACCAATTTCGTCGATAGAGTGCGCGACGCGCTTATAGTCTGTCCCTGGCGGAAATAGTATTTGAAAATAACTGCAAATAATTGCAAATAACTAAATATTTAGAGAGCCGCGGTGGCTCATGGGTAGAGCTCCCGACTCTCACACCGAGGGTCGTGGGTTCGATCCAGACGTGTACCTCTGAAAATTTTTTCATGTGCATTTTTCGAACACCGCGACTCAGTGGCTCGGCGTGTCACTATAATGTGACGCCAGTTCAGGTGCGCGTGCGTTTCGTGCATTTTTCAGTGCATAAGAGGCACGGGCATCTGAACTATAGGGAACGTTAGGGACGCGAAGATGTAAAGAGGATCGCGGTGGTTCCATCGGGAGGACAGGAAACTGTAATTATTAGACTAATTACAGTGACCGATGATATCATCCGATGGACACAAGCACCACTGTTTCAACTACATGTGCTTTGTTTACAGACACACCGTTCACCTCCGTCGCTGATTAGCCCTGGCAGCATAAATAGAGCGACGTTAATAACATAAAAAAAAAAAAAAAAAAAAAAAACTAAAATATTTAGTTGAGTTTGAGACGCTAATCACTATTATTTGTAGTTATTTGCAGTTATTTGCAGTTATTTACAGTTACAAATAATTATCTGCAGTTATTAGTCTTTGTTGAAAGTTATAACACAAAATATGACAGATATTATAAAAGTTAATAGCAATTATTAGCAAATTAGCAGTTTTTATTTGTTTTTAATAGTTATTTGCAATTATTTGGCTATTATTTGCACTTCTATTTTTGTGCTATATATAATTATAAAGAAATTGCATATAACTCCAAATAACTGAATATAACTGCAAATAATTGGTATAATCTATTAGTAACTGCTAAAAAACTGCAAATAATTGCTAATACTTATTTCTAAAAACTATATAAACCTACTTAGAATTTGACAAAACTGCAAATAACTGCAGGTAACTGCTAATAACAGTTATTTGCAGTTATTAGCATTTACTATTTCCGCTAGGGGTAGTATTATACTTAGAGTGGAAGCAATGGCGCAAATAGTTGTTGCAAGATGGCGCTAAATACCATAACTAATATACCGGGCATATGTCAATAAGCAGAATTATAATAAATATCGTGTTTATGTATTGTAGAAAGACTAATTTGTTTTGCCAGTGCATCCGTTATTGTACATATATGTATCAAGAATAATGCTTGATATCATCATATACTGCTACGTGTGCCATGGCACGTCATTCTGACTCTCCCTCTCTCTCTCTCTCTCTCTCTCTCTCTCTCTCGCCCTCTTACTCTATCTCTCTCTCTCCTCTTACTCAAGAAGAGTATATATGCGCTTGCGCATGCGCACCGTTTGCGTCACCACTGACGAACTTCACGTGGATCGTGTCCCGTTACAGGTTTACCAATGTCTCAGTAAAAAGAGACTTGTAAACATTACCTCAAATAACTACTAGCTATCTAACGAGTTTTATTTTTAAAATATATCACACTTACATGTTTATTTTATCTTTATTATAAATATGGGAATTTGTTAAATTATTTTACAAATATTAGTAAAGTCCTGAATATAACTACCTAATATACACGTGTAAACAATTATAAATTATAATCAGAATTATAATCAGTACCATCAAACGCATGTGCTTATTGGCCCGTATTATTTATTTAAAATATTTCCTTTTTACCGTAGAAAATATAATCGACACCGCGCGGCACGCTCCCGCTAATGAGCGAACACGGGAGCGTGCCTCGTAGTGTCCTGGTTGGGAATTTCGACTGAATCGACAATTGTAAACGTTCTAAAAATTGTTTAAACATCTAGGAAGTAAAACTTGAATAGTTAAGACAAGAATATATCTCCTATTGCCCATTTTAGTGACTCAAAATATTTATTTTTTACCATAGAAAATATACTCGACACTGCGCGGCACGCTCCCGCGAATGAGCAAACACGGGAGCGTGCCTCGTAGTGTCCTGTTTGGGAATTTCGACTGAATCGACAATTGTAAACGTTCTAAAAATTGTTTAAACATCTAGGAAGTAAAGTTTGAATAGGTAAGACAAGAATATATCTCCTCTCGCTCATTTTAGTGGATCAACATATTTATTTTTTACCGTAAAAAATATACTCGACACTGCGCGGCACGCTCCCGCGAATGAGCAAACGCGGGAGCGTGCCTCGTAGTGTCTTGTTTGGGAATTTGATTGAATCGACAATTGTAAACGTTTTAAAAATTGTTTAAACATCTAGGAAGTAAATTTTGAATAGGTAAGACAAGAATATATCTCCTCTCGCACATTTTAGTGACTCAAAATAATTATTTTTTACCGTAGAAAATATAATCGACACTGCGCGGCACGCTCCCGCGAATGAGCGAACGCGGGAGCGTGCCTCGTAGTCGCCTGGTTGGGAATTTCGACTGAATCGGCAATTGCAAACGTTCTAAAATTTGTTTAAACAGCTAGGAAGTAAATTTTGAATAGGTAAGACAAGAATATATCTCCTATTGCCCATTTTAGTGACTCAAAATATTTATTTTTTACCATAGAAAATATACTCGACACTGCGCGGCACGCTCCCGCGAATGAGCAAACGCGGGAGCGTGCCTCGTAGTGTCCTGGTTGGGAATTTCGACTGAATCGACAATTGTAAACGTTCTAAAAATTGTTTAAACATCTAGAAAGTAAATTTTGAATAGGTAAGACAAGAATATATCTCCTTTCACCCATTTTACAGACTCAAAATATTTGCTTTTGACCGTAGTAAATATATTGGACACTGCGCGGCACGCTCCCGCGAATAAGCAAACGCGGGAGCGTGCCGCGTAGTGTTCTGGTCTTCGATTTCAGGTAAATCATAATTATAAACGATTTATAAATTTTTTCCTTGGCTTAAATGTAACATGTGACTAATGCCATCATATACACAAGTTTATTTGCCCTTTTTATTTATTATATGTATTTTATTTTACATATATTAAACATGTGTTTATTTGCCCATTTTATTTTTAAAATTTATGTTATTTGTACTATTTGAATATAAATTAAACTCTCTATACAATAACATGTGTATTATATTGCAATACTCATGGGTTCCCCCACTACACGCGTTCCGAATTCCCTATTCTCGATATACGCAATCACCGTGCCGATATGAGCACGGACCGCGTGTATTCAGTGTGCGCGCGTGAATATGGTTAGATTCAAGATGGCGGCAACTGAGCGCGGGCCAGCACGTAAAGTAAGTTTCACCACGTGCGCGCGATCCTTACCATCGGGGACGTTACCCGGGCACTGATGCGGAGTGGTGTGTTTGTGAATGTGTTCATATACGCAAGTAGACGGCCCCCCAGGTGACGCAGTCCACTATGTTCACAGGTCTTCGGCGCGGTCAACAACGCAGCTGATCACGGTGAAATTTTAAACGTTCATCATTTTATAAAGTATGCACTATCTTAGTGCATTTTAAGTACACTTCAATTATTTTCTTATTTACTTATTTAAATCAATTATCTATCTTCCTCTTATTAAACTTCTATTCACTATTTAATCCCTTTTGCTTCCTTATAGAGAAAGTTTTGTAATTGTACAATTTTTTGACTCTCTAAAAACATGTTATAAACATGTTTATTTATTTTTTTTTAATTATTTATCCTCCAAGTAGCTCTTTTTAATGACATTTTTCGATTTTTGAATAATTCATTTTTGGGTTAACTAAGTATATCTATTAGTTTTTTTGTTATTTAAAAAAAAAAATTTGAATGATTTTGTTTTTTGCAAATTAATTAGCTAAATGAGCTAACAAAATGAATGTAAAGCAAAACTTTCTATGTCAGTTTTTATTTAGTCAATAATTTATACATATGCAAATATGAATCATTTGTTTTTATGTAAATCACATTTGAATATTGAACAAAATTATAGGAATATTCTTTATGTTTGTGAAAAGATGTAGTGTTTTTTTAAAAAACATGCTAATGCAGAGGTATTTCGTTTAACATTTTAAATATACTTTTTAAATAAATATAAATAATTTTAGATATATCGTAAAATATTATTTATTTATAAGAAACGAAATATTTTTAGAAATATTATAAAATTTTGTTTTATATAATTAAATATACTATATTTGAGTAATATATTACATATAGGATCAACATTTTAATTTGAGGAAGTTTATGTGCCAATTAATTGGCAGCTGTTTTTTATTCTGTTGATAACTCCCTTTTGAATTTCATAAATTGAATATCCAGTCTTCGATTACTTCTTCCAAAATACTTATCACTTATACATTATTTTCCGTTTATATTCTATATTATATATTTTATTTACTTCCTACTTATTACATATATGTCCCTACTAACCAATAAATAATTACTATTACGCAATATTAACATATTTCTTATTACAGATACAGCGTGCCAAGGAGTAGCTGACAACGGCAAACCCCACGGACACGCTGGACACCGTACAACGTTCTGGATGTTCACGTCATCACCTTGTAAATACAGATAAGTATATTTACATGATATTACCTCTTAATATTGAATACTTATTGATTAATATATTTTTTTTTATTTTCAGGTATCGTTTAGTGATGTGACTACATCACAGATCAAAGTGTGATTTATACTACATTTTAAATTCGGTTGAAATATATTTATATTATCTGTTTTAAAAAATACTTATGTTTTGAGACATCAGCGTAGATATTTTCCACAATTTTCAAAATTAATCTCAAGAGAACCTACCACATATGATGTGCATATGGAGTTACTTCAAGGTTGGAACATGCAACCTATCTAGACACTCTTGAAAATAGTTATTTCATCTACTGCTTGATGATCCATCTATGTTTACACCTTACGTATCTGCAAGCGTTTTGGCGAATCAGATATATACACACCAGGTCAGTAAAGTTAAAAGTATGATTTATACTAGATTTTGAATTACTGTTGTCGTATGTTTATTTTTCATGTTTTACAGATACTTTTCTGTGTCCAGAGATCGGCGTAAATGTATACTTAGTGTTCAACCACAGATAAATATTTCATAATGTCAAATTAATGTGAAGAGGATTTACCACATATTATAGGCATATGGACTAAATTGGACCTATATATTACATAGAAAAAATACAGAAATATCGGGTTCCAGATGGTCTAAAACAAGTGCATAGTGGAAAGCCAAATTAAGAGTATCAAATGGTCTAATCCCTGAATAGTGTGTAACGTGGTATTCGCGTGCCCCGGGTAAATTATTAATTTTATATAATTAATAAAAAACCGTTGGGCCGCGTTGCCCAATAACCGCGCACACAATTAATTATTTTATCGCGAACTGCGATAATTCGGGGAATCCCCTTGCCTCGACACGATATAAAATAAAGGATGTCGGCGGGAGCGGGGAGAAATAATAATTACACTCACTCAATAAAATAATAATAATGAAACATTATTTTACTATATTAACAAATTGGCCATCCAGGCCGTGTGCCGCGACAATGTTACTTCGCGCGGGCGGAAGTATCGGGAGTCAACCGATCGAGACCCTCGCCTGCGTTGACTTTGCCCCGATCTCCGCTATTCGGGTACCGGCGTACCCGAATACACTCCCGAGGTCTCACACACACATACACTCGGGATAATGGGGGGAACGCGCGTAGTAATATAACACACTTACCGGGGTGCGCCCCGTGGATGGCCCAGCCGATCCGTGTCCCTTTTGTCCTCCTGGGCAACGGAGGACGACGTCGGCTGCGGTGGTGGAAGGCGGCCCTGTGCCGCGGCGAGTGCCTCGCGATCCGCGTCCGCACTCACTCAGACACTTCCCGTCCTTTACACACACAAAATCACTCGCGGCTCACTCACGAGGATCGTCCGGGTAACCGATGGCTTTTGCGCCTCACGCGCCTTGTTAGCCAGAAAAACTCTACTCGGCCCGGATAGAATTTTGTCCGCCTCGAGCGGCGGATCGGGACATACTGATTAGGCAATCGCCTAATTTTCGAAAAAGGGATGAGAGTGGGAAACACACACACACTCTCGCGCTCTCATCCCTACGTACTATTAGCGCGCGTAATTGTATACTTGATCGACGTAAACAAATGTCGTCGGTTGGCCTTGACATACGAAAGGCTCCGACGACTTACAATTCGACAATTTAAAATACTCTATTCGTCCGTGAATAGATTGTGTGACGATTTCCGTCACAAAGCCCCCCCCCTAGACTCCACTTCCCTCGGGAAGGCCGAGTCGAAAGAAAGGCACAATCTATCCACGACTGCGCGCTGTACGCTTCTCTTCTTTCTTCAATTGGGGGCTGCTTCAATGATTCTTCGTGCTTCGGATGATATTGACGTGGCATACAGTCACCAGGCCTAGCCTTCACTGACTGTTCTCACGTACGCCGATACGTTTTCCCTACCGCTTTACATGGCAACCCGAGGTGGTACATATCTCTTCACATCGGGATATGTGTACCTCGGTCCGTTTCCGACCAGACTCTTCTAGTCTCAGAACTACTGGAGATAGTACTTCTTTAACATCAAAGGGTCTGTCATACTTTGGTGCCAGTTTAGCA